>CAJRST010041110.1:7746755-7834889 GCA_907169785.1 Menidia menidia
GTGTGTGTGTGTGTGTGTGTGTGTGTGTGTGTGTGTGTGTGTGTGTGGTTGAATGCCTAAAAAAACTAATCTGACTAGCCCTCCAGCACTCACATGTTTATGCTATGGCACTCACATGTTTTGTTATGTGTGCAAAAAAGGGACCATCTGTTTTGTTCTTTCTTTCTCTTTTAAGGAAGCTTAAATAACATGAAGTCACTCCGTGTCTTCAAAGTAGTATATATGAACACTTAAACCCCAAACAAAAAACAACTGAACAAAGAAAAAGACATTTATCACCATCTCTGAAGATTTGGCTACCTTTCTCTCCGGGCTGCACTTTGTCAAACTTGGTTTGATTTTCATTTCATCACAATTTTTGCTTCAATGCTGTTTTTCTCAGTCATTTTTTATTTCGTGTTCATACGAAATCATCACGTGCTGAGGGTGATTTCCTCAACCGACATTTTTTTTCAAATAAACCCCCCCCGACAGTTTTTGGGTTGATAATGTTTTGCAAACATTTACAGTGTACACGCCACTGGGACCCTGCCCAGCATGTGCACATGCTGCGAATCCCCCTCTGTTCCACTGTAATTGCTGCCACCCACAATTTCCACTTGCCTCACAACATCAGTTCTGCTTGCTGTAAGCACAGACACACTCATCTGACATGTCCTGAAAACAATTAACTTGACTCTTTTATCCACATTTCAACTGAGTTGATTCACTTGATCATGTAGTTTGCCAAGAAGTAAAGAAACTACTAATCAAAATCAGAAAGTGCTCACAATTGGACTATCTTATTGAGGTTACTTAGGGCACTAAAGATTTGATCATTTATGAGAATTATTTCAAATTATTGGTGTTTTTATCTGAATGAGGCCTCAAAGCGTAGATTGTCTGACCTCTGACGACGGAGTGAAGCTGTTACGATCTACTCACAGTTTTTATTTTGTAACTGATTTACAGTCTGTGACAAATGTGAGGCAAGTCCATTTGACACTTAAACTTCCCTATATCACAACACAACAGGAAAGCTAGTGAGAAGATGCACAGCACGTCTACAACAACACACGGGCACAAACAGCCGCAGTACGCACATTTACATGTAAATACACACATAAACATAGTGGCTAACAGAGGAGGAACTAACATCACCCACAGGATCTTATTTATAGAGGCGCTGAGCAGAAACACAGAAACAATGGGCAGACTGTGCTGAGAACATGGGTAAATACCAGTTTGCAGGAAATGCAAATGAACGAGTCTGACACCAAGGCCATTTAATGGCACCTGGCCATTAGTTAAAGAAGATAGAAGCCTCCTTTTTGAACAGCGCTTACCGAGAGCGGGAAGCACAACTCTGCGTTTGCATAGTTGCAAATTCAAATTTTATTTTTGGACAGTAAACTACCCTAAGAAATGTCTTAATCAGTCAACTGCAAAAAAGTTGTAAAAATATTTTCGGGACCAGAGATGCCACAGAGCTGTTTATGCTTTTATACCAAGATAGCAAATCTTGTTTTTGCATGATCATAAGATCATTCATGATAGAAGTTTCCCCAGAAGATTCCGACATCTCTAATCGCTTAAACATGAGAAAATTAGCTTTAGATTCTGAAGATTAAACAAGTGATGATAAACAGTAATGATGATAGGAGATGACAGCTAACACCAGTCAAGGCATGCGTGAGTGAAGCTGATTGTTCAACTGTCTTCCCATGAGCACAGGTAGTGGAGTCATTGGGAATAGCTCAAAATTAAACCTCTACTTTGCTGAAATCAGTGGCTGGCCTAAAGCCAACACCACTGTGTTGCGCAATGAGAAGAAACTATACCAGGCTGGAACATATCAACTCCAACCTCGAGAAAACAGGCCCACTTATCTCAATATAACAGCTGTCATTTATGCGTTAGCGCAACAAAACCCTCCCTGTCTTCTTCAAATAATGAGATAAAAACCGGAATTACTCTGTCATGTGCGTCATTTGACTTGAGATAAAGAGAAAATCACCTTAAACATGAAGTTAACATAAAGTTCAAACTTCCACAGATAACCGTCAAATAATTTATACCTCTTCAACTCAGGGCCCAAAGCTTCTACCTCCAGCTCATAAACACTGAGGGTTGGATGTCTGTCACCGTTAAATATTTCATGATATTTCAGAATATCATGAAATATTTTCTCTCAGAAGCCTAAGCCGTTTAAACTGATATCAATCATATCTCGCTCACAGTGTATTCTGCCCATATCTGGATGGTGATTAAAACATTTTCTTAAAAGAGCTCCCGCTGCTAAAGCCAATGCTGTCCACTCCAAAAACAGACCAACAACTTCTTTGGGAACCAATAAATCCATGTGGGGCAAGGGAGGGGGGTGGGGAGTTTCAGGCAGACAGGGAGGATAAAGTGATCTCTGGATGACTAAAGAAATGTGCCGGCCTGCTGAGAAAAAGGCTGCTGGGGGGGGAAGAGTCATTTCTCATGAACACTTTCCATCTGGGACTGGACTGGGTTGGACTTCAGTTTCTTGAAGGGTGGAACGAGCAGGGCCTGACAGCGTATGGTCTCGTCTAACGATGACCGACAGTGTCAGGCACAAACAAACTCAGTTCCATTCATCACAGTGATCTCGGATTTTTCTGAACATATTTACATTGATGAGTGGTGCAGGGATTGTGTGTCCATTTACCAATTGACTTGGTAAGACTAGAAATAAAGGATATCTCTTTTTTGAAATGGACAAAATACACCGTATTTGACAGCCCTATAAACTGACAGCTTCCAAAATGCTCTTAGAATCAAATCAACATCTCAGTGGAACAGTGGAAATCCAGTTACTCCACAGAAGTTCTGTTGCAACTGACAAACTGGGTCAACAAGAGGCGCTAACACTCACAGATATGACTCATAATGACAGAAGAAATATTTTCCTGTAATATAAATAAGGTTTTAAAAGTAAAAATCGGAATTGTCAAAGTTTAAATGGAATGTGGTTTTACAAGAAAATGTAAGGCATTTGCTTGCAGCTAATTAATGTCAGTGCTGATTACAAAACTTTACAAAAAAAATTTTTAAAAAGCAGGGTGTCTGCTGTACTCAGACTGGAAGTGAAACCATCCAAGATGGCTTTGTTGGCAAACAACAGAGGAAGGAAAGAGACGACCAAGCTCCTGTGACACGAACGCATTCACATGTCTGAACAACTGATATGGAGGCGCGGATGTGAGGCAATCCCACTCACCCTCATCTTCATACTCTTTCAAACTAAATATCCAAATCTGTGAGGGATCAAACCCAGCAACAGCTCTAATTATTCCATGAAATCAGAGCTTCCTGTATGGGACAGAAATTCTTCAGCTCAATTGTTCTGGCCACACTAAATTCTAATTAGGTCCACTAATAGATGTAACTAACAATCCTCTGTGTTATCGAGGTATGATACGACTGGGCTGACAGCATCCTGAAAGTGGCTCTTGCCAAAGTAATAAAACCAACATTCTTTCCAAGCTTTCAAAGTATTTCCACTGTGTTTGACAGCAGAGGGACCATCACACCACTTCCTCCATTACTTCTGTTTTTCTGGGCATTTTGAGCTCACCTCATGAGTTCAGAGGTGTGTTTTGAGCTGGAGACTAAAACTGTACAATATAGAAATTATTATTTAATTACTCTGTTAAAGCAACGATGATAAAGTACATTTTTTGACACCAATTTTCCTCCATATGTCAAGCTGTGGCAAGGTCTCCAAACTCACTCTATAATTCACTTGAATGTAGTACTTGGATCTTGGCTGAAGATTTGTGCTATATTCACACACTTATCTGGGTCGCTCTGTTCATGTTGAAACAATAACAGGCGAGTTATTCACGTTTCCCCAAAGCAAGCTCCTTCATAGATGCATTAGACTGGTGCACGTGTGAGAGGTTTGATAGCAGAATCTGACATTTGACGTCAGTGAAGTGAGTGTTAGTAATTAAGTAGTGATGATAAACATTGTTTATTTCGGAGCCATGCTGCCTTTATGTAAACTAAAGCCACAACCGGTTCTAAGCTGGTAGGTTTCTACTCTTGGTTGGATGAATAAGAGCGACAATTGAGACAGTGACTGATTTCTGGTTGGACGACCTTGTAACCAAGAGCTGTTCCAACACAAAAACATGTTTCTGTGACCATGTTTCTGTCCGTTAATCATCATAAAGGGATATATTCATATTTTTCCTGCAAGACAAAGAGCAACAAGAGGACAACTTCTATTGTGTCTGTACAAGAAGTATGAATCTGGAAAAACGAACAGGTTTCCTCCCTTTTGGTGATTTATTGCCATTTTCCCAGGACCCTACTTCCCCAGATGTACTCAGCCCATTTGGCCGAGACACAAAGGAGGTGTAAAGTATATTAACAGAACAATGAAGTGGGGACTATGGGACTTTTGTTTCTTTGATATGCTCCTGGCTTTCCTCGCAGAGTGATAGCAGTGACTTACAGTTATAATGATCGCTGAAATCTGCTGGAAACCAATGACTAGGTGGCTACGGCTCACACGGCCGACTCACTGGACGTCATCTAAGCCTAATCACCCCCACCCCCCTTTAAAATGTATAGAACAAATGTACACATACACTTACCAACCCCCTAACAAGAATAGCGAAAGGTGCTGGCCACATCACTGTGAAGATGATCTATCTACGAAAGAAGAACCACATGAGCTAAAACGCTCATGCAGTTTGGTCAGCGGTTTGATTGTGAGGCAGCTGGGCCTCCTCCAGATGCTATTTGACTATCGTTTCCTGTTTATCTTAACTGCTCCCGCAAATAAAGTAAAATATTAAGCTTTTTTGTCTGAAAACCTCCTTTTGTCAGCATGTTTCTAGCACAAATTAATGTGATTTTAAGCTTATCTTTGATATTAACTTTAAACTGCCTTTGAATACAGCTACTGAACTTTGGGCATCCCTAAAGAAAAATTGTCTCAAAAGCGATCTACTCTGTTATGTTTGACCTGTGTCTAAATCCGCTGTTGTCACAGCAGACACTTAACTCACAGGTACAGAGCTGTAAAGGGTCAGCTGAATGGTGAGTAACCATGCTCAGTGACGTTACTGCCTACTGACTGGTGAGGGGCCATCAGTTCTCTGATTTGAAATGACTAGCAAGTCAAAATGCCTGCCAAGTGGTTAGAAATGAACAATGTGTGAACGTCTGTCACTTCCTCTTCCGTTTCATTCACGCTAAGCTCGAGTAGAGCGGAATCAGGTCAGCATTGAGAACGACTCACTTCAGCACATTGAAAGAGAGAAGAAATAGAGAGAGCGTGCTTCTTTAAAGACTGGCATCCCGACTGCATGGCAGACTAGTAATCTTAACATTGCCGAGTGACCAGATTGCATGGACTACTAGTGAGAGTCAGTTAGAGGTCTCATGTGTCCGTGCAGGAGTGTTGTGACAGAGATACTGGGGTCAGAAGCGTGGGACGGGCCTGACCTGAGATTCCCTGAGCCCCATACATCAACTGAAGGGTCAGAAGTGCGTTTTGCTTTCCAGAAACTCTTGGGTGGTCAGCGAGTAGCCAAGAAAATTTAGCGCAACTTTTGCAACGAAATCTGAGTGTTGCTTTTCTCTCTGGGTGACGGGTGTACAACATGATGCTCCCTGATACTGCCAAAGTGCCAATGAGTGTAAAAGACAAGACGTTCATGTAGAAATGAGTAACATTAGCCTGACAGCCGACTAAAATACAACAAAATACTCATACCAAACCATGAGTAGCCTTTGAGATATACCTCCTACGGTGTTGAGTTAAAAGCTGACACTGCAGATCTCAAGGGTAACACATTCCATTCTCCAGACAGCCATGGTCCTGACCTCACACCACCCACCGCTCACAGTCATTAAACAGCCTGTCATCAGCACAGGAGCCTTTCACTACACGGGAAATGATGACTTTGAGTCTGTGAGTTGTTAGAAAGGGTGCGATGATAGGGAAATGTGTAAAGGGGGAACACAGAGTGGCTGGAGTCATTTGGGAGTCAAGGTGTAAAATCTTTGAGGAGCGGCTGAGATCGGCCATGTGACACGCAGGACCAGGCTAGGCTGTGAGGACGGTGGGGAGCCAGAGGGAAACGTGCAACAGGATTCAGAATTCTGGCACAGCTTGATTAATTTTCTCTCCACAGATGGTTCCCGTTTTGCTTTTCCAGTAAAAGTTCCATGTTTTGTATTCCGTCATCTTTACCTCATCGATTAAAGAGTCTGGGTGTTTTCTGACATTTGGGAACCCTTTTAGAATCCTTCATGACTGTATCTAGCTGTGTCTCAGAGTGGGTTTGGTTTGTGGTTTCAAATAATAGTGGAACTAAGAAATTAAACTCTAAACTGAAACACTGGGTGCCAAGTCCTATCAAAGTTTTCAACAGAAACAGTCTGAAAACATATTAAATCACATCAACCTTAAGTTACATCAGTGGTTGTGATTGGCAAGCCAAGACAAGGCTCTACAAGCAAACAGGAGGGGGGGGGGGGGGGCAAACGCGTTCTGCCAGAGAAAATTAAACATGAACCCTCAAAATCCGATCGGGGGAAAGTCTAAAGAAAGGGCTTTATTAGATATTCTTGTGATTAAAACTCCGGTGACTGTTTAACCACATTTGATGCCAAGTGATTTTAATAAGACTCGGGCAAGTGCCAGTGTGCCACCACGGCCTGTGGGAGGACAAACTTCCTTCAGAGTGCGGCCTTCATACTGATGTCAGTGTGAAAAATATTGTGCGCCAGTGCGACGAAACTGTTTGCTATAACATGTTAAATAGATTTCCGGAATAAAATGTAGCTCATCAACTTGTGTAGCATGTTTTAAATAGCAAGCATAGTGCTTACAGGCACACAACCAATTTTAGCCCGTCTCCAGGAAGTGACTAAGGCCAGCTCTGCCAGATCTGCAAGTGACTCTACCAAGGGAATCAAAATATTAACCCATCTTTACCCACTCAATACAATAAACACATAACACACACACTTTTGTGAAGCCACTCCCATTCTAATTGTTTCCAAGGCCTTTGTTTAGCCTCTCGCTCTGGGGGAGTTGAATTAAAGGGGTCCATGACTAAAAGCCAAGCTCAAGCACAATGTGTTCTGAGAGGCCAGGAGGGGAGATACACATCGGATCGTTGAAGGGGTTTCCTGAGGACCTCTACTTGCTGGGAACTTTTCATAAACCTTTTGACTGTGCACAGAATTTAGGAAGACAGCTATTCAAACACAAGGTATAAAAAGACCTGAAAAAAAACAACACCAACAAAAAGTCCCAATCAGCCAGAGACAGAAAAGGTGGTTGACATTTTGGAAACTTTCATTGTATATTTGGAACGGGGCTGTTTCACAGCTGATCTCTGTTTTCCCATCAGCCCCCTTCCTGTGACACAGGCCTCCGCTCTCATATATAGAAACTTTCTGGCTGCTGAGAAAATACCTTATGCTCCTCACACCCACTTAAAAGGTTCCAGTGATCAGCTGTGGATGACCAGCTGGAGAGGCTGTGTAGTACAGAGTGTGTGTACCACCCTGGTCAAACATCTGCTTTGACTTAATTGCTTTAAAAAAAAAAAATTAAACCTGCACAGATTTCATTGGGAAAACAATTCTGCTTTAAATATAAGAAAAATAAACTTCATAAATGTGCCTCATTTTAGTCTGTATCGCCCTTCTCATATTTGGTCAGTGAAAACAGGGAATAAAATCTAATTGTACAGGCAAGTTTGTTACCCATTAACCCTGCTATCTCTGAGAGGCTAATAAGCTAACTCTCCTACTATATCACATTAGCGACCGCACTGTTGTAGAGTTGTTTTGACACTTTGTTCAACCCGACCAAATATGGTACTCTGGATATTTCAGTGATAACAGCTGCGGATTACAATGTCGATGTTGCAAAAAACTTAAAACATCAAAGATTGTCAGCAGTCTTTTGGATACATGCAGTTCAAGTGATTTCAGTTGACCAAGTGTGACTTTAAAAAGTGTCTAGTGTGGGGTAAGGTGAGCAAAACACTGCACTGAAATCCAATAAAAGAACACATTCTGACTGCTGGAGTATCCTGCTGCCTGTCAGGAAGGAAATCAGTCAAAGATGCTCAGCGGCTTGACGGCGTGCTGATTGGTTGCTGGGGTATATCGCAGTCCATCGGCGTTACAGTGACCCCCGTGTAGCAGCCAATCAGCCAGTGACTCGCCTGAAGCCAGCCGGTTGACTAAAAATGTGTTTGCTTCTAACCAATGCATAGTAGCAGGGAATTAGCTCCAGTGTGAGAACACACACACACATCTGAGACTGGCTCCTCAAACCTCTGAAAGGGTGGCCTCCGAAGCAATAATGGCGGAGCTTTTGTGTCAAAGAGATGCTTGTTTTCTCTTCCTCAGGCATGAAAGTGAATTTGTCTTGCCAGCTAGGTCTATTTATGTTCACAAGAGCATTCTTTAGCATTAGCAGTCATGTGCCCCCCCTTTGGACAGTGGATATAAAGTAGCTATAGTTTAGAGAGGCTCTGGAACAGGACACGTTCCACAACAACTTCAGGGGGAAAAAATAATTCAATAACAGCTACTGAACCACTCAGTCTTCAATTATGCCAACAAGATATTAGCCAGTTTCAGATGAGTGAGTCAGTGTGACGTCCGGGAGGTGTCGCACCCCCACCTGGAGCTTGTGTTGAGATAAGATGTCGGCTAAATGATGAATGAATGTGGGTGTTGTACAGACAGCCAGAGAGGGTCTGATATCACAAAATCCTCCTTCATTCTGGCCTCGTGATGAGTCACAGTTTGCATTTACTTGCAACACAGAGGCTGAAACAGGTTCTCTCACTTTGAGTTGGAAAGATGTGCCCCCACAGAAGAGGACACACCTAAATCCAGTGCAAGTACTAACTGTAAACAACTTTTTTTTTTTTTTTTTTTTTTTACAAACACTGCTGTGAGACACGTGGCAGTTAGATATCGCACCGATGTGGAGATTTTCCCATTCAGACACCAGCCAGGTCTGCCCCAAGACAGTTTGGAGTGAATTTGTCCACACAAAAGGGCTTTCAATCTCTGGTATCATTCTGCATTCACTCCTCTACTTTTCACGGCTTCGATGTCCTCTAAAGTTTTCACTGCACCTGAATCGAGAAAAAGTTCCAGCGACCCATGAAAATGATTGAAAATAAAAAAAGACAGGTACGCATCATGCTTACAATCTGGCATACTGACCCTCTATTACACGCGAGGACTGTACCGCCTCAGCATCTTCAGCTGTAACGACGAGCTTCACACCACAAAATTGTATTCGTCTCGAAAGCAAGAGCTATATGGAGGTCCCACTCAATATAGCTTCTGGCAAATGTTTAAAGATGTAAGGTTGGGTCGTTTCGCATGCCTCAACTTGTACCTAGGGGAACATAAAGAAGTCACGCTCACCAGCCACACAACCAACACGCCCACCCACACCACTCCGAGAGTGTCCTGGTATTTAATGAGAACGTGTGAATAATTCAGCTAACTCTGTGGCTGGAGGAGGAAGGGGGACTGGAACCATCATTAACTAGTCACAGAAGCAGTATTATGTCAGATGCGCACACACACACACACATACACACACTCACACGTGCAAATATACTGCATACACACCAATACACAAAGCAAAGGACTTTAACCAAGAATATCCAGCCATCTGCCAGCCCGAAGGCTCTGGCTGTGAGGCTTAGAGGAAGCCAGTTTGTGTCGTTTGGATTCTCATCTCCACAAAACATATGACAAACACAAAATTCTTAAATATCTACCAAAACCTCTGGAAGCAAAACAGGCCTTATATGAAAACAATTATTTTAATCATGAAAGGCAATTTTTTTTCTACTTTGGTAAAAAAAGAAAAAAATTGTCTACATTTTTTGCAAGTGGTACATAGACTCATTTAAACCATGCTTCATAACAACTACACAGCCAAATAAATTCACAGTACTCATATCATGCGAGATAAAACCTAACTTTAAAGTAGGGTTTATGGTCATACAATTGCTATTCCCATTTTGTTTCTTGACATAATACACAATATAATAAAGCATATTGCTTTGTATATTCTTGAATAACAAAGTATTAAAGTTTTTTACTGTACCAGAAAGATCATTTTATTGTAACAACATTGATTTCCCACAAACATTTTCAGGGGGATCTGCAGTAATTATGCCTACGACAGTGAAAAGTTAGGGAAATATCTTAATGTGTGTAAAAGTTTTATTTATACAATCAGAGGCCTCCATTTACGAAAAAGAAAAAGAAAGGCTGCTGCTCATGCAGGGCTGTTCAGGAAGTGTCTTCACATGTCTGTGATCTCAGACTCAACAGTCAAACAAAGCTGTTTTTCTGTACATCAACCCAAAAGTAATGCAGACAAAATGGTTTCATTTCATTTCATGAGGACACCATGTTCTTTGTCACCATGTACACAAATCCCCTGAGACTCAGTTGGCCCTGCGTCCTAGATATGCTATCTTTTGGGTTAGCTGTGCCAAAGCTTCCCATGCATGGGTTTGTGTTGATGTATGGGGGCTACTGAGAGATGACCAGTTCTGTATCTCCATAAAACAAGCATCCATGAACTTGTTGTGCTCCTTTCCTTTTGTGTCTGTTGTGTTCAGGCAGCAGACTTCCAAATAGCTGTGCTCTACAAAAATGGCTACAAAGGGACCGGGGGGACCGCCACGTACTGGTAAGATGGACGAGAAACTGAAGTCCCACAATTCAGAAATTTCCACTGGTGCTCAATAATCCATCAGTACGTGTTTGGGTTCACATTAACACTGTCGTGCTTTTCTTGGGATCCTTACCCTTAATACATATAACTCTATGGCATCAAAGAGACATAGAAAAAAGCTACATTCAGAAATGAGGGCTGTCAGTCTCGACAAAGTAACCAAAGATGTGAACAGGCAGCAACTGCATATACAAACAGATTTCATTATATTTAACTAAATAGAAAATGTTAAAAGAAACAATACCACGCCCCAATAATAACTGAATAATACATATAACAAACAAGAGGCACTATAATGTCAAAAAACAAGTATTGCCTTAACCACCTCCAACTACAAGCAGGCGTCAGTCCTCCTGTATCAGCATGTCGAATTTCTCACAAGAGACTTGCCTGAGGATGTCAGATATCAACCAGGTAGCTGCTTCCAGGGAGAGCCTGACACAACCACCCCCCCATCCCCGCTGAAGCTAATCAGGGGGAAACCACTCCTTGCAGAAATACACACAGGCCGTCATCTTTTCAAGAATGACCAGTCACCTGCCCCTCCCTGCTCTTCGTACGGAGGCAACTCGTTCCAACGCGAACACAAAGGCTGGGTTCAGCTAATGGTCTAAATGGCAGCAGAGCTTCTGGCCACTGTGGCTGGGCCCGGCTGAATGGTCCTCATTGTGTCCCTGTGGTCATAGGGGGCTAAGCAGGCCCGAGTTGTTTTTAAAGAGACCATTTGGCAAGACTGTGTCCTTATCCGGGCAACGCAGGAGCAGGCATTTCCACTTGGTTCTGATGAAGGCCCGTTAGAGCCATGATTAAAAATGACTGATGAAGTGGTGACACGAGGCATGCATGAAGTCATAAGGGAACAATGAGGCGTATAAAGTAAAATACAGTAAACACTCAAATATCAAGTCAACATAACTGGTTAAGGAAACATGCACTAAATGCCTTAAAGCGGGGAGCTAAAAGGCTGTTTAGCAACCAGCTCTCAAACCTGGCATATCTCAGGAGCATTGTAACACTTTTGTGCACTTTGAAGAATAAAGGCTTAAAGCATTCATGACCCCTGGCAAAAACATGCATAACCACAACACTGGACACAAGTCAGCCAACGCTCTGAAACTCATCTGTAACACATAACATGCCAGAGGTCAAGTGTGCAAAACATCTGAAGATGTTCTAATATGACTGTAATTACCATTAACTGATATACTTCAGAAAATATATCAGTGATTTTTCAAAAAGTAAAACACACGTTGCCAGCAACAAAAACTGGATATGATGATGCTGTTCATGCGTTTGCTGACCACCATCTTCGAAAAGTGAGCAGCATTTCAGCCATTTCCTTTAGCCGAATGTTAGTGCAGGAGTGGAGGATCAGACAGAGAGCTGGTGGGAATGGTGGATGTCTATCAGTCCAGATGCAATATCCATAATAAGCAATTACACAAATGGAATAACAGCTTTACTAAATCTGATACTGTGCCTTTCAGAGTGTCGAGCTACTGTGGAATAATCCAGTTCAAATTTGATCCGTGTGAAGCTACATCCCAACCGACTTGTTTTCTGTCGAGGCGATCTCGAGTACAGCTTCTGAAATAACCTTGATGGTCTATAATGACAAGCATAACAACATCTGATCAAAACTAATGCGGGTGGGAAAAAAAAGTGAGATCACCAAATGACGCAGTGCAACTATAAGTGAAAGAGACACCTTTATGCAGCAGAAAACACAACTTAGAAGTTTTGTAAAGATAATACAGCATCATGGTGACAGCAAGATCAAATGCCAGAGGAAGCAAAGCAATAGGAAATACCTGTCTAGACAACAGGGATGCCATCCAAAGGGGATGTAGTTTGTTGGTGTAGTTTTCAGACAATCTAATGCATGTGTGTCATACAAGTTTGCTCATATTCCAACACATGATGCTGATGTTGGAAAACTGAAACCAGCTTTTCCAAAAGTGTCCATTTCAGAGGCCCTGGAATGCTAACGGTGTGGTTACAGGGCACAGATGTGTCAAGAATCCATGTTTATGGGCCTTAACTTTAGTAGTTTGGGTTTTTCAGCTGTTCATTGTAGTCAGGGTGTTTACCCACATCCCGGTCACTTCGTAGTTTTTGTCACATCACAGATTCAGCTCAGAGGACAACTACTCACCTCATCTATTATCTTAAACCAGGACTCAAAATCCATTTTCAATTTGCCAGAGAATCAGGAAATCTACACTTCTTTGCCTTTTTGCTTTGCATTAATGGTCTAGTTCTTATCAGAGCAGTTATAATGGATATCACAAAGAAGGTACATTTTTGTCCCCCTGGTGATTGAGAATATCTCCAGAAATGAACTTTTCATCTCTCCTCTCACAGATATTAGAAATTGTAGTTTTCAGTTCCTAACAGAAAATAGGATTATATGAAAATTTGAGTTAATACAACTTGGAACGCCAGTAAAATGTTGGCCATTAAACAGCTGCTGTCTTGTTTGCTATAAAACAAAAACAAAAAGTACAGAAATGAAAGTGAAGCCCAGAGTTTATTGAGCTGCCATGAGACAGTGGAATGACAAAGGGATTTTTAACAGCTGACTTGCTGGTAAGTTAACGTCAGCATTCTTAGCTACGAAGCATTTTTCCGGTGAGTCAATGCATAACTCACAGCAAGATTGTGTTTGAGAGGGGTCAGTTAAAACCGTCCTGTACACGGACTGACACAGAAAGAAATGCAAGTGTCTGAAGAAGAAAAAAAGCAACCAGATAAGTATTTTTCTAAGCTTCATTAGTGGTTGAGTGAGCTCTCAAACTAGGCACTGTGTGCTGTCTCACAGGTTAACACCGAATTCAGAGGATTAGTAAGTGTAATTTGTCTTAATATAAAGTTTGAATGGGCATTCAAAGGTGTACATAGATCTCTGAATACATATCTTAAAGCAAGAGAGGGCTGGAGTCCACCTTAATGGCTCACTCCAACCAAACTTTGTTAAGAACCTGATTAAAAAGTATTCACTTGTAGAGAAAAAAAGGGCCATAACTTAGGGTTTCACAGATGAATGGTTGTTTTCACCAGAGACATAAAGCTTCCTCAGATCTAAAGGCGTACTTCAAACAGAATTAAGGCTTTTCCTAAACTGTTTTAGGTAACATTATGCAATTAGGAATAGGACAAGTAAGAGAAACAGGGCGGGCGTGGATTCTGAGTCATCCAGGTCATGGTAATCTTAAGAGCTTCAATTGGACTTCCGCTTGTTGGACCCAACAAGAGGAAGTGTAGGTGTATAAGTCCAGATGGTGTACTCGTCTTTTATATAAATACCATCACTGTCTGCTTCTTTTACACTGCTAGGCTATCCTTTCTGAAAGGGCTTTTATCTCAAGCAAGTCTGAAATCATCATTAAGTGTTGGCGTTCAGAGTCTGCCATGGGGGGGGGGAGGGATAATATCAAATGTTTGCTGTCAGGAATAATTATCTTATCCCTGTTTTGCTCACACCATGGATATGAAGACTTTAGATGGTCATGGTACAGGATAATTGGACTAAGCTGGATGTACACCGCCTTGCTGACATCAAGCCGACCGGAGATGGGTGACAGTGTGTCATTAGTGGTGTAGAGGGGCTAAACAGCTGCTCTGGGGGAGGGGCTGACTTCAGCTATGCCTAGGTTGGATGAATGAATTGGAAACCAAAAATACACACATAAACATGAATCACCTTCATCAGATGACACCGATATTTAAAAAAAATGCTGGACTTAAAAAGAAAAAAGACGGGTTGTGAGCAGCACAGGTAGATCAGCCTATAATTATGCAAATGGAGGGTTTGCACAGGTGTATCAGATGTTTATATCATCACTCCAGTGAATGTGGCTCAACACTCTCGTCAGGCTGCATTTTCACAGCAGACGGTGACTGAGGGCCTGCAGTCATTACATGTCAACACTAATCACTGTGACTCACGGCTTTCCAGCCATAAAACCTCTCTAAAGCGGAAACTTAAACACACACACACCCTGTCAGAAGCTCCAACACTGTTCCGCTGGACCAATATAAGGTCACGGATGAAAAAAAACACACACACACACATAAAAACACACGTACACGCACAAACACACAAAGCACGATGAACCAAGGTGACAAGAGCAAGGTCCAGCCTTGAACGCCAGAGCCTGCCTGTGGGGCCGTCGGTGTCAGACAGACCCCCACAATGAGCCCTGGCTTTGGGTTCCACTCGCCGGAGCCAAAGCGAGGAGACACGGAACAGTACCCGCCTGTAACACACAACGTGTTGGCGTGGAGGAAAAAGGAAATAAGGTGAAACGGATGAAAGGTTCTCGGCACTCCTCCGGGCACAATGCTGCTTGTCATGCACTGCTAGCTCCTGTGCCCACATCCTCCGTTAGCTCCAAACTAGCTAGGTGCCACAGTCTGTCCGCCTCGCGCGAGCTCCTCACTCAATTCAGTGTGAGGGGGGAAAGTCAATCAGGAGGATGAGGAGAAGAGATTTACACCGAGCCGGTGAATACACACAGCTGAGGATCACACCAAGCTAGCTTGAAATTCTGCCATAGCATCCCACCCAGCTATCAGCCCCCCTCCCCTGGTTTACCTTCAGACAGCTCCAGATCCAACTCCGCCAACTGGTCTCTAACCTCCTTTGGCAGGGCGGACAAATCCACGCCGCGGTCCGCCATGATTTCGCTGAGAAACACGAGTACAGTCTAGTTGAAAAGAGACCTGGCTGTCGTGGGTGAAGGTTCAAAAACAAAAATAAAACCCCTCCACTCAAGACGCGAAACAAGCATCAATGTGGGAGAGACGGTCCATCCGCACGGCTGTCCCTTCCGCCATGATGGGGGGGGGGGGACGACGACTCATCAACGGCAGCGCGGGATCACGTGACCGCCTTTACCTCACCTCGCCTCCCTTGCTGCCTCACCGCATCTGAGCCCGCCTCCACTCCGGGGCTGCTGCGCCCCCTGGCGCCACAGCGGCGAAAACGCACACGTTTTCAGTTGTAGAAAAAAATAATTCTGCTGTTATTCTTAACTTTTGTACACAGGCAATCACACCCACTGGATCCACAAAGGGGACTTTATGCATTCTCGCGAAATGCATACGGGGGGGTGGGGGGGGGTCACCCTCACAGCTGCAACCAGCAAATGTGTGTCAGACAGAGGTGGAAAATGAGACTGTGAAATACTGTTTGATGTCTTAACAAAGTTAAGCCTGTTCAAATAACCATGCGTGAATCCATTAGCACAGGCTGGCTACAGTGGACAGAATTAGTTCATATGACTTGTCTTAAAATTATTTTAGATATGCCCCAAAAATGTTTTACATGTAAATGTAAAATGTAATGTAAATATAAGGACAAACTAAAATGACTTAAAAAAAAACACCAACATCAGAGTAATTCCAGCGCCAAAGCCAAAATAAATTAATCAGAATACCACAAGTAATGTCTATTTCATGCAACATATGCAGTAGACAGATCTGAGGGAAAAAGGGGCCGTGCAGGCCCCAACAAATGCCCCATGGGCGTTTCCTTGATCCCTTTGCTGGATTGAGGGCTTTTTTTCACTGTCCCAAATGTTAAATATGAATTGTAAAAGCACTAACAGATGCTCTACTACACTCTTCCAGCCACATTCTCAGCAACTGGAGCCCATTTACAAAAAAAAATGTAATGTTTTTTTTTTCCTTATGAGAAAAATCAACATAGTTCTTCACAGAAAACCATCTTCAAAGGAAACTGAACAGAACAACATATTTTGAGGCTGTTGTCCTTTCCGCAATTTAAGATACTTCAGTTTAGAGAAAAAATATTAAATCGAAAACATGACCAGAACAGGAAGGTCCCTAACACTAAGATTTCAGATTGTGAGCCCAAGCTTCTTCAGGCTTTCCGAATATTCTGAGCAAAGTGCAATGTTTAATAAACTGTTGACTTATTTGAATAATGTCATATCTTCACGGATTTGACATGATGTACTCCTGTGTCACAACAGCATTAGCTGGCACTGAAGAGGCTTAGAATCCATTTGAAATAGTATAAAAACATGAATTTACAACCAAAAACACTAACAAGAGTACTTAACAATAAATGTTTTGTTGCACACTGCAATCATTCATATTCAAAAAGGGACCCAAAAACACACAGGTGATCTTCACAAAGGACACATGTAGATGCTACATAGGACCAAAGTCTATCTCTTTAAATTATGTAAAAGCAATTTCAGAGGATTCATTGTCAGTGTGAGTCAAGCTGAAGAGGCAAAACAATGTGGCATTCATTAAGATGTAGTTTCTTTAATTAAAACTGCAGCACTGTAAGTGTTTGTTGTATTCCACTTGGACATGCATGGAAAAGTATATATATTCATATAGTACAGATATGTACAGTACAAGATTTTTTTTTATGCAATCGTCAGTCCAACAATGGGAGTGTGAAAAACCATTAATATTCTGAGTGAAACTTTCGCATCTTTTAAAACGAACTTCTCTTTTGACAACTGAAACCGAAAAAGGGCCAAAGACAGAACTGGATTTTGTAATTTGACCAATTAAAAAAATATATTAATAAGTTAGACAAGGACACGACCCAATTTCATCTAAAAAATGTATAACAAAATGTGGTAACATTCCTTTTTTGAAAAAATATCTTTCTTTAGAGAAAACAAACAGAACAACTCTGTGTTAAAGAAATTAGTCTCTATTTTCATCAGTACAACCGAAAAATCTTTGAGAGATTGAATAGTGCTGAAAACAGCACACCACAAAAAGAAAAAAAAAGGTGCCCAAGACACAAATGACACAAAAATATGAACACTAAATATAGTTTGAATTTTCATTTCATATGAATAATCGTCTATATGGGACCACCAGCTAAATATATAGGGCTGGCGAGTACAACAAAATGCCACGGTCGCCATTGGGACTGTAGGATGAGAGAGAGGATCAGTCTATGGGTAAGGTATTAAAGTCGCTTCGCTAATTCCCATTTGTGTATACAGTAAGGAAAAAACATTGTGGGGAAAAAAAGTCTGATTTGGGAGCAAAAAGAAAAAAGGGCCACGAGGACGAGAGCTGCGAAACCTTGAACAAACCTGCAGAAATACAAAGCAACGATTACCTCTCATTCCATTAGTGCATACAGATGTCCTTATGATTACAGACAGACATCCTGCTTTTCAGATATCGCATCTTGTAAGTATATGATCATAAACAAAGGGAAGACGAACATACAAGAAAAGGAAAACAAAACAAGAAAACAGAAAAACTTGCTTCAGAGTTTATGCCAAAAAAAAAGAAAACAATAACAGGTATATCGTCATCTGAATAAAATATCTTGGAGCCTTTCAGAAACAGTCACAAGATGTCTCTGCCCTTAAAGCTTTGACCGCTAAGAATGTCTTTGTGGCGTTCCTCCACCAGATGACAGGCAAGAACTGTCCCACTTACTACACGTTTTCTTTCGCAGAGACTTGTGAGTTAAGTAAGGACTAAATTTGAAGGCTTTGAGGAAACTCAGCAAAGTTATTGGACCTTTTTGTTCCTCATTGGCTGTTTTTCATTTGATGACCTGAATTAAGACAAGTGTATTTCTTCCTCCTACCAGCTCTGTCATGTGTTTTTTTTCTCCCAAATCTCTACATATCAACACGGGGATACTGGAGGCACCAATGTGATCTTAAGGCAAAATATCCTCAAATGTGTGTGAGACTGTGTCTAAGTGCAATAAACGAGCAGTGACAAGCTGGAGACTGTGTTTCTATAACCTCTGCATCACAAAATAACAGTCAGGCTTTTTGATTCCTGTTTCACAACAAGTATAAAGTGGTCTTTGGAGATCCAGATATCAGGTGTATTGTCATATATGGCTTGTTTAGGTTTGGTAAAGACCAAAGAGACTAAAAAGGGTTTGTCGCACTTCCAACGAGCAGCAAGGACATGCAACCATCCTGAGAAGTGTGTGAAAATAACAGTTACACCAAGTCCAGGACCCACACACGGGAACACAGTCATGAGAGTAAATTTCATATAAAATACAAAAGGCAACACACTTACAAACCAGCTGAGCATCCCACCTATTTCAAATCTCTACTTTAAAAAAGTGTGAAGGATGGGAGGGACTTAATTCCCCTCAAGTTAAATGGGAAATTTGTAGATTTGACATATTTTAAGTTCTGTGAATCTGGAAAGATGTGCCAATTATTTTAATATATATATCTATATATATATATCTATATATATGTAGCTGCACATACATTATCAGTACATTACACTCATTTAGAAAAAGTTGCATGCTAACAATCCAGATAATGATGCGTCAGATTAGGAGGAGGCAAACTGCTATGTTCTGGTGTTCATAAATAGAAAACTCACACACCTAACACATTTTATCATAAAGGGTCTGAAATGAGGTAAGGTTTCTGGGTCCATGTTGACATTAGCCTTTAAGTGGAACCACTTGCAAAAGGTGGAGAACTGGGATATGAATGTCTATGTCAGAGAACTAATATTGCACCTTCTGAGCTAAAGATGTGTTGGGGAACGCTTTGTGATGGTGTGTGTGGGTGTGAGCGTGGCTAAAAAGGCGAGGAGCAAAAGGCGCCGTTCCTTGCTGGAGACGGCGTGCGTCCCGGTGTGTTGCCTGGTGTCGGCTTTGATCCAACACGTCCGTGTAACACTGGGGTGTTTGAAAACCGTGCGCGAGTGCGTGAGAGGTTCAGACGGGCAGTTCATCATGGCAGAGTACTCGACGCAGGCCCTTACAGTCCGATGAAAAGTCCTTTTGAAAGAGGCCGAGGGCAGGTGAGTAAGAGGGATATTGGAGTCCAGCCCCTGTAGTCTGTGGCAAAGTGAACAGGAAGCTCTCTCAAAGGTTTCAGTCCATTACCAGAAGGCTGCTGCTGAGCTCCAGGCCACAGCATGATGGCTCCATGGGAAGGTTCAGAATGGGGACAGACAAGAGGGGGAGCGGGGTGGGGCTGTGAAATCTGGACTTTAAGGTCAGGGACGTTGGGAGTCTTTTCTACCCCTGGGCGATGAGCCGAGTCTGGGCCATGGTGGCGCTGCTCATCATCTGGCGGCAGATTGAGACTGTGCAGCCATGATAATGTGAGAGGGTCCGCCCTCAGACCTCTGCTGCTGGCCCATTCCTGCCAGCACGGACATTGCCATGGCCTCAGCTGCTGCCCTTGAGCTCAGGCCATTTTGGCCTGCAGAGGGGCTGGGCGCCAAAGAACTGTGCTGAATCACTGGGGCCGGGGAACCTGTGGTCTCCGAGTTGTCTTTCATGCTCTCGTCTGCAGCGTCAGAGGAAATACAGGCGACAAAGGTCAACATTTACAAATAAACAAGCAAAGATAAACCATTTAGAATCTTCAACATCTTCCATAGTAATATATTTCCCCATTTGGTTTGTACCTAAGCTGTTCAACAACATTTCCTAGTTCAAAACAGATTTTTCAGCAGGACTTGTGTGAAAACGTATCAGCACCGTCACAAATTTATGTCATTCACAGCTCTCAAACAAACGATTTTTTTCAGTCTCCTAATGCAAAGTCCCATTCCCTGGTCTGAGCTGGTAACTACCCTTTTACAGGAATTAACCACTAGCTGAACATGACACTAAGCTTGAAAAAACCAAGAGCTTTCTGTTACAGGAAGAAAAAAAAAGAGAAAACCATAACAGCTTCATTCATGTTTGACTCTTTTAATAGTATGTTTTAGAAAATGTATAGAAAAAGTGCCTGAACAGCTTCAGATGTATCTCACCAGATGTATCTCTGCAAAATTCTTTCCACCTTTCGTCTAAAGATGACTTTGCGAGTACCAAGGCATGCTGGCCAGCGGCTCACCTAAGTAGGCGCTCTTCTTCTGTAGGGTGGTTACAGGACAGTCCTTGTGGGCCAGCAGCAGCTGCTTCAAATGAGCCACTTCATTCCGTAGGAGAGACACCTCGTTCTGATAAAGCAGAAAATCAGATCGATGCTGAGTGACGAAACAAATGAACAAGGAGAAACACCTGCGCCAGAGGGCAGCGTGTTTGCTCCAGTCCTGAACAGCTGACATCAGGCACACAGAGAATAACTGAGAAGAACATGTAAACGCAAAAAATCGAAAAAAATAAACACTTGTTTGAAGACATCAATTTTACGTTATGCCTTCCTAAAAATACCCAGTATTTCTTCCCCAGAACCCACCAGCTGAACTTTCCAAACTAGCTTGAAGGTTTTGAGCTTACATCACATGTCGTCCCTTCCCGCCCACTCCAAGCCCACTCACCGACAGCGAGACGTTCAGAGAGCTGAGCTCCTCAGCCTTCTTCTCCAGAGAACTGACCCACAGTTTGCGCTTCTGTCTGCAGCGTGATGCCGCCGCCCGATTCCTCTCCAGGAAGCGCTGCCTCCGTTCATCTGGGTCGTCGTCTGCTGTCCGCCGCCGACGCCCACCTGTGGGCTGAGCGGGAGATACCTGCAGGGAGAGGAGCGGGAGAGGTCAGACGGAGACAGGCAGACAGGCGATGGAATGGAGGGAGAACAAGAACGGAAAAAAGGGAAGCTTGAGTCAGAGTTTCATTATTTAAAGCCAGCAACATATAACAGTCATCTCAGTTCAAGAAGTGTGGTGAACATTTTCTGGAACTTCACCAGGTTATCACCAAAGGATAAAACCGTGGAAAGCCTCAGCAAATGAAGCTCCTTTTTGTTATACAAAGAAGAAGGTACGCTGGGTACCTGAGGCTGTGCAGGTGACGGAGCATCTGGCTGCTGGACAAGCAGCTGGCTCTGCTCCGCCCTTTGAGGGACCATGGGGCTGCTGCTCATGGCCATGACACCCATACTGTGCCCCGATGGGCTCTGCTGGGACAGTGCAGCCTTCAGACGCTACAAGGGATCAGTTATATGGCCAATATCAGTGACAAGTACAGGAATTACAATTCACAGTCCCAAGTATGAACAAACTATAAACAATGATTGCAGAGATGGGTACATCATTTGTTATGTCATGTTCAAACCTTCCTTATTCATATCCATCCAGCCATTATCCTTACTGCTTATTCCTGATGAGGTCATGGACCTTTATTTAAAGTTTTTTCTAAATTAACTTGGAATAAGAGTGAGACATTTTTGGCAGTTTTGGAAAAAAATGCTCAATTCTGATCCATCTCAGTCTGGTTGTGCGTAGGTCTGACTTTAAACAGAATCTGTGGAAGAGGCTGCTCATCGTTTATGGTACTGCTTTGCATTGGTCCACGAGCCATTCGGCAAAACAAGGGACTGTGATGCAAAAGGCAAACACCTAGCCCAGCAGACCATTAACATATACCCACCAAGACAGTGATCATTTTTTACAAAAAGATTGAAAACTAAATTTAACTAAACTAATGGTCTACCACTTAAAGTTAGAGGAAATAGACACTTTGAACTAAAGGACAAATCTGCTAAAAATGCCAACACGCTCAGTTTAATCTGAAACCACGAGTAAAATGATTCCTTATCAGTGTGTTTTGGTTCTTACAAATACAGCTTCAAGAGTGCTGTTAAGCGTAAGAGTTAAATAACAAAGTTCCTGCAGCTAAAAGTCATATGATGAGCAAACCAAGCTGGGGCAAACAAAGTCTTGAGGGTGAAGATGAAGAAAAGCAGAACAGATAAAGAGATAAAAATAGAGAGCTAATCTTGGGCTGACCATCTTGGCCTCTGAGTGGATGCTGTAGCCAGAGGGGGAGTTTGAGCCACTGCTGCTGCCTCCCAGAGGGGGACCAGGGATCCCAGGAATGTTGGGTACCATGCACATGGGTCGAGCCAGCTGGAGACCAAACGAGATGCATAAATGTATATAGATTAACGCTTAAGCGGCCGTTTCATTGTGGGTTTGAGACACAGCAAACTTACATTGATGACAGAGGGAATATGCCCCGGACCAGGGAGGACGGGCACTGCCTGACCAGAGGGAAGCATCATCATTGGGTAATGGCTAGTTGGTGAACTAGAAAGCAAAACCAAGAAAAATGTAATCATATTTGTATAAATTAACACATACAGTCACCGTCAGAATACATTTAAATAAAATGTAAACATAAAAATGCTTGCATTTTTCATTCATTTAGGTGAAAATTTTGATAAATTCACAAAACAATTCATGTAATTCTATATTTAAAACCAAGGAAGCATGACAGCCTTTTAAAACTTTCCCTTTCTCTTAAGCGTCAAAGCAGGAACTGAGGACCCTTACAGCTCTGAAAATAACATAAAATCTAACAGATTTAAATATCATCTGTTGCGTTTCCTCATTATAACACAGGGGTGATGTGCGGTAACATTACTTAGTCCAAACCAACACATCCAGTAATGCGCCTTCTGTCCAATTCTGGCCAAAGACGCATAATTATTTCCACCAATTTAAGGCTCACCTTCGATTGCGTCACTTCAGTTTTACTGGCTGAGGACAGAAGAATGTGTTCCCCGAACACACAAACTATGGCTAATGATTGAATGATAATGAAAAAAGCTCCCCGGTTCCCTGTATTTATCAAAAAAGTAGCCACTAACCCTTTGATTTGAAAGGTTCACACAGAAGAACACAGACACCATGTTGTTGGGTTGTCACAACATTGGCAAAAGTGTTTTAAACGAGCCTTAAAGGTATTTTAGCCATGATTTAAATGACAAACTGAGATCAAACTGAGATTAGCACAGGTCAGCAGCAGGATGCTAAATGTTACTCACCCCAGAGTGCGATTCGAGGGTGGCGCCTGTGTGATGACAGAGGTGGGCGAAGGCATGGTTGGCTGAAGAGCATCAAAGCCCAAGTGTAGCGGAAGGGAACCTGGACGCACAATAGTTGGGGTGGGGGCTGAATTCCTCGGTGGCGTGTCCTAAGAGATTAGCAATGAAGCTATGTAAAGTCCTCACAAAAACAAGAAATACATCACTAAAGCGGCATCATAGTGATGCAGCGACCACGATGACAAATGATGAGATGCACTTTTTTTAAATCCATCTGTTCCAAACTCTTGAGCAACCCCTCCCCGTTAAGTACCTTTCCTTTAACTGCAGACTCGAGGCTGCTGTCTGAATTCCCAGATATCGATTCAGGGCTGTCCGGTGGCGAGGAGTCAACTTCTACAGGATCCTCCTCCTTCACCTTCGGCTCTGATGGTGTCTGCAGGCTCATGTCCAGAGCCACAGAGCTGCCAGCGGGGAGCTGACAAGAGATAAAGAAATACAAAGACATTTTTCAAATGGCAAATACCCAGAAAAAGGAAGTTGGTATTCATCACACACACCAAAAAGTCATAGTTCACTATTTTAGGAGTGCAATAAAACACAGAAACATCTGAAAAAAGTCAGCTGAAATTCAAATGATGCATAAACAAAGTGTACAAGACAGGAACTTCTAGCTGGAGTTTTTATTTAAATCAGGCGTAACAGAATAAAGTAAAGCACTTTTTTCATTTCAAACACATCTTTGCAAAAAATGTCCCCGCTTCTGAACAGAGTAAAACATGCAGAGTGGCACGCAGAGGACATCACCAGCGTCCCAGAGCATTCTTACAGAATTTTTGGCCCTCTTTTCTTCATCATCTTGTTCAAACGAGCTGGCCAGCTCATTAAACAAACCAACTTCCTCGCAGTTTTTCAGGAAGCGGGTGGGGGTTGGTGTCTGATCTGGGAAAATACAATGATAATGAAAGAGATGACTGTTCAAACAACACTTTCACACTTAGTTCACACTTAGCACGGGGTATAGAAACCCATGTACTGTATAATCTTAGCGCACAGTGACTATGTGGCATGCTAAACAGCCACCATCTGAGTACTGACATATTCAGCAACATGGTGCAGGGAGGCAGCAGTACCTGCTATGATAACAGAGTCGGTCCTGGCTGGTCCAAATTTCAGGGTCATCTCATGTTTGTGTTTGTGTACCGCCAAATGGTCCTCATTGGTAAACCTCTGCAACAATGGAAGAAGGAGAAAAAAGACGAGAATATGACATCAATCACCCAACAGGTCCCAGTAACTCTGTCCCGGTGATCAAGGAGCCGGCCTATATTACTTTAACCTAAATATCGTATTGCTGTAATCACATACAGATGTAACACGGCACATGAAGTCTGCACATAAAGAACTAATAGACAAAAAACAGAGAAATCTGTGTAAGACAATTCAGGCCCAGCATATGAACCATTATAGCCAGAGGATAAAGGCTTGAATAACCTAACAACTGGAAGCTTGGAGATTTTAACTCAAAATGTTAGCCAAACAAAAGGCTGGTGTGTGAGAAGGCTGCTTGAACAGGATATAAATGTAGAAAAATGAGATAGGGGAATGGGCGTGAAAAAACAAAGTTTAACTCACTGCTGTCAGCCAGGCCGGCGTGTAAAACATAAGGATACGCTAAACTGTGGCTTCTCTGTCATCCGTGCCATGTTCCTTCCTATCGAGTATCCCCATTAGAAGCTGCACGAGCCCTGGCATCGGACTCATCAAGACTTATAGACGAAGGCACTCGATGCCATCCTCGCAGACGCGGAACGTCTTCTTTTGAGAAGTGGCAATGTGATTCACTCGGAGACGTAGGAGGAATAATCTTGGCTTTGACAGCGGTCTATTCACCATTCACTGCAGCCTATTTTAGGGCGCCGCGGCACAGTTGCGAGTTCAGTTGCGAGAGTGAAGTGGAAACACAGTCAAGTGTCAGGAGCCTTATTTTTAGCCCAGCCAGAAAGCATCACCAAAAAGACTGCATGTCTCATCTGTCTCTTTCCTCTGCACAAGGCCACTGGATCCTATGGAGGAAACTATCTCCAACTAATCTCCCAGCGACAGATAATGGAAGCAAGGGGTTCTCCTTAACCCCTGCAATAAATACTGAGGATCATATGAACACATATGAGTGGGGGGGGGTTGTTTTTGTTGTTGATGTTAACTTGGTAAGAGGAAAACCCTGAGCAAAGCCAAAAGTCAATCATCCCTGTTCTATTATGGGCATGAATCAGACTTTCCTGGTAGACAACTGTTGCTTGTAAAGGGCAACAGTAAACCAGCTTTTGAACATTAAGACCTTTAGACATTTGGGAAGTTCTGTTTCAAACAGAAAAGGGTATTAGCACACATATCTTCGGAGGCATCTTTGGAGATTTTTAAAGCAGAGCAGAGTATTATTTCACAAGAAAGTAACTTTAGACTTGGATTTGCAGCCACTTCTGTTTACGTGCCACAAAGTAGCGCCATGTTGTGATGTTAAAAAAAGACACGCAAAAGTTTAGCGCCATACTACAACTCCAGAGCTGTTTAGTTTGACACTCAAACAAGACTGCTCACAGAAGCACAGCTGCAGACCTGCTCCGTCATCGTGGCCACCTCGCCTCGTGAACCTCTTTTAAACTACTTACTCAATTAATAATGGAATTTCGAATGAAACATGCACAGTATTTACATGTCAAACCAAAGACAGACCCCCCCCCCCACCTCCCCGGTGCCCGTGACGACGGGAGGAGCAAATTATGCTGATTATTATTTATTTATCAAACATGCATGTTTGATATATACCTTAAGCTATGGACAGCCACATTTTTCACAGCCACCTAAGCACTTTCATCCTGCACACCACAGGGGAGGGAATACAGTAGAAAAAACTAAAAATATATACATTTTTTCCCTATACTGAATAACTGTCACACTCGGAGCTTACTTCTTATCGTTTCAGCTTTTTCTTGTCCATGACGGAGCGGAGCCACAAAAAAGAGTGCACCGTGTAAGCGGCGTGTGAGCTGAGTACTCAGCTGAGTCACTGCCATGGCTCAAACCTGTGTCTGCAGGCGCTCCACAGTTAGCAGTGACAGGTTGAAACAATAACCGTGCTCTGATTACTCACCGGAGCCTCCCGTGAGTCATTGCAAAAGGAGACAGCACTGTCTCACAAAAGCATGTTCGGAAGAACATTGCTGGTGTGAAGTCCATTATAACCGCTGCCTGATTTTAGTTAGTTTTCCGCTTGGTTGGTTACGTTTTGTTCAGTTTTTTTTTAAGAATCAAACGGTTTCAACTGCATAAATCTGCTTCCAGACACAAATAGCGTAAATATAACAATAATCTTGAAAACAAACAAAAACAGATTCTCTGCCACACACACACATCCACACACCTGAAAGCCAGGAAAGATTCGGAGAGGACTTACCTGTCCACAGCCAGGAGCATTGCACACAAAAGGTCTGTCGTCACCCATTTTTGAAAAGAGCTTGCAATGTAGCTGTGGGAGAGGAGAAGAGGAGAACATTGCTGTAGCTTTTTCTCGATCCGTGAACGGGCAAATCCTGAGGAAAACAAAACAGGGATGCTGCGGCTTGTAGTCTTTAGTCTGAGCAGGAAGCCGAGCGCTTTTTAAAAATAACCCTGGCACAGAGGGAAACATGCACAGAGGCAGCGAGAAGAAGTTTCCCTGGTGATACTTCCTTCACACTGAGGGGCTTCTGGTTGGCCAATGAGGAGCTGCTTACAGGAGAGGACAACAGCTACCATGTACACAAAGGCATCTCCCTCTCCTTCCTTTTCATTTGCCTTCAGGTCCAGTCCCTCCTTCTCTCGTTACCACTCCCTCTCTTCACCTCTCCGGCACCTTCCCAACTGTATCCTTCTGGCGGCCCTCACTCGGTGTCTGCTGCTCTGATTCAGCTGGTTCAATCGGCTGACGGTCAATGTTTCATCTACGTATCCTATTTCTGAGGACTCCCATGTGAATCCACGACACAGACATCCTGCACGGGGCCGAGTGGGCTCGCTCACACTGACCTGACTGTCCCTCACTAGCACCTCTTCTAGCGGTTAGGACGGTACAAACAAACAGCAACCATGTCATGAGAAGTTCAGAACGGCCACTGATGCTTGGGACAATAACACAGGCACTGGTAAACATATGCATATGAAAACTTCTGTCTACTGCTGAAGTTGTTGAAGCAGGTTCAGTGTTCAGCAATTCGCTTGAAATATTCTGCAAAAAATATCAAAGCAGCTTTGTTTTCCAGAACAAAGCACTTCATGACAAACAATGTCAACAATATGGAATGAACGTCCTTTCCATTGTGTGATTCGAATCCTGCCATGGGAGCAGCAACACCGAAACAGCTTCCACCTGGAAACCATTGGGATCGTTTCTCAGATCTTTAGCCAGTAAAGCAGATCGTCGCTCTTGAAACCAGATTGGAAGAACCAGGCTAATGTTTGTCATAGTGTTACACCATGATTCCAGCTTCATGTATCACAAACATCTAAAATGGACATCCAACTTGGGGCCAAAACATTCTTTTTTGGGGGGGGAGAATAAAACATGAACTCAAGCCAAGCTAAACTGAGATATTTTAATGAAATAACATCAAACTATCCACTGTGATTTATCATGATGCAAAGTCACTTGTATGCATATTCTTTAAGAATAATGTCTAAAACCTCTGCCGCCACTTTTTGGACAGTATGACACTGGCAGAATATGAAAGTATATAATCAAGGGTCATGGTTAAGATTGAGTATTTTGGGTGTGTCCAGAAATGATAACGATGACTCATTTTTACCACTGCTTTTGAGAGGTATCAATGTAAGACGATTACATTTATGCAACTCATCACATTCCTGATGTTATACTTTATAACGACGACATGAGAATATGTTCTTCTGCAGAGGCAGAAATATAAGAAAGTCAAAATAGAGGCCCATAAGGGGTACGTCTGTGGGACACAGCGAACACCTTCCAAACTTTCCACTGAGTTCCAAATACTCTTCATCTTTCCGCTATTGAGTAAATGGCTGTGTAAAGTTTTAAATATTCACAAGCTCCTCTTTGCCGTCTCTTCCTGTTGTGCTCCAGCTGGAGAGACACAAACTATGGCTGAGCATCGCTTGCTGCAACTCAACCCCAAAAACCCGTCTCCAGCAAGCCGCCCCACCCCGCCCTGCTCTGCTCCGCACAGCTAGACAAAACTCCTTGTAAAGACAAGCTGGAGAGTTGAAAAGAGAAAGAAAAAAAATAAACTCATTAAATCTAAATCAGGGAATTGTTGGGAGGGCTGACATGAATGTTTCAGCACACTCAGCTGGCCCACAGTGACGTCTAGCAGCCATATTACGCAACGCCGTCCCCCCATCAGAGCAGCAGTGACAGACGGGCATGAAGCACCTTGTTGTGTAGAAAAGTAGAAGCACATAAAACAATTAAGCTCACACTATAGACGGTCAAGTGCACTTGTAAGCAGAGATCCTGTCATAGGGACACCAGGCCTTCAAAATGCTCATCCAACATGTCCTTTGTGTCTCACCGTCATAACTTTCACTTTCAGGGTGTTGATTTATCATGGCTGCGTCAGTAAACTGCTGTTTAAACCTGTTTGGTCTAAAACACTGCTTGGACTGTTCAAATGTGCAGATGTCCAAACATCTGGAAAGCTATTTGAATTAAAAGTAGTTGATTCAACTTTTATCACTTATATTCCTCTCAGCTATAGTGCAAATCCTACATGGGTTGAGCACATCACTTAACATTATTGAGTGGGACAGATTATTCATTACTTTGGCCAGGCATAAATGTCTGAATGTTTTCCCAGTGTTGAACTCAGTACATTTCCCTCCATCTCTCCCTCTGCTGAGGACAGCTCCCCCTGAGCCAACACATGATTACTGAGGCCTTGTGCTGGAATATGACGCTCTCCCATGACGCTGAGCTTGTAATGGGCCAAAACGCTCTGTCTTTCAGATTTACATTTAACAAGAAAAGAGGTCCGAATTGTACTTGCAGGGAAAGGCGGCTCCTCTTTGCACAGGATCAAAAAAGTCTATGAAGCAGAGCACCCTGATAAGTTGCAAGACAGCTGTGTGCGGCGGACAAAGGCGGCGTGTCAGTGGCAGGGCCCTCACAAAGTGCTCCCAATCCACTGAGTCTATTTGCACAGAGATGGGTCTGCAAACGAGACACTCCAGCTAGTTCATTATACCAGGGGTGTGGGCTAAGCAGGGAAACAGACACATCTGGCGTCAGGAATGGGAACAGATTTCACAGTTTACATCTTACTAAAGACATGCTACACATTAGCTTGACTGTCTGGCAAACGTGTGGAAAGTCCACCATAAATTACACATGACGGATGGAAATTACTATTTGCTGCCTGCCAATATGTGAACCTGGTTTCATAAATTTGTTAGATCTCTTCAACAACTTGTGTAAACATTAAAGCACGTACCATGCCTTCAAAAACTTTCACACTGTCTGCAAATGTCACATGTAAACAGAGGAAATACTGCTGTGTATTTGTGCCTTTGACTGTCAGATCTGTCTTAGTGAGAATAAATTCTGTTAGTAATTTAAGAGTTGACAGTGTAAAGTTTTATTGCACAGCGTAAAATGTCTGCTGCATGTAAACTTCCAGCCTGTGAGAGACAATAAATCTGAGGACTAGTAACGGCACTCCTGATGCACATCACTGATGTTCTTCACGACCCTTCATATCAACTCCACCTGTTTTCACCTCCTTTCTTCCAAGGTGACATGGAAGCACTCAGAAGTACCCTAATTCCTCTACCTCTCATTGACCTGCTGCCAAAGTCCCACCGTTAACTTGGATTTCTCCGACTCAGCAGGTGTAAGGGAACAAGTTCCAGCTATAATCAGCCACAGCCATCCAGTGTTTGATGCGGCCTGCTAGGAAACTGACTAAACAAACTGTATTAATAGCTCGCGCTGCAGCCATGACGTTGGAATCCGAGGCTTAAATTGCCTGAGGGTAGGGGAGACCCCACAAAATGAGAAAGAAATGAAGGAGAGGAATGTGGAGAGAGGCAAATGAAGCATGAGCCCAAAAAAAAGTGGACAAAAAAAACCCGCTGTCAGCAGTTTGTAGGTTATGTACTATATCTCCGATCTGTGAAGGATCACAGGTAAAGTCTATGACCTTTTTAGACTGGGGGTCTTGGTTGTGGTTGGGTGGGTACTGCTGCCAGTACACACTTATGTAAGCATAGTGAACACAAGATTTAGTAAATGGAACAAATGAAATCCTATATCCATGTCTGCATAACTAACTAGACATAAAAGCTAAATCCAGCCAAGCTAGCAGGACAATGCGAAATGAACCGAGGGCCATTTTCTAAAATTAAATCGAAAACACCGCTCTGGCTCTTGCTGTAAAATTTTATTTCTATAACTACAAATTCAAAAAGAAAAAAAGACCAAATTGCTCGATGCTTTACTTTTCATCAGAGGTAGACTTCTACTTTAAACAGTCCAACTAATTATCTTCAACAATATTACTTTAAAATAATAAAACGTTTATAACGCTTCAATGTCTCAAACTGCAGAAAAACAACCCCATAACACATAAAGTGTCATTAATCAAATCTTTTTTAAAAGCCACATGCATTCAGTGATTTATAAATACCTTCTTTTTTTGCTGATACTTCAAAAATCTGTCATTTCTGAGTGTGTCAAGATGTTTGGACAAACAGAACACTGTGCAGTTTTCTCTGGTAAGACACTTCTCCAAATGATGGAATGAAGTACAACTCTGCCAAAAACATGACCTACATTCCTAGTGAAGGTGTTGACATGCTTGGGGATGCGGATAGTCGGGCGTTCAAGAGTTTAGATTGCAATAGCATGGATATCACTACTACTTGAGACGTTGGATTCTTAGAGGCTCTTCTTGCAGACCCATGTTGTTATCACAGTATATTCCATCGCTAAATCTACGGGCAGGGTAACGTCGTTGCAGAAATCCAGCCATACAAAGGTGTCAAATGTCAATTCAAGTTTCCCAAAGTCCCACAAACTTTAGTTCTTTCTTCCAGACGAAGCTGACTGGCTTGTAAAGGTTTGTCTTTTTAGCCTCCATTACCTTCTGGCTGCAGACTTAGCCCCGCCTTTTCCCGTAACAAGACCGCCTACTCTTTGCAGCAATTGGCCTTCGGCATGTCAGTCAACAGCATGTCATGCACGCATAGCTTTGGCCCCTGTCAATAACAGCAGTTAGAAGAACCTTATTGGTTAAAACCACGAAATCAACTTTTTTCATTTCCATGCAAAACTAATGGCTAGCTGCTGTGGCTAGCTGTAACAGGCCGAGCGCACATTGAAAGTGAGTAATAACAAAGTAACTAACAGTTCCGACGCAAACAGCAAACAGTCGACAACCCTGATATGTCTGTAACACAAGTGGAGGTGTTTGTTTTAAAGTCATAATGGGTACCCAAAATCGCGAAAGCAGAAAAGCTAGCAGTTAGTTGGTTAGCGGACTGCCACTTGAGTGCAAAGCGAGACTGTGGGTCCGAATGAAACGTTGTAACTGCCAACAGTTTCATTTCAGTTACACAAGCGGGAACATTTAACCGCACCAAGCACCGAAAACTGTCTCAGCCGACGCAAATTTGTAAGAGTTTAGTGAAGTCGACGTATCTTAGAAGACTTTAGAGGTTAATAAAGTGTTGACAAACTCACCCTTGCGCCCCTCTCTCTGGCTCCCCTCTCCTCTCCGCTCTCTTGGAATTTGACACTCCCCTAGATTGTGAGCTATCGCGATATATGTAACGAGTCGTCGAGACTCGGTAGATGTGCAAGAAGTGTAATTTAAAATTTCCATTCCCTTTAACGTCTCTGATGACAGCTATTAAATACTAACGCAGTAACCATTATTGAAAGTGAAATGGCCTAAATTGCTCAACTATATCTTTAAAAAAAAAACATTTCCGGTGTAACTTTATGTTCAAAATCTAACTTAATTGATTTTTAGCTGTCAAAGGTTATCGTTGTTCTGGCTATTCGGTAGATGCTTTTATATACATTATTGTTTTGAAAAAAGAATTAAAAAATATTTATCTACTACTGTTCATCCAGCTACTGTCCAGGGTGTACCCTGCCTCTCGCCCGTTGACCACTGGGATAGGCTCCAGTTCCCCCCGCGACCCCATCAGGGAATAAGCGGTATTGATAATGGATGGATGGATGGATGTTCATCCAGCTTTCTCATGGTGACACTGGAAAGACACGGCTACATGCAATAAAATATCAGGCACAGTCTTAACTTTCTGTTTTGGACATTCACTTAACAATAATATGATCACTGAATAAATCAAATTAAATAAAATGGCAACTTTGATCGTATACGATCGTGCAGACTTGACTGACAATATGTAAATCACTTAATTGAGACCAGATGATGCAATTTAAAGCTAAATCAACTTAATATTTGAATTGTACATCAAATACAGGAGAGACCGAACATTTCATCCTCTTGCAGTTTCATGTCTGTAAATTTAGAGATTTGGTCAGAGAGACCCCTAAAGGATCACTTGAGAATTGAACGTGCTCAGGGCAAGCAGGAAACTAAAAGGGACAGCCAGTGATTCTCTGCCGACACACATGTTTCACTATAGCTAAATAAAAACCTCTGGCTGTTATAAATTACTCACATCTTTGCTGTATTTATGTTGTATACCAACATAATGATATATTTTGTGAGGAAAAACAGAAAAAAAAGGTTGGCTATGACTGGAATATGAAGGCATTTACTCGAAGTACATTAACAAAGAATAACCTTTTTAGGTACAAGACATAATCTTGGGGTTAACTTTTACACATCTGCAGAACAGGCAAACAAAATAAAGACATTAAATTATTAATTTTAACACGCCGTATTTTCCAACCTAATTTAGTGTGTCCTAAATAACAAAAACTTAGCTCACAAGCCATTCTATGGTTTTAACATTAAAAAATTAAATTTAAATCTGGAACCAGAGAGCACCCTTGAAAACCTTAACTTTTGCAGGTTAAGAAAACAAATGTCTGTCTTAAAAAACGGAAAACATCTTTTTACCAACTTGGCAACCGGAACCACACGCTTTATGAAGAGAGCCCAAATAATTAGTTAATCATATACAAGAGAGGAAATGTGGGTAATACTCAGCTGTCAGCAGTGAGTATTTTTAGAAGACTAAAGTGGCACATTGAACAAAACCAATAATAATATTCAACAACCTTCTGCTGCCTAACCATAAATAAGAAAATTTGAATCTGGCACTATTCTTTCTTTACTCCTCAAAAGTGTGTGCTGCTTTCAAAATATTGCTGACAAACAGGTGGCTATTTAAACTAAGATACAGAGTACATAAAATATAACAAGCGAATAAAACATTTGCTTTGCACTACTTGATGTACAAGACATCTTGCATCACTGGGCATAACAGTTTAACAATAAGTTCAACTGAAATATACGCACACACACACAAATCTTGGGTTTTTTATCACTCTTCAAAGTTGAGAATGGCCTTTTTAAGTGATAGTCTAATATACTGTGAATTCACCCAACAAAATTGAACCAAGAATTGAGGGCTCTTAATTAGCACATTTAGATCAGCTGAACACAAGTTAGTTTCCGCCCTGCCCATTCCTTTAATGGAGCAATACAACGATGTTGCTCTTCCTGTTGAATTAGACTAAATGGGGAGGTGCAGGCCTGATCCTTTTTCTTACACCGATCTAACTGATCAACCACACTTAAATAAATGCTTATTCATTGTCTAACGACAAAATAATTAAAAAGACAGGATTTTGCTCATCTCTCTCGGTACATACATTTGTATTAAGTTTCAAGAAGGTTTGATAAAACCAGGGCCAAAGTCAGACCATGTCCTCTGACTCAGCGGACCCCCTTCCTTGACAATAAATCTAGTAGAATGATTGATCATCAACCAGTGAGGTCTGAGAACACCCAGATCATTTCAACATCACTCTCTCAGCAGCAGGTAGTCTTTGATGGTCTCTGGTAGAGGAAGCTCACTCACAGCAGAGGGGAGGAACTGTGCGCCGAGGCTCTGCCGCACGGCACAGCGCGCCAGGGAGCGAAGCGTGGGAGCCTGAGCCACCATGTCAGTGAGCCTGGCCAGCAGCTGGGGATCTTTACTTAGCTCTTTGGGAAGGGTGCCGTCGGCCCGTCGGATATCAAACCGCCCTGCTGCTCGGCAGAGCAGATCCAAGCACTCCTCCTCCTGCTCAGTGCCCAGGCCCCGGGCCAACAGGGCTACCAGTCGGGAGATAGGGGTCTGGCCCTTCAGGTTGGTCACATGTACCTGCGCTCCGTATTCTAACAGAACTCGGACACTTTCCAGATTGCCTTTCATTGCTGCCCAGCTCAGAGGCGTGTCATTGTTGTAGTCCCGAGCATTGGGACAGGCCCCGCTCTCCAGCAGGGCCCTCACACACTCTGGGTTATCTTTGAAGGCAGCCCAGTGGAGAGGAGTGTCCTTGTTGCCATCCAGGGCATTTGGTTGGGCACCGTAGTCCAGCAGCAGCTCCACACAGCTCTCGTCCTTCTCTGCAGCGTAGTGCAGCGCGGTACGGTTGTAGCCATCCAGAGCGTTTACCTTATGACAAGAAGAGTAAATATTCTGAGTGGTCTTTCACTCTAGGAGTTAACAAATAAGATGAGTTGCTCATCTTGGATTGGTAACAAACTTAAGCCAAACTTAGACCAGTGACAGAAAATCCGAGGTGAGGGAACAAGCTTTGCCGACATAAAGACGGACTGAAAGCTTGAGTGGCATAAAAAGCTACTCGTCTCTGTCCCAGACTATCAACTTGTTTGCGTGCTACAGAAAACGTGACATCCTCTTCCAGTCAGCATCAGCATTTCTACATTCTCCATCTGTCTCAAAATTATTTTGAGCCATCACTAATCTATTTGTTTTCTTACTCAATATTTTGCTTTATGAGTTGCAATTTTTTTAATTCTGTCTTGATTGTTAAAAGTATTTTATTTAGTACAAACCTGGGTTTATTTTGTTTTTAAGCCTTTTGGCTGTGTATGTACATGTGAGAGCAGTCTGCCATCAGTGTATTTCTCTGGACAAAAGTGTTTTCTTTAAAAAGGAACGTAGTGTTCTAATCATTTAAATCTTGTAAATTACTTGTGACACTCATCATGCTAAGATGTATGCGTCTATAATGCTTTTGTTAGTCCATTCACTCAATGTAACCACATGCCCTCACATGGTATAGATTTACATCATATCATCTGATAAAGATATGAAGTTTGATGTGTTGCATAAACACACTAAGTACAATAAACCAAATTAAAGTGCATTTCCTGCTGCCAAAAAAGACCATAGGAAGATGGAAGATGGATGTAAGACTTATGTGTAACATACCTCTGCACCCTTCTCCAACAGTAACTCCACACAGTCAGCATCAGCCACCATACAGGCACAGTGCAGCGGTTTGAGAGTGCCATGCATGCGGTTCACATCAGCTCCCTTAGGCATAAAAACACAAGGACAACATTACCTCTGATGACACTTGAGGACATCATTCATCTCCATGCATGATGTGATGATGAGCTGGCATACCTTACGAATAAGATCTTCCACATTGTCGTGTGGGAATGAACGAATGGCTGCAATGGTGCGGATGAGTCGCTCGGACAAGGAGTATTTACTCTGAATGCTCTGCATGATGTACCACATAGTAGAGCTCATGTGTAACGGAGGACCATGGCACCCTGGCAGGGTTGACTCTCAACACGCTGGGGGGGAAGGAAAAGGAAAAAAGACACATTAGGATCACATAGAATTGTTTTTTTTTAATTAATAAACAGCCAAACAATTTAGCGTTACATTTTAAAAGCTATTTTTTTAACATTATCGTTTTTCAATGTACTATAGTTTTTAAAAAACAGGAAATGCAACATCAAAAGAAACAATATTTCATAAAATATCTTTATCCTAACAACACAGCTGATAAAACAAAACACCTTTGACCATTTAAATATTGTTCACCTTTTAGTTTTGGGGAAGGGAAAAAAACACATTAAGATCACATAAAAGTGAAAAATAAGTGAACAGCCAAACAATTTAGCTTAACATTTTAAAATCTATTTCTATAACATTAGATATATTTTTAATATACCATAGTTTTTACAAAACAGGAAATGCAACCTCAAAACAAAAATTATTTAATAAATTATCTTTATCCTGAAAACACGACTGGTTAAATAAGACACTTTTGACCATTTAAATATTGTTCACCTTTTTGTTTTGTTATTATTTTCTTAAATGTTGCTGTGTGTTTTGTTTCTTTCTAATCTTTCTAGTGTGTACTGTTTTTAGACTCTTATCTTATGCAGCTGTTTGGTGCATCCACTGACCATAGATGCGTGTTTGGAGAGTAACTTGTGTGTTAATTTGACACTAAAACCCCACATTACATTAATCAAAGAAAAAAAAACTTAACTTTAAGATGGCAAGTTAACGTCCATGATATAGAGAGTCTCTTATTTGAACATTTTATATTATATACTTGTTTAAGTAAATGAACTGAAGTCACTTAAAGCTGCTAAACTTAACGGACTTTGTTTAAAGTGTTTCCTGTGAGCTGTTGCTGTAACTAAACCAAACCAGCTAACACAAAAAAAATAAAATAAGCCGAGCACAGCAAGCGACGAAAACAAACGACCAACACTGACAGCTAACTCGCTTTGCATTAACAAAAAAACAAAAATCATAGGCCAAGACCAAAATGCATGGCCTACACGGAGCGACAGCCCATAACGTTAATGTATGCATGTAAAAAGCCACGTTTTAAGCGCAGCTGGCACTGAGGCTCTGATTTCGACATAAAAATAACGATTCCCGACTTCGTTTTATAGCTTTTAGTTCGCTAGTAACAAGCTAACGTTAGCATAGAGTTGCTAACAATAACCGACAGCTGTAATGATATCAATCCAACGGCACTACTTTTAAACTGACATGCTTTGGAAGGCTTTTGGCACCAACTATAGATTAAATACCGAAAGTAATTAGAAAAACGTACCGTTTACAGTCCACGGTTTGGAGGTCTTGCAGGTTAACTTGTGGACAGCTGGCTCAAACGACATAAACACGGAACGTCACGCGACCACGCCTTCCGTGCTAACCGTCACCTTTTCGGTGTCGGGCCCCGACTCTATATTTTCTGTGAACTTCGGCATGAACAAAATCTGACCGCACGGTACGTCCTTGTCTTGTGTGCTAGCATTCCCAAAATAGTCATAAATGTCAGCGACACCGCGGGCATTTACCGGCCGGCGTGCCACAACTACTTTCAGTCCATGGCCATGTTAAGGAGTCGACTGTAAGAGACACCGGTATGCAATGGCCTCAGTATTTTCAGGGCTCTTTGAGTAACAAGGTAGCTGCAAATCCCCTATCAAAGGTTTACATTTAAGGTGTTGATTTATACATTTATTTGTGTGCGTTTTGTATAATTTTGTAACATTTTTACCAATCTTTCCAAAATATATCTATTTGTATATGTAAATATGTGCAAAGATAACAGAGATCAGCCATGAGAAAGGTAACGCTGCAAAGCCAAATCAAAATAATTTATTTTTGGTGACATTTCATACAGTTCTAAGATTGTGTCTCAAACACTTGGTTGATCCATAACTACATTTCCTTTTGCCACCCCAACCCAAATGAACAGAAAAGAACCCAAACATATTGCAGGGGCAAAGCGATTCCTGTAGGTATTTGCAAGCCTCTCAGTATCAACCATATGCTTCTAAAATTATTTCACATTACTCTTGAGTATGATTATTTTTTTTGCAAAAAAACAAAACAAAAACAAAAAAAAGTTAGTGCATTTATTTAATTATCCTAAATCACTAGCTGCTCATACTCATTACTGAAAACAATAATAATAATAGTAGTAGTAATTGCCCCAGTGATTGGATTCTCGTTTACTGCATTATTAAACCCAAAATCAATGCATCAAGTATTTTCTTTCAGCTGACATCTCCATCAGTATACAAATGTCATATGCGTGATTTTATTGTGCCAATGCAATTTCACACAACTTTGGGGAAACCAGCCTACCAAGATTGGGAGAAAAGCGTTGAGCATTAGAATTAAAATAAATAAATTTAAAAAGCAATACTTACAGTGAGTCAAACTTCAAATTCTAGTCAACCTGTTTTGTTTTTCAAATATTTTATGAAATAAAAAGGAACAAAAAAAAGCCAGCAAACTCACCCTAAAGCAGGAAAAACAATCAAATAAAATGTGGTGGATACCTGCTGCCAGAAGCCTCTCTGTAAATTCAGTACTAGAACAATTACATTCTCCCACACACATTTCTAGTGAAGGGTTATTACAATTTAGCATAGGCAGCTACACCTCTACAGCTTCTCAAAAATCCAGTTTCACTGAGTCAAAAAGATTCCCAAAGACTAAATTATTTAGCAGACCTCAATAAAAATCTTATTCTAGTACTCTATGATCGTAGGCTGCTGGCACGTAGCACAAGAAAATGAAATGTCCCATTTTCTTTTAACCAACGACTTGGCTGCCAGATATTATATAGCTATCATCCTTAACTAACAGCACTCCTCAACCTATTTTCTGACATTTATGCCACTGTTATGAACATTTCACAGATATAAGCTTAACCTGGATATCCTGTGATGATATAGAAAAGCCGAACCTCACCTGAACCACCAGGCACACTGAACAGTCAACATCGACCTCTACATTTTGCTAATTTAAAATGCCAATCCACTACCCAAACAGACATGTAAACGGAGAACCTGACTGATTATCAACATTAACAAATTTCTGAATCCATTCCAGTGGGTAATCCTATAAAATTAAAATAAAATAAAAACCAAAAAAAAAAAAAAAACAATTCAGATAAACGGAGAGAAAAACTCAACATGAAAAACTTTGGACCAGGCTAGCGGGCTCACGGCGCCCGGCGGGCCGGCGGGTGTGCCCCAGAGAGCTTCTCGGCTTCAAACAAAACCACACAGATGACGGTGGCCAATATCCACAGCGCCTGATGCCTGTCAGCGTGTCAGCCAATCACGGACCAGGATCAAGACCCCATATAGAGCGCATATTTCTATATACATTAGGAGACCACAGAGTCCAATTTTTGGACAACGATTCAGAATCTCTGCTGTAAAAATCAAAAGTCATCCATTTCGTTATATCAGTGAAACAGCACACTGCAGCACCTCAATCATTTTGCTTAACAATCGATGCATACACAGACATCAGTCAACCCTTCAGTCATACTTGCAAACCTAAGCACACAAAAGAAAGAAAAAAAACAAAAGAAAACTGATGTCTCGTTGCTTGTTAGTGATATCTTTGTACATGACATATATGCATGTTGTTTTCGTCATAGTGCATATTGTTCTTGCAGACCAACATCTATTATTTAAAATAAAAAAAGGTAGAGGGCCATTTGCGGGGCCCAGCTTCCCACCTCCCCAAGCAGAGCATATACGAACAAGCTTCCAGATAAATCGCACTTAAATTCTTTTAAGCATAGCGCTGGAGGCCAGACGACATTTTTGTTTCCTTTTCAAATCGCTCGTTCAAGTTCTTCAAGTGTCATTTTTGCCCTCATGCCCTGGATGTCAAGGTCCTTTAAAAGCTTTTCTTTGGACAAGTTCCAGGTGGGAAGGTGGCTACCATAATGTTGTTGCTTTTATGTTATTCATTTTTATATAATTTTATATATCCAAGTATATATTCATACATCTTTTTTTTTTTTTCTCTATTCATATCAAGTTTTTACTTTGGCGATACAGGTGGGATGTTCTGCTCTTTGCCGGTGTGCCTGTAGCCTCCCTGGGGGGAGCTGCGTCGGGCGGGGGGCGGGCGCCGCTGGTCCCGGAACTTGAGGCCCCCTGGGCCTCGTGGGCCGTTGCTGCGGTAGTAACCTTGAGAGTCCCGTTCACGTGGCGGCCGGCTCTCCTTGCACTCCCACCCCCCCTCCCTGTCGTGGCCTTTCTCCTGCTTGTCTGCGGGGCTGCTGCCGGAGCCCGGCTCCTCCGCCTTGTTGACGCGCAGCTCGCGGAGCGGCTGGCCGGACGCCGCGGCAGGGGGGGCTGCAGCGGGGGCCGCGGGGGGAGGGTCCTTGGGAGGCCGCTGGCACACTTCGGCGTAGCTGAGTTTGCGGGGCTCCTGAGGCGATGTGTAGAGAGAGAAGAAAGAGGTTAAATTTTTTGTTTGCTTCAAACTGACCACACTTTGTATGACAAGTTCGGGTCAAACCCTCAGATGTCATAATCTCAACGGTCACTGGGGAAGAAATGACAGTTCTGGACTTGTGGTGGGACAGAGCAGAGAAGAAAGCAAAAGTTAGAGACCACATAAGAGATTGAGATGTGAAAGAGAAAGAGCCAAAGTCCATTACTTCACTACTTAAATAACTAAGCCTCAGTGCTGGCAGCCGCAGCAGCAGACGGCTACCTGTGCAGGGGTCGGGACAGCGGCAGGGGTCGGCGTGCTGGGGGTCACCGGTGTGGAGGCAGCAGGGGGTTGAGGCCTGGAGCTAGGCACAGGCTGTGAGGAGGAGGAGGAGGAGGAGTTGACTGTAGTTTGAGCTGCAGTGCGGGGAGCCGCTCTTGGGGCAGGGGGCTCAATCCGCTCGGCCCTCTTCTCCTGACGAGTCACACTGTCACGGAAGAGGTACACGCAGCATTTAAAGACTGGAACCAATGTTTCGATGAAAAGCAAAAATATCCCTGGCTCATACTTGGAATCAGTGAGCCCAGCATACCTGGGGCCCTGAGGTCCGAGTGGTTGAGGTGTGGCTTTTGTGGCTGCCTGGGCAGGAGTCGCCACGGCCACAGCTTCCTCTGTGGCTGCGGCTTGGCCCGAACCCGGACTCACAGTGGCTTCTTTGTTAGTTTGTTCCGTCTAAAGAGCGAGCAAAGAGTCACAAAGATTACTCCCCCAAAGTCTGGAACTTGTGCGTTAATGTATCGGCCCGAGACGCCTTTGAAAGCTCGCGCCGCTGACCTTGTCTTTATACAGGCCGCGTACGACGTCTGACATTCGGTTTTCCAGCACCGGCTCTCCCTGCGCGCTGACCACACAGCCGGGAAGAGGTGGGAAGTTGGTGGCAGCCAAATCGAACTTGGGCGGGGGAACCTTGACCTCGGCTAACGGCACGGGCCTCTGAGAGAGGGGGGAGGAGAGGTCACAGTGAGATTCCAGCTCGGAAAACGATGTCGTTCGGTGGGAACAAGGCGCTGCCGTTTACCGTGATCCGCTCATCCTCTCGCCGCCTCCGCGTCCCTCTGTAGGTTGTGTTCCGTCTAAAATGAACAAATAGGACTCTATGAGCAGGAGCTTTATTTGCAACTCTGATTTTAAACTGATTGAGATGGATCCCACTTTGTTGTGTAAAGGCTGTTACACACAAAGAGAAGCGAGACATTTGTTCTCGCTCCTACAGCTGCCAGAACAAAATGACGTCCTTTTGTTCTGGCAGCCCTGGTTTTGGAGTTCTCGCTGCTCTTTCTCAACATCATCAGAACGTAGATAGCAGAACCTTTTTTTAAATCGCAGGGCATCCGAGAACTGTTTGATTGGTCATATGTTTTGTGGATTTAGATTATTTTTCAATAAGAATCCATGTAAAAATGAATCCTCTATCATTAAAATTCTTCTTTGTGAAAATACCACAAGAAACGTATACAAATACTGCAGAGAAGTACATTCACAGAAGAGGGAAAGCTACGATTCTCTTCCAACACTTGCAACTTTTGGGTTGCAGTTAAATCAGACGGCCCGCCTTCACCTTCCACGCCCGCTCATGCTGCCGTCATCGCTAGGATCCAAGGAAGAGGACGAAGAGGACAGATGTGCGAAGGCTGAGCTCAGGTCAGCTGTAGCCTGGACCGGGTTAGTGGCGACGGCGATGGCAGCTGGAGGCTGTGGGCTGCGCAGTCCGGTCAGGCTCTCCAGAGGGACAGGCGTTACAGACGATGGGGACGCGTCACTGGTCCTCACCTGGGGCTTCACGTGGTTTCTGGTGCAGCAAGGCAGAAAGGAGATCAACATCGATGTGGAAAAAGACATGCACTGAAGACAGACTGGCTACCAGTGCTTCCGATTGAACAGAAAAATCCAATCCAGAGTTTGGACATTTACTGACCACAACATGTTCATGTGGCAGATACTGTGTGTATGTGGGTCACCAAGCTGTGTGGACACAGTAAAGCCGCATAACAGGGCTGGCACTATGCTGTGGGCCATGCATCCCAGCTCCCAGCTGGATTTGGTCTTCCTGGTATGGCTGAGTCTTATTTTGAACACACATGTTGTAAAGAGAGCCAGCGGGGGGGCATTTGCTGCCACTGCTCTGTCTGCCTGATGGTGGAACAGAGCCTCTTTTTGTGTAAGAGGAACACATTCACCACCATTCAGTGTTAAAAACAGTCCAACGTGTTGACAGACTGGTGGAAGCCATTCCCTAAACAGTCTGAAACCTGTACAGCTATTATTTTAGAGTGTTTTATGGCATACTACAGCACTATATGGAGGGTAGAGCTCCTGTTGGCATGAGTTCCACTTTACGCGAGGAGCCAACTGCTCCAAGCATATGATCTCAAAAGGAAACACTGGTGGCACAAACCAAGCCTGGACAGCTTGCAGGGACAGCGTGCTGTGTCCGCAGACTAAACACCGACATGCAGGTAATTCTTAGGTCACTGGAGTGCTCATGATTGGTTGAAGCAGTGGAGACTACAGAGCAGAGCTGACAACACCCACATAAGACCTGGCCGGGTACTGGAAATGATTCAGACTTTTGGAGCCTGTGACCCTCAGATCTCATAATCTGAACGCTCATTGGGATGGGAGCAAAGAAACCCACTTTGAAAAGACAGAGGAGATATATAGAAAGAAAAGCGAGGAGGAAAATGAGAGAGTCAAAGCCGGTAACTCCACCCCCATTTTTCCCTCTATGCGCATCATGATCTCATCATCGGGTCCGACGAATTTCTTAACAAGGTTTTTTTTTCCCGATTAACATACAAGTTGTCACCTCGGTTAAGGACGGGATGAGCTACACTCAACTCTTAACTGTCAGCCTTTCTTTATTATTGCATATATATGGCCAGAAAGTCAATGAAGGAAGAAGCACCAAAAATGTAGAAAAAATAAAATGGGTGGTTAGTTGTGATGGGGGTTATGGATGCAATAATGTGTGAAAAAGAGGATGTGTCTGGAGCTAAAGACACATTAACTGGTTAAAAATGAATAAATCAATCAAAACAATCTGCATGAATCAGAAGTTGACGACCAAACGGCACGTCAAATCTGTAATGAATATTTGTCACACTGATGAAGGGTTAACGTGGGAGAAAAAAAAAAAGATAAAAATGGCAGAGGCGGTCAGCCCGGGGATGGATTTAGCCATTTGACTGTTGCAGTATGGTAAGAGATGAGTGTAGTGATGAAGCTTATTTTACAGTGGAGCAGTGGTACCTGAAGGCATTTATTACATTCTTTCTTGAATAGAGGGGAACACTGTGGGGACAGTAAGAAGACAGGGAGTGAAGAGCATTTCTCTGGTGGGGTTACATCATCCTTTGACAACAGTGCATTGCAGATGATCCGACGTTCACAGTTTAACTCGTCATGCACACAAGCGGCAAATAGAACGTCCCAACTGCAGAATGTGTCTGCAAGTCGCAGGCTCACTTTCAAGTGAGAGCTTTGGAGGACGGCGGGAAAACGAAGTGCTTACCGGTTTCTGTTGAACGGCCGAGTGATATTAAGAGCAGCGGTGCTTGTTTTGTAGTGTGCAGTGGAGCCGAATCCATTCACAAAGCCGCTGTTGGGAAAGGGTGCCTGCTCAAATGGAAAGGCAGATTTTACCAATCCCGTTTCATATCACAATCCATGCAGCTTTCTACCTTGTCGCAGTTTCTAGCATTCAAATGTAAATGTCCAATATCATCTGCCCTACGTGAGAGAGCAGCAGCTTCAGCAAAGAACAGAATATTCTGGTTCATTTACACAGGAACAACAGGTTGAAACTAACACGTAACTAATTGACTAGTGAAACCAACTAGAGTCATTTTCAAAAGTTAGTCCCTCATCTTCTGCACAAACTCAGCCCCTGAAGGCTGACTCATTTCAATCAGTATTTATGGGCATTAACAGCAGAGTTTGGCAACTCGGGGCAAGTGCTTTGCCCAATTTGAGCAAATAGAAAAAGTGGCAGAAAATAAATAGAAGGAGACTATTAATGTGTTGATAATTATTTGTTTTGAAATGCCATAAGTGCTGCAACTCTGGGTGTGCCGGCCTTGTTAAGTACAGCCCTTACCAGAGGAGTTTCGAAATAGGGAGTTGGCGACGGTGGCCAGGCGGGAGGCACGATGCCGTAGACGGGGTACTGCTGCTGGGGATAGACATGCTGCATGTAGAGGGGGGAGCTGTACTGGGACTGGTTCTGCGACTGCTGGGCATACAGGCTGCTGTCCATGCTACGGTAGCCATTCTTTGCAAAGAATGTGTTGATGGCCTTTATTCGTGCCTGTCGAAACAGGAAAAAGGAGGAAGCTCATGAAATGAAAGCTTTAAAAAAGACCAGGGGGGGGCTTTTCCAATGGTTTTCCTTCGACTCACCATGATGGGTTTTCCCTGAAATGTTTTGACTTCCTCTCTCAAGTATTTGTATGCCTGGAAGATATTAAGAGTCAAAAAGTCATTAAGCGCTACATTTTAATGCCATTCTTTGACCAAAGAGGGAGAAAATAGAACAACATTTAATCAGTGGGACCATCTGTACCTGCTGGGCGTCCGTGTCTGACTGGAATGTGATGTACCAGTTGTTGTTGTGCGCAAACTCAACACTTATAACCTTTGGACAGTTTTCGTTTTTGAACAGTGACTCCACTTCCTGTTGATTCAACACAAAGAATGATCTCATTTCAGCAAAACACCGACTGCGACCCATCCTTTTATTTTACACAGCATGACTTGGGCTTACCTCAACAGGTGTGGTTTCAGGGACTTCTCTTAAGATGATAATGCACCGCTTGTGGTTGGGACGCACCTTCTCCCCCTTTTCATCCACTTGTACCATTGGAGAGGCTATGGGGGGGATTTAAAAAAAAAAGAAAAAGAAAAGGTAAATGTAGACACGTGTGTTTCTGAACAGATTTTTGCACCGGCCTTTCCAGCGGCTGTAGCCTTCCACTTACATCTCAACACATCCAGGATGAGGTCCATGTCAGTGGTGAGGACCTTGATACCCTCCATACTAGCTATAGTCCAAATAGGGACAAACTGATCGCTGTCCATCTGCGACATGAGGTACAGATCCTTGGAAAGGTTTTCTCTGAATCAAAACAAAAGCAAAGACATGGTGCAGGTTAGCCCTTGCCGTCGTTTGCTGGTCACTTCTGCTGGAAATGCACGCTAAGGGATGGGACCATCGCAGGTGCTGCCCGTGTCCACAAAGGTGACGGAGCAACAGAGATGTTGGCAGAACCGAGAATAAAGCAGAAGCTCCTCTAAAGCATGCCGGCAGTCAATATGTTCAACGCGACTTGCTGTGTTGTCTTTCAGACTTCTGGAGGCTTCGCTCAGTGAGTCAGAAGCAAACGTTGTGGACATCCAGCGTCCCATCTGGGGTGGGCTCAAAAATGTTTCAGGATTCCTGTGAATGTGTGAGAGCAGCTTTACTGCGGTCCCTGTGTGTCTGCTGCTTACCTGGAGAAGTAAAACTCCAGCTCTTTCTTCAGAGACTCCCGCAGGTTCTCGGAGGAGATCGGCTGTTCCTCAGCTTTGGAATCTACTGAGAACCAAAATGAAGCAGTCAGAAAGGTGACAGCGTGCTATTATGGAAGTCTGCCTACATTCAGGACCGTGACGGGCGAGTGGGTGACTCTTCCAGAGGCGTTTGTAATAGATAACATAACTGAGCACCAAGTTTCCATCAAGTTGCCTGGTTACAAACTGCATCATTTTAAGTTATTTTTAAGGAACATCTTTGTATCCTGCTGCCGTTCAAAGGTTACTCAACAAATTCTGGACAAGTCTAAATTTACCTCCTGGCTCTCTTCTCTAAATGTCACAGCAATGATCACTGGATTATCATAAAATAAATCTGACATAGTACAGCTTGTTTGTTGCAGGAGAATACATTTTCACCAGCAAAAAAAAAAAAAGGCTGTCTAATGATCATGAGTAAAGAATGCATTTGCACTCAGCTGGGCTAACAGTTCCCATCCTGTTAGCCCAGGTCTCAGCAGCCAAACCTAAACATAGCTTCTTCCTTTCTGATTTGATCTGCTTCACTTATCCATTAATAACTAGCCAATTGACCGTTAACGCACATTTGAAATCCCTCTTTGACGGGAACTTTCAAATAAGCGTAAAAAAGCTTCACGTTTGAAGGAACTCTGACACACAAATCAGTTTTGGGCATTTTGACTTCTATTATCTGGCTGAAGGGCTTATTGTACCCTAAGAGTGGGTATCAGTCTCTTTATCCAGTGGTCAAAGGTTATGTGAGCTGCCCTTTGGCTGCTGCCTGCGCACCAGCTCGCTCACCCCTGCGCTTTGTTTGGCGAATCCACAAACCTGCATCACATGACACAAGCAGTTTGAAATGACGGGTTTCAGAAAGCAGCAGCTGCCTTCTGCCCCAGAATGCCATAAAAAACAAGCCACAGAAACATTATTCAATTATCATCTATCGTGGAAATGATGGTGGTGAAGGACAGCGTTGCGTTCACGTCTCCGTGTGTTCAAAGAGAAGGGAGGACGTTAAGGAAAACCTCAGTTTATGTAACAAAAGGGGTTTTGCTATCGTTTATGTAACAGATTCAAATTTTATGAAAATATGGATAATAAAACAAACTGCTGTGAACCAGCTGTCAAAGTTTCCCAACATTAAGCCAGACCCTAAAGCCCAGAGCCTGTGTGATCCACACCCGGAGAACGCTGTCCTGCTTAAGTGGAAAAAGCCACGCTGTTGAAATAGAGCTTTAGGGGCTGTTTACACCACAGAGCACAGACTTTATCTCACTCCGTGTGGTGCTAACATCCCACCCTAACCTTATCACTTTCGGTTGGACCAAAGACTGATAAATCTCTATGACAGCATGACAGCCGGCAGTTGCAGCACGAGAATGGCCGCACACGACGGGACTGACCTGAGGTCCCTGTGGTGGACTCAGCAGGGGAAAAGCCCAACTCTTGCGGGTCCATTCCGTTTACTGCTATCTCAGCTGTGGCTGTGGGGCTGCTGTGGGCCAGAGCCGGGAATCCCTCGGTGTACTGCTTGCACCCAGCAGACGAAGGCTCGGAGTAACCTGTGAAAGTTGGATTCAGAAACAGCAGATAGAACTCTCAACGCCTTGCTCATCAAAAAGATGGGGATACAAAAAATTTAAAAGAGTTTGTGTTATTTGAGGGATATTTCCGTCAGCTGAGAAAAGGGAATCTCACCCTCACTGATGTCCGAGGGAGGCCAATGAGGGCTGCTGGTGACGGCCTCGCTGGGGGCCACGGGCATCTCCTGCCACACCTTGGCATTTGGGTTCAGACCAGCACCCTTCGAGGTGACCTTTGAAGACACAAACTGCACCATCACACAAGTTCTGACTCACACCAACGTTAAAAGCAGAGAGAGACGACGTTTGCACCGCGGCAAAATCGAACACTCTTAACTTGCTGATCAAGAGAAGCTGACGGTGTGTCAGGTGGTCAGCTGGACAGCTGCTGGCCGACAGTTTTTAAGATCACATCTGCGTGAAATATAATTCTATGAAGTTACATAAATATCTGGCACCAAAAAGAAATCAAGAAAACAAAAACATCAAGATTTGTGAGATATGGATTTCATCAATGCCAAGGAGGACACCAAATAGTCAGGTCAGACCTAAACACCAGCACAACCAAATACCAAGGAGCCTTAGTATAAAAAATAAAATAGAAAATTATTTTAAATTGACTTGTTTCAAGAGGGGAAGTGCATCTGCATGCTGCTATACCTGGCAGAAAAAGGCATAGTCTTAACCTACAGGAGATTTATCAGAAACATTTTGCATATTCAACATAAAACTTTGTATTTGTTTTTTTGTGCAGACTAATTCAACTGCAAGAAATAAATGTTAATGCTCTATGTAGGGTTCACCACAATTTATGCATTTTAAACAAGAACCCCATTCAATCGTTACATCTACCTCTCCACATTGAGCCGGCTGCCATCTAACAGGAAAACTCCTGACCCTGCAAAGATCGGTGGCCAGGAATAGGTCACATACTGTATTACAGTTATACAGATTAGGCCAGCACAATGTGTATTTCAAGCATCTACATCATGATGTGCAAAAATGTCCAAGTCACACTGTTTTAAATACAAACTAAAGCAAGTAACCTTACATTCCTCTTTTCCCCATAGATGATCTGTAAGAGAAAACTCCAAAGCAGCATTCAATTGACTTCACGGGTCCTGGATTTAGATATTTCTAAAAAGTCATATTTGCATTCTTATCAAAACAATCTGCAGCTTGTGGTTAGCTACAGAATAAGCATGCCAACGCGTAAATGAACAAAATGCAGCAGTATTTGTGGGAAACTATTCCTCTGAAATTTTTGGATTTACATACATATATAAATTGTTACTGCTCAAAAAAGTCTGTCATTCTGAGTTTTTCCCCACAAAAGTGCTGCCTCCATGTGGTCCCTGATGCTACTTGAACCCACTTGTAATAGGACGACAGCTTTCTTGAACCTAACTTACAATTCACCCAGCTTCCCATCTTAACGTTGTCACTCAACACCTGCCAACAGTGGGCCCCCGCTTTGTAGAAACCCTCTGACAGGAGCCGCTCACTACATGCAGCATGACACTTCCCCGAGCCCAGAATGGCTGTAACGGGCAGATCGGCTTCTCCGCAGTTCAAACAAACATGGACATTTATGAGCGGTGCAACCCGACACATGGTGACAATGCATGCTTTAGTGAAACGGGCCGTGGCGGGCCAAGCGGTGTCAGCTGACTGCGCCGCTCGGCACAGGCCAAGTGTTTGCAACGCATGCCGCCGCGCTAGCTAGGCTGGCTATTTGAGCGATTAGCTAACACACATCGTTACCGTGAACGAACGGCTCCCGTTCAACCAATAATCGAGGCATCGGTCGCATATTAACTGTAAACAGCCGCCTTGGTGCTCCTCTGCTACGCGTAGGCGTGTCGCCCCTTTACGGCGGCGTCAAATTATGTTACAAGCTAATGATTACTCAGCAAACTACTTAATGAGCGTGCTTGTTAAAAGTGGCTATGCTACGGCTAGCCGACGGCTAGTGACCAGTGTGTGGCCATTACCTGGCTCCGCCGGCTAAAGAGCTGCCGTATGTCTGCTGACACTGTTGTCACAACACCTCCTTATGATTTAGCGCTGTCACACGCGTGGCCTCGCATTACGCAAATGGCGTGGACACCAAAGTCAAACGGACATCAACTTGTGTAACGTTAGCGTCGTTTAGGCTGCTTTAAGCTGCTGACTGATAAATACTGGTCATCCCGCAGAGGGCGGCGTATTGCGCGAACAGGTCTCCGGTGAGCAGATGTCGCTTAGCACGCTAGCTAACTAGCTTGAGAAGGCCTCACTCACCATGCCGCCTGACCCTCCCTCGCTCCCCAGCGGAGCCTCGTCCTTCCCACCGGTCTTCGGTCCGGGATCAGCCTCCTCCTGCAGCAGCGGCGGCTCTCCGCTCTGGTCTGAACTCATCAGCCGCTCCTGACACACTTCCACCCCGTCGTGTTCTCCCGGCCCCCACCTGCCACCACCGCCTCCACCCGATCCGCAGGCTGTGTTCGGCACTCAGTCGGCTTGTCTCTTGGTCGTATGGATTGGAGAGCGTCACACTTCAACTAGCTCACTCACTAGCTAGCCGGCTAGCAGCCTAGCGCGCGATGAATCAACGAAGCGGGCTAACGGGCAGCTAGCTCAATGAACCAAGCTCGTAAGCTACGACACTAATTAAATAAGCGATGCCAAACCATGACTCTTCGTAGACCACACTCCCTGCTCGCGTTTCATCAACTATCACACCACTCATCGGCTACTTGAGGCGCATTCCTAACGGGGCGACCGGAGCGGACACTGGGGACATGCACTTTCCTCAGCGCAGGCACTCAGTCCGCCGACGTCCCAGCTGCCACCGCGCGTTTTCGGTGACCTTTGCAGAGGCCATTTCCTGTTCCTGTAGTTTTCAGTCTGTAATATTTATGTTGCTCATTTTAGTTAAACAAATATACCTGTGTAGTTTTATTTTCTGTCTGCATACGCTGTTTTACTATTTAGTTGAGTTTAAATGTATTTTTTCTTTGAATTTCCATTTCAAAGCCAAGGTGACTGAATTACTTAACACATCCAAATATTTTTCTCCCAGTATACACAATAATTCGACCTAAAAGTGTAATTTTACAAACAATGTCACAATGTAAGAAGCACCGAGGAATACATTTCTAAATATCTTCTTTTAAATACACATTTCAGCTGCATGTTTCCCCTCTCCTGTCACATTGCATGATCTGTATGGATGATGTTTATTGTTGAGTTTTTTTTACATCAGTTTCACTATGTTAAATGTAAAAAGATATACATTTCTCTTGTCATGTTTCAATGTTATAGTGTTAAACTTTCCCCACATGTACTTCTTTTAGAGTAGTTTAATCAGTTGGAAATAATACCCTAGAGAAATTGTGAGAACAGGGTGCTTTGTGATTACCAGTAAATTTCATGTGTGGGCTGACCTCCTTTGTTCAAACAAAAGAGAGGAAGACGATGTTGTGATGTTATCTGTTCTGCTTTGCCCATCCTTAGACGTAATCAAGGATGATAAACAATTCAAACCAGAGGTGAATTACTGGTGTTGTGAATGACAATGGCACAAAATCCCTTCAAATTAGATTTTTAGATAGGAGATATTGGAATCAGAAGTAGCAATGCCATGGTACATTTGATGCATGGCACCTGAATTTTAATGCACATTAGATCAGTGTTTCCCTACCTCAATCAAATAAACTGGTCGTTGTCAGCCTTCTGTTGAGCTTAAAGTGCTGAAAAGTTGTCCCATGTATTTAAATCTGGTGTGTTGGAGCAGGGAAACTAGGAAAACAAACAGGGTAGTGTGCCTTGAGGACTTGGAAACATTGCTTTAGATATTCTCCTGAGTGATTGAGAATTTTTTTAAAGTTCTGGATGCAAGTCAACTCACGTTTGCTTTGAAAATTATTTAAACCAAAAACTCCTTACCACACCTGTAAGAAATACAGGTATAGGGATAACAATTCTCATATTTATTCACATCTTAGTTCAGTTACATCAAACTTAGTTTTAAAGTTAATTCTTGCTCACAAAACAACTATAAACAGAAACAGAATTGTTGTTTATTCTCCTAATAGCTGCTCATTCCAGACTTGGTGTGACATTGGCACTTTGAAATAGTGTAAGTGAAGTTATACAACAAGGAGTGAGGATGATATCTATTTCAAGCGTTTGGTTAAGATTGAACAACTTATCGCTGAGTTTAGTGTTAACTTTAAAAGACCACCAAATGTGTTCTTAAAAGCATCAGTTTTAAGTGTTTCTATCATTAATAATAATCAATTCTTCTCAAATAAACCAACAGAAGTTCAGCAGTTTTTTAACACCACTTTAATTGGTGTATTGCCTGTTTTCAGTCATCTTGCAAAGTTTGTGAAAGTTCCTGAAATAGCCACAAATATAGAATTTTCTGCATGGTACAGTATCTTTTTTTCCATGTACGTCAAAGCAGTTGAACATGAAGAATATTTTTCACAATGCTACAAATAAAATGCCCATTTCCATCCATGTGCTCAGTCTACTTCCGGCTGGAGGTCCTCTTGTTGATCACATGCTCAATATCAGCGTGTTCAGACGTGTCCAGTTTGATGTCATACTTGGCCAGGATCTTCATGATGGGCCTGATTTTCAGCCACCACTCCGTCTTTGGGATGCGGTGCCTGTAGTGAACAGAGAGAGGCTCATTCAACATCTCACTGCTCTTCTTCCCTCGGTGAGTCACTCAGCAGGTGTGCGGCTTACTCAAAATCTGTGTCTCCTTTTAGTGCAGCAAGAGGCTGGAAGGTGAGTGCCCTTTTCCTCATGCCCAGCACACAGGCCGAGTCTGGCGTGTTGGCGAAGATACGACCTAAACAACCCACAAAGTCGAACCGTTTATGAGCCCATAAAAGTAAATGTCTGCAAATTACCATTTACGAGTGTGCTATGTCACATGAAATTAAGTCACAAGTTAAGCCAAAAGATTAAAGCCAGCTACCTAAAGCAGGTGACCTGTTTGGCAACAGGTCCTTTAAGTTAGCGAGGACGGGGATCCATGGATTGTTTTTGTTTCAAAACATGCCACAGATCCCTGGCCTGATTATAGATTTTTGTCAGTCAACCCTTTGTCTTCTTTGGCATGACCCACAAACCATTCCTGCAGTGTGGCAGAGGCCAGCTGTTCTGCTCAACAGTCATTTCAGTGCCATCGGTACAATAGCACAAATGTAGAGATAGCATACCGGTTTTCTATGGCAGCCAATCACAAGGGCCTGCCCGGAGCACTTCTAACACGGCTGCTCTTTATTTGATCAGATGTGGAAACGGTCCCATGATGGGAGATGTCCATGATACCTGAAGTCACGACATGTTTTGATCTAGCTATTCCAATTTGGCTCTCAGTTACGTAGATATTTACGTTAACTTTTCTCGAAAAAACTGAATCATACTCTAAATGAGCCATTTGGTAGATTTGTACGGCTAATCACACCCCTTAGAGCATTTCCCCCTGAAAATGCATTCATTTGATCCGTTTGTGGTTTTAATGTTGCAGCCGATCAGCTTGTGTCGTCAAATGTGCTGAAACTTTGGATTCCTGTTCACACACCATGTCTGTAACACTCCTTGAGCTTATCTGTCAACCACAGGACAGACTTGGCACCCATTTTCGTGCCAAAATTCCTGTCGAAGGGTGTCGGGGTGCCGCCCTGCAGTGGCCAGAAGACAGAGAAGCAATTCAAATACAATCAGAAAAAAAAGGGGAGAGGATATTGGTGTTTTTTCATTCAAATTACTCATCAATAGTTTCCCACCTGCTGCATGTGACCAAGGACGTTCTTACGGCAGTCAAAGACTCCTTTCCCCTCCTCCGAGTACAGGCTAAAGATGAAGTCAGTGGTGTAGTTGGAATTGCAGTTTTCATTCCTTTTGAAGAATGAGCAGATGTGTGTTATTTTACCGTCATCTTGAGGGATGGGACTCACAGCTATCAAACCTATCAGAATATGCATTAAGGGACCCATTCAATGTAAAACCTTTGAAAGGTAAAACAATTTAACAGGTGCAACCTGCATCATGATACCTTTATTTAATGGAGGACTCACTTAAAATAATCAAATAAGCTAAATAGGAATCAACAGAATGATGCAGTCATTCAGTTGTACCTCTTCCATAATAATATATCTCAGTTTGTGATTATCCTTTGGCCAAATGGTAGAAGAAGAGCACAAGCATTTTTTTTAAATTGTCTGCTAAATGATAAACCAAGATCCTTAACTGTTGCGTACTGTCCCCTCATCAGTAAATGAGCATCCACAGCTCTGATATTTCAAACATATGCCTCAGTTGACTCAGCAACATTTCACTTTTTTTTCTACCTGAGAATCAGACCTCTCTTCACTGTTGTCTTCATCTTCTCCAAAAGGTGCTCTACGTTTGCCTGTGGATCAATTTTCATATCACTCATTTTGTTTCATCATTTAAAAAAAAAGATAAAATTAAAACAATAAATAAATAAATAGATTAATAAATAAAGCATAAAAGAGGATCCTGCACAATGAGCTATGAAAGTATGAAGAGTACGCAGGACTTTTCAGTTTTCTTCTTTTAAAGCTGCACTGATCTCAACAAGTCGACCTGAGGAAAAACTATAAAGGAAAAACGTCCGTCTACAGCTCACCTCCAGATCTCTAATGTTGAATTTTTCCTCGTAGATGTAGGCGGCGTCGGCTCCGGCAGCCAGGCCGGCCATGGTGGCCAAGTAGCCGCAGTACCCACCCATGGTCTCCACGATGAACACTCTGCGCTTAGTTCCAGCTGCAGACTGCTTAATTCTGTCACAAGTCTGCAAACACACAATCCAGCTGCTTATTAAACGGTTAATCTCAGTGTGCGCGTGTGTTTTTTGCCGTATAGTCACTGACGGAGGTGATGGTGTTGAGGGCAGTGTCAGCACCAATGCTGAAGTCAGAGCCGGGGACGTTGTTGGACACGGTGGCAGGAATGACCACCATAGGAATGCACATCTCCTCATATTTCTCTCTGGCCTGAACCAGCTCGAGACCGCCAACATAAGCCTAAGGAAAGAGAAGACAGTTTATGTTTTTTGTCCATAGATCTTAGAAAAACAAGGTGGAAAGCGTTAACCTTTCGGACTCCAATCTTACTTCAAATCCACCAATGATCACCAAAGAATGGATGTTGAACTTTGCGATGTTCTGGCTGATTTGCTCCAACAATTTTCCTGGAAGAGTTCTATGACACACAGAAAACAATACAGTAAAAATATGCCATCAACCGTATTAATTCATTTTAAAAAAATGGAAAAGAGAACTACTATTAGTCTTACCTCTTTGTGCCCAACATTGAACCTCCTTTTCCAGTCCAGCCAGACACTGCAGTCCATGTGATGGGTTCAATCTGTAAAGCCAAAAGAACCAGCTTTAGATGCTACATGCCAATGTGCTATCTGTAGTTATGAGAGAAGATACACATAAAAAAAAGAGGGGGAGACGTCAAGATGCACATTGTCACAGATACAAGGTAATACATATACACCAACATATCAATTAAATGTCTTACTTTTGAAAAAAAAAAAAGTAATCAGATCAGAGCTCTTATGCTAAAGCACATTACAAATTATTTTTAGAAGCTTCCACAATGAAGTTTAAAACTTTTCAGAAATCAGAAATGTTGCTGCAAATGTACTATTCGGGGTCTACAACGTTGGCCGGAAGTCCAGAAAAAGACTGAAGACACTCAAAAAGTGTCTCCACATCCATTTAGAAAAGTGTCTATCAACGAGATTTTGCATTACAGTGCAACATTAATTATTTTTTTGTCCTTGCTTCAACAACCGGAACTTCAGAATTATATTTTTGTGCAGAACTTAGAAAGAAAAAAAAAAAGTCTGAAGCAGCGAGGGAAACGTTCGACTACCTGTCCATGAGCCAGACCGTCAAAGCCATCGTGGACAGCCAACATGTTGTGACCCTGGATGATGCCGATCCTGACAGCTGCTCGGACCGCCGAGTTCATTCCAGCACACGGGGCTCCGATGTTCATTATGGCCACATTGATGTTGCTCTGTCATTTAGGGAGGAACCCGGTTGTCAGTTTTACATGTAAGATTTTGCCATAGAATCTGGTGCAAAGGAAACAACCTGCTCACCTTCACATCTGGGGGATTTATGTGAGCCAGCAGCTTGTATGTGTTCCAGTTATTCTCAAAACTCCTGCATGTCATAAATCAGGTTGACTGACCAACAATGTAAACGCAATTCAAATTTTAAAGAAAATACCTCATTTGTTATTTTGATCTTTGCCAATTTCCTGATTTATGCTTTCACTTTTTACTGTAGCTTTTTTTTTAATTGTTTTTTTTTTTTTTTAAAGAAGAAACCCTAAATGATTTCAATCATCAATTCCTATAACAGTTGTGATACAAATAGAGATTTTACACATTATAAAAGCTGACATCTAATGGGAAAAGGATATCTTTCTGGCCTACGTGGTTCACTATTTTCACATATTACAGATAAAAAAAGATTATTCAGAATCCATTACAAAGAAGTGGACATTTAGGATGACACTACATACTTTCCTCTGAGCTTGATTGCATCCTCAAATCTTCCCTGAGCCATGGCGGCAGTCACGTCTTTGGTCTACGAGGACAAAATGGGAAGGGAGACGAAGGTTCTGAGAAAGCACCTCTCTGTCTTTGGGGAGGTTAACACACTTAGAACATTAGGTAGGAAATATTTTACCACTTGAACACACTCCATGAGGGGCAGTCTGACTGCTTGGTTTCCAGACAGGCTGACGACACAAGCAGGAGTGTCTGGAGTGGCCTCCAGCAACGCCATCACAGCTTCCACACCCATCCTGCTTCCCTGCACGACACACACACACACACACACACACACGCGCACACACAGCAGTTCGGCCACAAAATGTGCATCAGAACAGGTAGAAACTGAGCAGCTTGATCCAAATTTGATGGTCAGAATTTGATAGTCACCAGGATTCTGTCAAAGGCAGAAGGTGTTCCTCCTCTCTGTACATGTCCAAGAATAGTGGTGCGGGTGTCAAAGCCGAGCCTGTCAGTCACCAGCTGGGGACAGATCACCCCAAGTTGTTTGGCATTTTGACAGCACAGCTCAGAATACCATCATATAGTTCAAAATACATAAAGGAGAGCTTGCCTTTTTGATCTGGTCGGAAGTGATTGGTTTGCCATCTCTGGACATCGCCCCTTCGGCCACAATGATCACGTTTAGACGCGAACCTCGTGCCCTTTGCTGAAATTGAGAGGAAGGAAACTATCATAACTGCCTTGTGAACAGCAAGTGCAGGCGTCCATCTGTGAAAAAAGACAAACTGACATCTGTCAGCCTCCTGCATAAATGGTTCTCCCAGCCTTCATCTGGCGGCATCTCTGGAATGAACACCCAATCAGCACCACAGGCCAGAGCCGTCACCAGCGCCAGGTACCTGCAGCCACACAAACAGAGCAGATCCAGAAAACGGTCAGACAAAGACAAACGTGATCCCTGCAGGCCGACTTCATTCTGTAGATGTTAATATGTTGGCTTTATATTTCAGTGCTGCTTTTTCCAATCAATGTTTCGTTTCCTAATTACATTTTAAAAATAATTTTGAGATAATGTTCTGAACAGATGGTGTGTTTCAGATTTATCCAATTTCCACTTTCACTCCAAAAAAAGAAAGTATTTCTTTGTTGGATTGAGATTCCTAAAAAATAAAAAATGGCACATATTAGGGGATTTATGTAAAACCTGGAAACATAATTGATACGTTTAATTACCCCATCCTTCTGCCTGGTGTCTAGAAATCATCATATACTTCAGGAGGTATTTGTGGTTAAATCTGAATTGTGTCATGTGGATAAACAGTCATTTATGAAACCACCAGCACACACGGACACAAATTAATACATCAATATACTGACCCACAGTGTCTTCCCATCACTTCCAAGATGAATGTCCTCTGATGGCTGTGAATGAACACATTTTGTTTAATGGTTATTTATTCATTCATTCAAACTTTTCAAATCAAATCTGTGACAGCAATAGTTTCTGTCTGTCTGATTCATCATTTGCTGGGAATGTACATTCTCAATGTAAAGATGTACAGGAATGGGTCTGACCTCTGAGCAGTTGTAGTGATGGAATCAACCACCTCGATGATACGATGGAGGGCAGAATCCGTGCCAATGGTCATGTCGGTGCCACAGAAATCGTTGTCAATAGAGCCGACCATGCCAACAATGTTCAGGTGGGAGGATTTCTTGGCTTCTTGGTCTGTTATCTTACCTACAGATAAAGAGATATTTTATCAAATAAGATTATGTGAATAAAGAAATAATAGAAATGATTTGGTTCTTACAAAGGCCTAAATATAGGTTATTATGACTAACAAAACAAAAATAACATCACGCTGCATAACTATCGAAAAAACAAATCCTAAAGACATTGTAGGTGTGTGTTATTTCAATCAGACTGAGGTCCTGACCTTGAATTTTAACACCTATTCTGATGACTCCATTGTGGACTCAGTGACTTTAACACTCTGTGGTCATGTGGCTGCAGAACAAGCCCAAGTCATGCAAATTCTTTCAGAGAAAGAGAGAGGCCTTCTTAGCCGCCCTTACAAACAAGCTACACTACTTCTGTCTTTTTCCTAATTATACTGCCATGAACTTTAAAATATAACATGTTAACGTAAGCCTGTAGAGTCAGAGATATAAAACTGGGATTGTCTGTAATTTCCTCTGAGCACTGTATGCTGGGACCTCTGGGTGACTCCATCCGGCTTATTACTTATAATAAAAACGTTACAAAAGTCAGAAGAATGGGGAATTTGACACATTCTTAGTTATTTTAGCTTGTTCCTGTATTTACCAGCATGGACCAGGTCCGCCAGCAGGCCACTCCACTCAGTCCTGAACTCGTTGGCTCCAGTCAGACTGCCGTCACCTCCGATCACACAAAGGTTGGTGATGCCCAGCTTCACCAGGTTGCACGCGGCCTTCATTCGACCCTCTCGGCTCCTGAAGTCCTGACAGCGAGCGCTGCCGATGACAGTCCCACCCTGACACGTGCACGGATATGAGAAGCTGTTTTAGGCTTAAATCAGGGCGAGTTAATAATTATGGGAAATATGTGCATTCAAGCGAGCGAAAGGTGTGCAAAAACTTGTTGAATTTAATCCAAGTGAGGTCACATCATTTGCGATTAAGGGGATGATACTTTAAGGCCTTCCCCACTACTAAGCTGCTTTATTTAGACAACAGAGATGACAGAAATGTGAAACATGAGCTTCGGTCTTAATGCAACTCCACCATCCTGCAGTCAGATGGTTAGCCGTTTGATGTCAATGGAAAAAAAAAAAAAAGAAAATTTAAGTATCAAGTTATCAGAGCGTTTTGGATTAAAGGTCAACAGTCCAACTGGAGGAGCAGAAGAAACAGAAGCAAAATACTGACATGTAAGCGCTGAAGGGTCTCACTAGAGACTAAAGACATCCAGGATTTTTGTTTTATCCAGTTGTCTCTTAACAGTTGTTTTTTTTTATTAAAACTCAAGTTTAATGCATGCCGTGACCTTTTAACTACAAAGTGTCAACAACTCCCTGTTCCTCAACAAAGAGATGACAACGAGTCCATGGGTTTACACCTCGGTGAGAATTGTCTATAGGCAGCTACTCAGCCGTTTACGGCCGGCTTTTCCCTGTGAGCAGATTACCCTCAGCTCCCTCTGGCAGGAAACCGCTTTGCATGTATGAAGAGCAATAAAACCCAGAGTAGAAGACTAACTAAACCCTATTTTGGAATGTTAGCTGTTGTCCTTGATTTGACGGTTCTGGGCTTTTGGTGGGCTGTGACAGGAGGCGCGCCCTGTGTTTCCTCTTTGCGAGGCTGCAGTGAAAAGCTGCGCCGTGGAATAACGGCATCACTGGGGACTTCAGGAAGGCCATCACATTGTCAGTACTTTGAACTCACAAGCTGAAGCATCATAGACACACTTTCCCAGGTCGCCGGCCGAATATTTTCGCCTCCATCCACCAGGCCTTGGTACCCCTAAAGCACAAACACAGCATTGTCAGGCGAGTCTCATCTGTGATTGTTGCTGTACGGTCACCTATGAGCGGAACGCACCTCATGAACAAAGTAGACTTTCGCTCCGGTGTAGAGACCAACCCGGACTGTGGCTCTCACCGCGGCGTTCATGCCTGAGGCACACAAACATCATCTGTGAGGATCGTTTTACTGTAAAACGAGTCAGATTCTCCCAATTGCTCCCATAGAGAGAGATCTTGACAGTCTTGACCTTTAAAGGGACTTGACCTACACCGTATTACCAGATAAGACAAAAATAGCCGTGCGGAAAAGGACATGAGCAAAGTTTAGGGAACTGGATGTCTTGTGAGGCTTCTCACCCCGGATATCTGTACACTAAAGGCCACTATGAGAGTTTGTGTTGTGACAAGCTGGCATGCTCCAGCTCTTGTTTCAGCAGACAGCAGCTGTGGTGGGAGGGCATTTCTTCCCTCCATACCAGAAAAAGGTCAGCACCTCTAAAATTAGTCCCAAAGAGGTAAAATAAAGGAACCAATGACAGCTAAAGAAGTGAATCAATACAGCGGTTGGGACACTTGTTTAACTTTGAGCTAGCCAGAAGGCAAAAGGAAACTTAATGCCAGATACGTTTTAATTTTCTAAATAAGAAAAAAAACAACAACATAATCCCCATCTTCCTCATAAACACATTGTTTTAAGTTTTGTAACATGTCAACATTAAACCTTATACATGCATGTAATTCTTCATTAACATTTTTTTACTTGAAGTCTGATTCGGAGCAACATATCCATTAGTATGACAGCTGGCACCTACTTTTAACTCTGACATCCCAGAAAAAAAGTGCATTTTGCTTTGAAGATGCTGTGAGATCATCTTCCGTACAACACTTCATTGGTCTCCACAAAAAAGACAGATGCACACCATTGGGAGTCATTATTGTTCATAGACATCAAGTGGGTTAGGGGTGTTCTCAACTTATAGGTCCTGTTTGGTATTTTCATAGATTAGAGTAAGAATTTTAAAAAAGGGATCACCAGCGACCTACCTTGGGCATCTCCTCCTGAAGTCAGCACGGCAATGGACCGTCCCAGGCCCATCTTGGTGGGATCCATGGTTGGGTGGAGGTCTTTGGACATTTTCTTGACAGGACAGATGTCCTTGAAGAGGGAAAAAGAGGAGGGAAAAACACTAGTGTTCTTCCTTCAACCTGCTTCTAAGGGGGAAACACGAGGGAGGGCAAAGGCTTTATAGACCACTGTTACTGCTTTTGCCCCCTCCCACTGAGACCTGCACCACTCACTCCCTCACACAGCTGTACTAAATATAATGTGGTGGACAGTTACAGGAGACATAATGTACACAGCAGCAATGTACCAGGAACTAGTGTGAAGGCACGTCAGATATATCCAAATAATACACAGCCTCAGCCACCAAACTGCACCAGAGGTTGACTGCAGAGCTGATTAATACCAGCCTTGTTCAATCAGCTTGTCACCTGAACAGAACAGTTTCAGAAGTAGTTATTTGATGACTGAGAAACACAGCAGGTCAAGCTCAATTGCAACTCTGGAATAAATCAGAAAGACAAAAGCTGGAATGCTTGAGTCAAACATGGGTGTGAGGTTCTGTGAATCCATTCATCCATCGTGAAATATTATGTAGACATAAAGAGGCCAATCTTCTATTGACTTACAGAAACTTAAGGCTTTTTTATCCTAAGTTAAGGTTAGTGTTCATCTGCTAACAGAACAGCACTGAGCAAAATTGTCTTGATGATGAGGGGAGTTTTGTTACACAGTTATGGTGACTTGATACAAAATGGAAACTATATGTATTATTCATGGCTGCAGTCGACTTTGTAGGTAGGAATGGCACTTTTTAGGATGCATGCTTTTTATTTGACTTTATTAAGGCTCCTATTAATACAGCTGTGATTTCCAAACAATGAAAAACAAAATGTCTGCTGTGAAAACAAGCCTGCAGCCCAGAGATTGTTGGCTGCTCTTAGGTTTGCTCTGGTGTGTGGGTTGGACCTATACATTATACAGTTCTAATAATAACTATATAGTTGTTATATATTATTAGAGGGCTCCTGGTTTGAATCTCAGCTGGCTCATTATAGTGTGGAGTTTGTAAGTTCTCCTTGTGCATGTGTGGGTTGTATCTGAAACCCAAGCTTCATTCCACCATACAAAAACATGCATGTTAGGTTGATATTTCTAAATCAACCTCAGGAGTGTGTGAGATTGATAGTTTCACTTTGCATCTGTGCGTACTGATTACTATGGTAATCAAATTAAACTCTGATTAACTTTTTATAAAATTTTCTCTTAAACTTAACATTTTAGTCCATCCCAAGTTGACCTTTAAAAAAAATTAATTCATAAAATTCTCCATAATGGAAGAGATGATTCAGGTTTCCTGCAATTAACTTTATTTTTAAAACTGAATATCTCTAAATGTAAGAAAATGTATTACGTGCCAGTCTTAATGATCTGAAGTGTTAAACAACAACACATGGCCCATAAGTAACAATCATATATTTATTACATATAATACACTCAGAAATATTTTCAGTACACAAAATATCTGTTAGTAAATCTGAATACCTAATTCAATGACGCTTTAGCTATGAAAAAGATCCGAAAGTCTGCAGAAACTAGTTTACAGGCAGTGACGTCACTTTTAAAATCAGTACACAGAGGTGAGCTTTTCAGTGTTAAAGGAAACTAGAAACGGCTCGATGTAGTGCAAATTATCTCTCGTGCAGTGGTGGACTGGAAGAAACATCACAGTCAATTGGAACAAATCTCTGAAAAATAAAACAAAGATACTGATTTAATCCATTAAAAAAAAACACAAAAAAAACAGCACGAAACTCAGCAACGGTGGTTATTTGCATCGGCAGCTTTTTTTCTGTACGCAGTCTGTTTTTACTTACTGTGGAGTCCTCAAAGTGCAGGATGGAGGCCAGCGGGTTTCCACAGCGAGGCCGAGGGGGGACAAACCCGGGAGTGGCAGGGATGGACACGGCGGTGTAGGTGGCCACCTCTTCATCCATCCGCAGCTCCTCTAGAGGAGGGAGACGCTTCCGAAGCATGGCCATCGCAGGGTTTAATGAGCAGGACTTCTGGAGAATGAGCTCTGAAGAAAAAAAAGGGGATGCGCTTAAAGTGCTGCTGTCTTATTAAAGGATTTTGACAGCGCTTTTAAAAAACAGACCAAACACAGAGATAACTTCTCGTGGGGGACGCGAGAGGCCTGTGGTACCTGTGTTCAGACACTGAAACGAGGGGTTGCTGAGACCTGTGGGCTCTCCTCTCTGTTGGGCCCACACTGCACCAGGCTGATCCTGCAGAGCTGCACTCTTCAGGTTCTCAAAGCGCGGTGCCCTCAACAACTTTTTGCCCGTCGAGAAAAAAATGACGGACTCTCTGGGCGGTGCTTCATATGTCTTCTGCTCATCATCATCATCATCACTGCTGGTCCTGCTCGTGTCTCCTTCACAAAGATGCTTATTCTGAGAACAAGAGAAAACAAAATACACAATAACCTCATGGCTGATCTTTCCCCAAAACTGAATTCACTCTAAATATGGATGACTGGCTGTTTGTTTTTTTATTTCACTTCATACAGATGAGGGCTGAAGCGGAAACTCTTCTGCTTGTGGCGCAGCAGCTTTGTCCGTCACGTTGGTGCTCGGCTCATCTTCTGGATCATCGAATAATCTCTGGACAACTTCCTGCTGACAGACAACGTCACTTGAAATGAAACTCAGTACAGTCTGTTTATTTTTAGCTTGAAAAAAGTTTTAAAAAAAATTTCTGAGCGCATTTCATTATCAATATCTGCATTCATGTCGACTTCAGTTTGAATCAAAACAAACAGGAAGCAGTGCTGAGAAAACCAAAGTTTGCAAACCGAGACATCATTTTTCCATTTCACGTTCATCCAATAAACTACCATCACATGTTTAGCTGTGGACAACTTTACGTTGTACTAAAACCCACTTTTTGACTAAAACATTTGTGTGGTTCGCAGATTTCCAGAGACACTCTTATCAACATGACCCTGACGTGCTCTCACCTCCTGATGTGGCTGAATGTTGCTTCTGCTGCTCATGGGTGCAGGAGTGACGTATGGAGACTGCTGTGTCTGCTGATGCCATTTCTGAAACCGGGAGCAGGGTGAGATAAAAGGCCGTAACTGCATGAGACACCCAAAGGGGGTTTGTGTGTGAGCGTGTGTACGAACCATAGCAGACATGGGCTGATGCTTGGTGTTGCGGACTCTCTGTGGAGTCCATTTCTTCAGTGGAGTCTCTTTGGGTGCTGCTACACAGAGGAAAACAGTGGTGTCATGCTGGTGTTGGTGGAAAGGACAAACACAGAAGGTTTCTCTCTAACACTGCTGCAGCTTACCCACTCGACCACCAGTTGGATCCGCAGTGTTTTTTCTAACAGGCACTCTCTGAGCCTAAGAAAAAAAAAAAGAGAAAAACAAAAACCCTCAAACTGCATCTTTCAAAAGCAGCATGGTAATCTAAGAGGAATTTCAAAAATACAACAAGCAAGATGAGAACAGGAATTGACAAAAATGGGAGGTGTTCATACGGTATAGATGGATGTGGCTCTGCCAGGCGGACAGACTGAACCTCTAGGGGTGGCAGCCACTGGGTTCTTCACACCCTCGTTCAGGAGGATACTCTGGAGAGCAGCGGGGTCCGGTGAGAACCCAGCTGACCTCACTGGACCTGTGAGAAAGGCACAAAGGCATTGCATCAAGCAGAAAATAAAAGACAGACGGCATGTTTTCATATGCTGCATTGTATACACACCAATGTAGTTTAGTTAGTTTTATACTGAAATTGTTTTTCATATCTAAATATAATATATAATACGTTATAAAATATTATTAATATAATATATAATTATAATTTAAATAGTTCAGTTTCCATTAAAGTTTTTTCCCCACTAATTCATGTATTGAAATACTTAGTTTTTTTCACTGTTAAGAACAGACAAATTGTAGGTAAATACAGACATTACCTATGTTAATTGAATTTGTAAATTTTGACCCTGCAGCTGTACAAAAATAGAACTATGCCTTACTACTGCTTGAGCCTTCAATGCTTATTTGCAGAGTTCCTCATAAAGCCACCATGTATTTTTTTGTAGTTTTGCTCTTTGACTCGCAAATAACGAGGCAGTTTTGTACTGTGATGTCACTGGGGATGTAAACACATCGTGTTCTCTTGCGTGATGCTGACCTGTGGTGGGTCCGGCTTTTTGCCGACTCTTCAAGATGGACACTCGCTGTGGCTGCAAACAATGCGATTCATGAAATCTTTGACTGCTCAAAATAACTCCCCAGACGGAAAACAGAGACTAAACACCAACAGTCATCAGTAAAAATAGCTGGAAAAAAGCACATAGTAAAAAGGGGCACTACTGCACAGCTGGGAAACCTAACTCACCAGGAAAGGTTTAGAGTGAGGAAATGCAGACACCTGGCCTGCAACACTAACTCCCTCATTTCGAAGGATACTTAGCAAAGCAGCATGATCTGGCTGGAAGTTGTCTCCTGAGGCAAAAATGTACAAAGTCAAACCAAGAAACCGCTCAGAAGAAAAAAAGTAAATCAAGTCAAGTAGATTCAAATTGATTTCATTCAAAGAGTCTCATCACTGGTGCAAAGGTGCCAAGCAAATATCATCCCTGCAAAGTGAAGAGGAAACCCTACACTCACCATTCAAAGCTTTAGCAGGAGGGTCCGGAATGGTTAGCTGTGGAGTCTGATCTGTTTTCAAAGTGCTGTGTGGCTCTTTGAGGCTGAGCAGGTTCATGTTGTCCAGACAAACCTCTGCACCCAGAACAGGCTGTGCACAGGATGTGGCTTTCTTTTGATGTAATGCGGTACCAGGAACAGATGACAGAGGGTTTGACAAAGTGGCTGAAGTCTTTAAGGTGTTGGACAGACCAGACTGTCCCGACAGGTGGGATGTTTTTTGTTTGGATGTTCCATGAGACTTCCCCACGGCCTTACCTGAGTGCATGTTATTGTTTAGCACATCTCTGTGTTCAGTCATTTTTGAACTGCAAATCTTTTTTTGAGGTCGTATTGAAAGAGTCTGAGATTGCAGAGAAGTTAAATGTTGCCGACTTTCATTTGCCATTTTAGTGTTTTTGGGCTGTGACAGATTGAACGGTACAGGCCGAGTGCATGGCTTTTTCTTCTTGGTTTTGCCCTTCAGGAAAATAGGAAAGGAATAAGAATTAATTAAAATAATCAAATTAAGCCAGACTTACTTGAAACTAAAGGACACAAAGGAGATACTTACAGCTAAAGGTTTCTCTTCCCACCTGAGGTGGGACTGTCCGAAGTCAGACGGAGTCTGCAGACGAACGGACTTCGCAAGTACTGGAAGCCTGCTTACAACTTGTTGCAAAGGTGGTTTCAAACAGGATTCTGCTGGATCTTTGTTCTCGCTGTCTTTTTTGGAGAGATGGGATGATGGCAATGGCTTGACACGCTTTGGACTTGCTTGTTTTTTATTGTGTTCATTATTCATTCTGTGTTGAAAGGGAAAAAAACAACTAATTGAGTAATTTCAGTAAAAATAGAAACCTAAAAATCTGGTCAAAAAGCATTGAATGCAATTTATTTCAAAACAATCGATCATTTCTTCTGCAGCCACAAATATGTTTAGCTGAAAACAAAGAAAATGCAGAGAGGAAAAATGAAGTACGAGTGTCTTTCTACTTCTTAAGATGTCTTACCTTTGAAAGTCACTTCGGATTTTGTTCTGACTTTGTTGACGAAGGATCGGAGAGGAGTCCATGGTGATGGCAGGAGGGGGAGGCCAGAGAAGAAGAACAAAACAACTGCAGGAACCAGAACAAATGTAATTTGAACAATCAAGCGTGAAACATCGCGCATGCTTATGATAAACAGAATATAAGGATGCAAAAACCGAACAAAAATAACCGCATCCAAGATAACGAGTGCAAGATCGGACGACTTCACAAAATAATTAAATCTAATATCATGCACAGCTCACACCAAGACAATAACAATCAAAGGCAGAGCAGAGTTAGCTTTAAGCCACAGACACAGAGGGCTACTTTAAAGCACGCGATACACAAGATAGACAACGAAATGCTAATTTCAGGGTTAAAAAATGCCCTTCCCTCTACTTTCTTATGACCTACTCAACTACTTACAACTTGGCTAATGTCAAACTCTAATTCGATTTAGTTTACCCGGCGTTTATTGCTGATTTAAAAATCCCTCGGCCAGTTCTTTATTGCCATAGAGCAGGACTGTCAACTTCCTGAACTCTGAGCAGTTTGTAAAAAGCGCGCTTCGCTATTGGTCACAAGAAAAAGCCGTGTCAACGAATGACTGACTTCATTTTGGCCATGACGCGATCTTAGACCAATGAACAGCGGCTCTTGATAAACAGCTCTATGGCAACGATGCGGGACTTCTTTTGTCACGTGATTGTTTTTTTGCCGCGGCGTCCCCATCAACAGAGATACAGCCGGAGCGATTATTTTGTTGTAGTCATTACTTGTCTACATACATGTATTAGGATTACATTTGTGAAATACATTTAGATATGCAATATATGTTATAAACATAGAATGTCGAAGTGATAAACTAAAAAAAGATAACATCGTATCAATAAGAATGTATTACCAATACTAATTCATTAATTAAGCAGACTAAAAAAAGAAGTTTTAAACACACTCCAATGAATACAATTAATCATTTTGTTTAAAGAAAAAATGCCTTTTTGGGCTAAACAGGATTCAACAGTTGTTCCCACCAAGTGATTGTCAGACTAAGATTTTATTTAGGGTCCAAAGATTTCTGAATTGTACTCCATGTTCTCTATAATCAGTCTCTACTTCACTTTGACAAATGTTTTGATTTTTGCCTCAGATAATAGATGTGTCTGCTTGCTTTACAGTAGCTGCAAAAAATGAGGACTGTCTGGAAGTCATCACCACTGGTAGCCTGGTCACAAAATCACACTTCCGCAGGCACGCCCCCCCCCCCCTCCCCCCCCGTCCCCCCCACACACAGTGTGGCCCTCCCTCTGTTTCAGTTATCACGGATGACCAGCAGGTGGCGCCCCCGACGGGCGTCTTCATGCCGTGTCTACCTCACAGCAGCAGGCGTGAGTGTGTGCGTGTGTCTGCCTGTCACCCGGGGGCCCGTGTCAACAGTAGAGGGAAGAAGAAGAGGACACGTACAGAGGAAATCAGAAAATAACGCTACTGCAGACATGGACTTGCGGTCTGAGCTGCTCAAGTCCATCTGGTACGGTTTCACAGCCTTGGATCTGGAGAAAAGTGGGAAGGTGTCAAAGTCTCAGCTGAAGGTGAGTGGATGGTTCTCCACCTGGAAGATGAAACTTACTACAAGATCACCCCCCCCCCCCTTTTTATTTTTCTGTTTTTTAGACTTGTGCTGCCTTATTTCCTCACTTTCTATTCTATCACATGGGCTCAGTCTATAAGAAATTAGTTTAACCTAAACAAACATATGCTTTGTCGCTTATTAATAGGGTGTTGGTGCTTCAGGATGTAAGGGTGGTTCATCATGAATATTTCCTGTGTGTAGCTTTTTACTTTTTTTAACACTTTGTTATTTGCAACGAGGAACAAATTTGTTCCCTATGTTTGGCGTAAAATGCTTAGCCTGCTGAATGATAACAATATGCACTCTGTGTTGAAAGAGCATGCGAGTAACAGTTTGCTCTCAGTCTGTATATGAATGGGAGCCCTCATCTCCAAGCTGGGCTCTCGCTGGGCCTCGATATGCCATCTTGTAGTGCAAAGAGACCTCTGGCACTGGAAAATAGCATGTTGAATGAAGTACGCTCGCAGCATGCCCGTCAAAAGAACATTGTTGCAGTGAGAGCAAGGACAAAGTGGAAACATGCTGCTGATCTCTGTCTCATGAACGAGGCCACTGTACTTTTTGTTGATCTCACTGTTATGTCACTCGGTGTGGCTCTGACTCCATTTCCAGCCACCTCCACGTTCCGACAATGTGCTGGCTGGCACTCCTGGCTCCAAACCACTCGGCCTCATGACTGGGCTTATCCCCCGCAAGCCTGCGTGCAGGCTCCGTGCTCTGTGGAGGCGCAGGCAGGCCAGCCGTTTGCATGTCGTGGCCTCAAAAGCTCACAGATGTTGTAGAGCACTGGAGACAGGATGTGGTTATAGCTCAACACACACAGCAAGAAGGTTTACGATAACAGGCGGCCGATATCTCCAGATGCTGCTGGAAAGTATTTACTGAATAAATGAGACTTTAGTGGAAACATCAGATTACACAGTTACTATTTTCACTTACATTTGACATATTCCTTTTTTTTATTGTTGAATAATTGGATACCTTTTCGTGGCATTTATTTCTTATTTCTTATATCTATATTTTATTACAATATATTTATTCTGCTACACTGAAATCACAGTGATGTTGTTGAGATGCAAATAATTTATTTACTAGTTACTTTCTACATCGTACCCCACAATATTCCTACAATCTATACTATTAAGTATAAAGAATTCTACAAGTAGAAAGAGAAAGCGTTTTACAATTAAATCCAATGCCCAAGATCATGTATGTTAAGGAATTGGCTTTTAATACATTTAGAATACAACCCCAAGGAAAGCTATTAGCTTCACATATAGCTTAACACGTGGTGTAATGTAATAGCAGCTTTTAGATGCTCGCGTACAAGGTGTGAAGAACAAAACTTCTTATTCAGTCATGTAGCGAAGAGGACCGAGACGTAAACTACATCACAGGAAACACTAGCAGAAGTGCCTGCTCTGAGAGCATGAAGCTTTGACTGGGATCAAAGCGTGACACATCAAGACAACGTCAAAGTTTTAGCTCTGAACAGAGGAAATTACAGAGAGGGAACCAAAAGCAAGCACCGAGCATGAGGGCTAACAGGTTGATTGAATAGCGTGGTGGAGGAAGGAGCTGAAAGTGAGACGAGCTGCGACAACCCGTGAAGCAGACAAAAGTTCAGAGCATGGGCCAAACAACGCATTCAGCATGACCTTTACCAATACTGACACAGAAAATATGGAAATCATAAGTATAGGGAACATTCAAACAGAACTAGGAGTATAACAGAACAACCACAGCCAATGGCAGCTTATATCTGCAGACAAAGTGTCTCAGAGGGAGTTTTGAAAAGATAAACTTGTTTGGAACACTAGAAGCAAGATAACATGCAGCGTATTTTCAGCGATCTATGCACAGTTTGTACCATGTGAGATCATAAGCTGCCAGATAACTTTCGCCAGCAACTTAAGTTGTCGGCATCATGACTTGCTCCGCTTGGGGAAATGATAAACGCATGCTTTCAAACTGAGGGCATCACGCTGCCAGATATTTGAGCTGATGAGTGAACAACAGATAAAAAGATGATGACACCTAAACCACACCATGGGTTGAGTCCAGAAGAAACACCGGTGTTTTTCTTCATGTCTATAGTTAACTCTTAGACAAATTCATCATCTGGCTTTTTGTTTTTAATCAGGTCCCCTTTTACATACATTTAATCTGATCAAACTGAATATTGTTGCTGTCCCACCAAAGTATTAAGTAGGATTTGTGTCCACTGTCAGCTCTACCACATAAAGCATTTATGTGGATCAGTGTACTTTGAGGGGCATTAATGTGTGTGAGGGTGTTACATGACCAGAGTGTAATTGAATCATTTATTTTAAAGCAAGCAGAAATCTTGTGCAGTTTTAAAAGCCTTTAAAGTCGTCTTCTTCTTTTGTTTAAGGAGTAATTCCTTGAAAACCTTTAGCTCTTCCTTTACCAACTTGGCAACTCTGTTCTCGTTTTTCTTTTTTTTTCCACTTATGTGTGCAAAAAATGTGGTCTTCGTAGAAAAAAAAAAGCCAAATGCAGCAGAAAAAAATCTAAAACTTAAGTCCCCTGAAGTTTCTGTTCAACATTAGATTTTAGAATTTTTCTAACATACAGTTTATCATATTGAACAATCATTTACCCACTTTTTGATAAAACAGCATCACATCCATGTTAAATTTGATTTTTTTAGGTTTTGTCCCACAACCTCTGCACAGTCCTGTCTATCCCTCATGATCCAGTTGCTTTAGAGGAGCACTTCAGGGATGATGACGATGGCCCAGTTTCCAGTCAAGGTTACATGCCTTACCTCAACAAATATATCCTGGATAAGGTGAGGAACACAGCAGCCCTCTGCTCTTGTTGTTTTTCCAAACACAGCCCTTAATCACGGAATTCATATTGCTGTAGGTTGTGGAGGGGTCTTTCAATAAGGAAAACGTCGATGAGCTCTGTTGGACCCTCACGGCAAAGAAAAACTACCAACCAGACAGAAGCAGCAGCTCTATTCTGCCAGAGAAGGATGCTTTTCGGCTTTGGTGCCTTTTTAATTTCCTCTCTGAGGACAAGTACCCTTTGGTTATGGTTCCAGATGAGGTGAGTTCAGCCAGAACGCTTATGCATTTTCTCACTTTTTTCTGGTATAATCAACATAACATAGTATTAGTACAGAAAATAACCTTTTTTGTAGTGTTCTCTAACTTTAACCTTATTTTTTTCAGTTAATTATACTCAGATGTTTACTAAAACTCTGAAGCTGCAGTCAGTAATCTGTGAGAAAAAAGGGGAGTCGGATCACTGAGTTCACTGGCTGAAACTTTGCCTCTTGCCATGATGGAACATGGTGCTCTTTTCATGCAGCCGTGTGGGCTTGTTCCTCACTTGCAAACTCTCAGTTTGGTTTCCTGTCGTGCATTTTTCACAGCCGTTGCCAACAGAAAGCCTCAAATTTCAAGGCCAAAGTAGTTCCTTTCACACACTCACTTAGTTTAGCTTTTCACACGCGTGGTACAACACACATGGCAGTGTTACTACAGGACCCTAATTCAGACCACCAAACAAATTACACGAAAAGCATAAAAGAATTCATGAATAAACTTTTACTTTATAAAAGCTTTTCAGTAAAACTACATCTTTTTCCTCCTTCACAAATAGAGGAACATACTATTAACGACCTATCACTCCTTCCCTCTGCAGGTGGAATACCTCCTCAAGAAGATATGCATGGCTATGAGTATTGAGTTCAACTGTGTTGAGTTAGAAGACTTCTTTTCCCAGGATTCAGTGCAGCACAGCGGCATTACCGTCTGGATTTTTTTAGAGATGATGAATTCCGGCAAGGTCACCCGGGGAATCGATAAAAGCATTATAAGCATGGCTATTGAGGAAGTGTATAGAGAGATAGTTGGTGATGTTCTTAAAGAGGTGAGAGACCATCTGTTACCATGTAGGTCTATGTTTGAGTTCCCAGCAGCCCCAGTGACAGCATGTGTGCATGGTCTATTTGGATGCATTCAGGGTTATCTGTGGAAAAAAGGCCAGCTAAGGAGAAACTGGAAGGAACGCTGGTTCACCTTGAGGCCCAGCAACTTGTCCTACTACACTGGGGAGGACCGGAAGGACTGCCAAGGCAACATAGTCCTGGATGGGAACTGCTGTGTGGAGGTGGGCTGCTGTGAATGATCACTTTTTGTTTAAGAGATAGACGTACATTCTTCAGCATGTCCACAAAAACACAAAATCTTTCGACACGTTCGCCACCCGCTGCTGAATCAAAACACCAGCCTCTTTTGAAAGCAGTTCCCACCATGTGGGTGGGGGATTACCCCAAGATCCCACAAGCTGAATCTGAGAGGCCAACAAAATGGTTACCAGACACTTGTGATGGCATTCATCTTCGAATTTTCCTTTTCAGTTATTCGACATTTAAAAAATCCCTGAAACATTGAGACAATCCAGACTGTTCTCAGGATTTTAAGGACTCTGAAGGGAAGAACTATCTGTTTCTCTTAGTGTTTAGTTTTGTTCACTTCTGTGTTTGCTGTATTGAGCCATGCTGCTGCAGTAGGGGCGGAATCTGAATGAAAGCATGTGCAACTCCAAAGCCGTTCTTTGAACGGGCTCAAATCCTATTGTTGAGTATCTTTTATTCTTCGCTCTGAGAGTATAATGTCATTTGTAGAAGCAGTAACTAAATCAGCTCAGTAAGCCAAAGTTTTCTGAAATTTTCTTGTGACCCTACACTGATTTCCACCTCAGAATCAGGTTTGCGTTTAACAAGAGAGCCTGAAGATTTACAAATGCCGGCAAGTCAACTTAGCTTTATGTGTACAGACATTTCTCCGAATTTTGAACCTTCCCTCAAATTGCTTAATCATTTAGGAGAAGTTCTGTGTGCAGCTTTTTTTTCAACGTAGCAGGAGTGCAAACCTCAGAGTGCCGAGGTCGAGCAGAAGGTGGAGATAAGGATGAGGAGGCAGGATGGTGTATCCAAACTGGGAAGTTGGGAGCTTTCAGCTGTTTCTAGAATCTCAAACATGCAGACTGTCCCTCTGTCTTTCTAGTTGTAGCTGAATATTTTATTCACATAGATTTCTGTTACAATTAACCAGGTAGCGTTCCACTTTATTTGATCTCATAGAATGAGTAAGTGTGTTGCTGTAGAATGCTGATAAATGACGTGTCACCAGCCTCCGTAGACCCTCAAGGTCTCATGAGGAAAATTCCCCCTTTTTCTTTGCACTATCACCTCCCACTGGGTTGTTTTCATTCTGTCCTTGAGAAAGAATTTCATTTCGATGTTTTAAAAGTCAACCAGATAAAGGAACAAAGAAAGCTGAACGTTGCTATGTTTCACATTCAGATTTCCTCTGAAACAGATGTCCTTTAAAATCTCAGGAACCTCAGTTCAACAGAACTAATTAGTCACTCATGAATGATCTTTTCTACGTGTAAAGAATGGGTGTTTGTGGTTTCTTTCAACATAAAGTCGCGACGAATGACGGGCTACAACTGGATCAACACAAATGACACGTCTTTAAAAACGAAAAGAAAAGGAAGCAGCCATGCAGTTTAACATAACTGATTTAATAATATATTACTAGTAATTAAATGGTAATTAAATTATATAGTATTTAATTACTTGTAATTATATGATAACTAATGGAATATTATGAATAATAGAAAGATCAGAAAATTGTTATCCAACAGAGACAAAATTAATACAACCAATTAAATGTATGTTTTTCTTTTTTGTTTGATCAGGTGCTGCCAGACCGAGATGGGAAGAGGTGCATGTTTTGCCTGAAAACCCTCTCCAAGACTTATGAAATGAGCGCCTCAGACACCAAACAGAGACAGGAGTGGACTACAGGTTAAACGAGCCTTGCACCGTCTAAGTCAAAAATCCGTTTGTAGAATCTCATCTCCCTCTAAAGATATGGATGGTCTTCCTCTGTGCAGCCATTCAAACAGCCATCAGGCTGCACGTGGAGGGCAAAAAGTCCCTCCACAAAGACCTGAAGCTGAAGCGGCGGGAACAGCGCGAGCAGCGGGAGAAAAGACAGCAGGCCAAGGAGGAGGAGCTGCAGAGACTCCGGGCTTTGCAGGAAGAACGGGAGCGCAATCTGGCGGAGCTGGAGCTCCTGAAGGAGGCGCAGAAGCAGGCGCAGGCGCTGATGGAGCTGGACGAGCAGAGGAGGCGCCAGCAGCACGAGCAGCTCCAGCGGGCCCTGGAGGTCCAGCTCCGGGAGGCCGAGGAGGTGAGCGAGACGGCGAAGAAGGGGGAGGCCAAACAGCGGAAAAAGGAAGAACCCCTCCGGATCCTTTTGCATCTGCCTTTGTGTTTTCAGGCCCGGGTCAGCATGCAGGCCGAGATGGCTCTGAAGGAGGAGGAAGCGGAGAGGCAGAGGAAGAGGATCCAGGAGCTGGAGGAGATGCAGAAGCGTTTGGAGGAGGCGCTTCAGCAAGAGATCAAAGCCAGGCTGGATGAGGAGGCATTCCGCTACGCTCAAGCAGGGTGAATATCGGACGAAGTCCGGCCGAACCGATGTGAAGCATCTCTGTACGCTGAGCTGAGGGTCCAGGGTTGCTTTGACGTGCAGACTCTTATCAGGCCGATGAGTTCTCGTTAGAATAGAATAGATTTGTTGCGATACGTTCCTGAGGAAGTTGAGCCGCCAGCACAGGAAGTTGTTAAACTGTGCCGTCGCACAGTCGCACAGTTTAGTGTTCGCTGTTCCCTCTCCGCCGTTGAATTTCTGGTTAAGCCAGACAACACCTCCCTTTATGTCCATCACAGAAGAACGTTTCACATTTGTTTTCCTCTGCTTTGCTCAGGCTGCTGGCTGAGGAGGAGGAGAAAATGAAGGCCCTCATGTCCCTGCAAGAGGAGCAGGAGGAATACATCATAACGACGCAGAGGGAGAAGCAGGAGCTGAAGCAAGAAATGGAGGCCAAGTCTCGGGCTCTTGAGGAGGCTCAGAGGCAGCTGGAGGAAGTCCGAGCTAATCGGCACAGGGTGGACCAAGACGTTGTGGTAGGTTGAAAAAAACATGGAGGTGATATTTTATTCAAACTGGGTGCTGTATGTACACTGGGTGCTGTATGTACACTGGGTGCTGTATGTACACATTGTGCTTGCCAAGGCAAGCACAATGTGTACATACAGCACAAAAGAACATTACAGCTACATAAAATAAAAAAGGCAAATAGATACATTCCATCAAATGTTTAAAATGTTTTTTTTTCATTAGTTTCATTAGGAGAGGAGAATTAATATTTTCAGTTGTCATATTCACAGCTAAATTAAGTCAGACCTTCATTTCTAAATAAGATACATCTGTAGGTGCAGACAGATGGAAGTGTGTTAAGATCAAATAGCATGCAGAGAAATAAAAATAAATTTCTCCTTTGTTTTATACTAATTTTATCATCAGTTTATTGGATTTGAATAATACATGGGACAGATGTCAGAAAGAGGCTGCTCTGTTATTTCAGCCAGCTAATACATTTTACCAAGAATCTGATACTAAATGCTCATACAATGATATAAAAAAAAGATGTAGAAACAAGCAGGTGGAAGCAGCCTTTAATCAAATAAGCCTGCCTGTTTCTTTAAAAACATATTTTAGCTTACCTCGAGGTTTCTCTTATCATTTGATGCCTTAATGTTGATAAAGTTAAAACGAAATGGTTATTTCTAGCTGGTTCTGATGTTTGTAGAGGAAAGAGAGAAACCACCAGGGGGAAAAAAATAATAAAAATCACCCACAACAAACAGACAGATGAAGCTTCATGAAGTGTTAAGCAGGTTGTTTTCTTCTCAGAAGCTGATGCTAGTGAAGAGGAATCATTTTGAGGTATTTTTTCCTCCAACAGGCAGCCCAGAGGAAACTTCGCCAGGCGAGCACTAACGTCAAACACTGGAATGTCCAGATGAACAGACTGATGCGACCAATTGGACCAGGCGGTGAGTGTCCTGACAAGCGTGAGCATGGTTTTTCACGATAATTCATTGTGATTTATCATTTATCAACTTAATAATGTTTTTCAAGCCGCTGTCATATTTTGGGGGTTTTATGATAGCATAAGAATTTAAACTGGGTTCCAGTAGTAAAGGCACAAGTAAGGTCTAAAGTGTGCTAAGTGTTCCTTAGCACAGAGTTCATGAATGTTGATGGGCAGTTTTTCACAAGTAGGACCAAATAGGTGTTAGTTATATTTCATTAAGTGGTCTGTAAATAAACTTCCATAGAATTGATTTTTTTGTTTTCCAGTCTGTGAATGTATATTGCAGAACTCAGTCTGAGAAGTAATTAGGTTTTCTCTGTAACCTTTTTTAATGCAGAGAAAAGACCATCTTTGGGAGGCTCTCACTCCACCTTCCAGATCCCGACACAGAGGGACCCCGGGCTTCGCCTCTGGGGGCGATCAGGATCAGAGGATCAGGACGAGGAGAGCAAAGAAAACGTTAACAAGAGAGCTGGGTCTGATTTAGAGAAGCGCCGCTCAAATGCCTCCAACGGAGACATGGACATCCCCTAAAACATGAATCAGAGAGGATGCTTGGTTTCCCCCGGTGAGGTTTTCTGACAGGAAAGCCAAGAGACAACGGCCTAAAGTGTGAACATTATGAAAGCAGTGGGATCTCTGCACTCAAAACTGAACTGATAGTACTACCATTTCTTGTTAATGTTGCATTTACTGACCTCATAACAAAGTACAACAGCAGTTTAAACCATTTTAGTGAGTTCTTCCAGTTGCTACTGCTTGGCCACTGATTCGGATGCACCCTGAGAGAGGCCTGACGTGTACAAACATGATACCTCAGCGCAAATAAAAGGAGAATGCAAAGTTAGGTGCTTTAAGGGTCAGTCCTACATACAGTGCAGGAAGTGTTTGTTGTGGTGATTTTGCAATTTAGCCTTGTTTGGTTTCTGTCTGAGACATTGTCGCCATTGTGGCGGGTGACTTTTGATATAGTGTTGGTTCAGTATTAGTTTGTAAAATATATTTCCCTAAAACAGGAAAGACTGAAAGAGAGAGAGAGAGGAGAGGGTAAAGAACTTCCTGTTTTTAAAGTGATGTAACATTATTGTAAATAAAAGAGTGAACTGATGATGTACCCAGATTTCTATCTGTATCTTTATTGAGTAGAACTGTGCATTACATCTAGTTCAAAGGTTAAAGTCTTCATTATCAAAAGTGATAACATATTAAAAACAATTAACTAAACTGCTGGTATGTAAAAAAAAAAAAAAAAAAAAAGAGCTACAGACGACGTGTTGGAAGAAGCTGACGCCCACATTACTCAACGTGTGAGCCGAACGTCGCCTTTAGTTTGAATTTGAATCTACCTCATTTGCTACTGTGAAATGCGTCATCACCGACTCATCTGTCACCTCTCAGTGATAAAACCTGAGCAAACAGAGACATCAACTGACAACAAGGAAAACAGCACCCTGCCTGGTCTGATTTAGTAGGACTAACTGTTTTTCAGTAGGGTGTGTCCTCAAATGTAATCTGGTGGTATGAACTTCTGATCTTTTATTCTTGAATAATAATGATACATTTTTGTCAAGTTAAGGCAGTTTCTAATTTACAGTAGGGAATACTAAGTGTGAATTAAACATTTACATAGAAAGTAGGATTTTGATGTATGATATCCTGTGTAGGGGACAAATATTGAATGTGGTTGTGACGCGCATGATTAGGTTTAAAAGTAGGAGCTTGCCGGAGATTCCTGTAAAAGAAAGCAATAATACTACCAAATACTCTGAGAGTTTTACCTTCTTATTTCTTGGGGGAATTTGGTGTTTGATAAAGCAGCACTAAATCTACAAGATTATGAGGGCAGACTCATGGCAGATTAACCTGTTAGTGTGGCCAAAGAGTACTTAGGGTCCTAAAGTACAATGTTTCCATAGTAATATTAAATGGCTATGAGTGATTCAGTCAAACAGATATGTATATATAGTCATTTTTCCTTTTCTTTATACCACTCTAACCACTCTAGTGTTTTTCTCAGATTAAAGACAAGAACAAAACCCCCCATGTCAGGTGATAAACCAGGCTGTGCTTTTTACTGTTCAAACTATCTCTGGTGATGTTGCTGAACAGCCTGTTTAATCTCACTCCACATATCTAACGCTGATGTAACTAATTGGTTTACACGGTGATAAAAAAAAAACATGAAGTGTTTTGTTAGATACCAAACATTCCCAACTGTGAAGCATGGAGTCTGCAGCATGATGGTGTGGGCCAGTTTAACTGTGCCTGCGATGCAATTCATGAAACAGTGTGCTGCAGCTCCATTTGCCCATCAAATTTCCCTCAGGTAACCAGATTTGGGTAGAGAGGGCAAGCAAGACATCCCTGTCCTCTGCAGCACTCCAGCTCATTCTGGGGAATTGTGGTCTTCCTATGCAACAGGGGATGTATAGTATATTCTTTTTAAGAATAGAAAATGAATAAAGTCAGGATGAGTCTAAAATAACAAAAACGTAGAAACTTTCCACATACATACACAAATGTCGTTCAACTCTCCAGTGGATGTGTGCTGTGTGTGTGTGGAGCGCTGTGTCCTGACATGTGACGGAGGAGGAGGAGGAGAGGGGGAGTGAAGCAAAGCAAAAGCAAAGCAAAGGAAATCAGAGTAACAGCAAAGCTAGGGACATCAGTCAGGGAGGGACGGGGGGGACAGGCTGCCATGACCACTTAACTTTGCTCGTTTGCATGTAATATGTAGCAAACAGCGGTGCCCACATTGTCTCCCCCCCTCTCTGTTAAGTTCAGGGGCTGGTCAGCCTAGCTGCTACACGGAGGCCTGGATCTGTCTAAGTTTTTGTGAGTTAGCAGGCTGACGTTAGCTCCTGCTATTAGCCTGCTCTTGCTGGTGACTGAGAACAGCTTGTCAACAGCAGACCGACCTGGACGGGGCTGCTGTCGCTGCCTGTTTGTTTTAGCTGGTTGTGTTGGCTCAAACATCTTCTGAACCAGCGGCACTACTGAGAGAGGTAAGCTCACTTGGCAGTCCGCGGGACGCGCACGGGGACTTACGCTAACGGCTAGCTAGTAGGAGTACTCTGTCAACATCAAGGTTAGTCGCTAACTAGCTGAGTTAGCTAACTGAGCCGACTCGTCGACGGGTCGACTGGCTGGCAGAAGCGCCGAGGTGATGGGTTCAGTATAGTTTCCAACGTTTAAATGACATTTTGACGGATAACACGTCAGTAACGTGTTTGTCCTTTAATTTTAAACGCTTGTGTCTAGTAACAGTCCTGACAGTGAGTCACAGTCCTCATTAAGTTAGCAAATACTTCCGAGAACCAGTGTGACAGGTTGTCAGCTCGACTTGTCTCAACTCTTTTATCCTTTGCGTTTATTTCTTTATATATTTGAAAGGGGAAACACCCCTCCCTACTGTTCCGAGGTTTAGGCATCTTGTAACTACGTTATCAATAACAAGTACTTATTAGAGAATGTGTTTTTGTCACAACTTTATGATATACTTGTAAATGGGGGGATTATTCCACTAGAGGGCCTCGGGGTAAAAATATTACCCCCACCTCTAAAGCCCTCTGTCCCACCGCCAACACCAGCGAGCACAGTGTGTACATACATGCACCCTTTCCCCTTAAAGCATCTGCCGAGCACCCTGCCACGAAACTGGGGCAAACAACAATACAGATGTCCGATTTAAGCTGCAGTAAAGAGGGGGGAGACATGCTGGATGTCCAGGAAAAGCCACCCTAAAAGCTTCTTAGGAAGAGATGTGCATTTATTCCTTTTTTGCATGTGATTTGTAGGCTTTCACTCCATGTTTTGGTAGGCTTTTGCTCTTTGAGTTTGTGTTTAGTCTCAGACACTGAGCTTCTTGACAGAGTGAAGGCATGTTGAAGTTTTTGGTGCACAGCATTGAGCTAAACTGCTTATTTCAATTGCTGCAGGATTTTAGCATGCTGTTACGATTTTAGACTTTCAAGTGTGTCCTATCAGTTTTGCATACTGCCCAGCTAATATAAATCACGATCAGAACCTGTTTCTCTCAATACCATGCACTGGGGAAACACATACAGTAAAAGTTAACTGCTCTCTATTTGGGTATAACCAAGTTAATGCTAAATGAAAGTGCCCTTCTAAGTGGATTCACCAGCATGCTTATATAAAAACCTGACATTTGGAGACCTGTTTTGGTTCTGGTGCATGTTTTGACAAGTTGGTAACGGACCGTTAACCACTCACATGCTGGATCTGATGTCGAGCTACATGATATGCAGGCATTTGGAGCCACTTAAGAGTTGGCAGCTGTGCATTCTAGCTCTACATGTAGTTGACATGTTCAGTTATTATGCTGGTTTGATGCCTCTGTTACAGCTTAATAATTTTGTTTTCCAGAAAGCGGAGCTACAATGGCAACGTGACAAGAGATGAGCCGCTGAGTCAGCTTCAACAGGAACCATGGAAGGGTTTCAGGAAACTGCCACAGAGCAGCTTGACCGGGTGAATGGGTACAGTGAGCCGAAGTGCCCCCAGGACGCCGGTGATGTCAGGTGGACGCCACCGGAGGTAGATTCTGGGGGCTCAGACAGCTGTGGGGGCACAAGCGTGTCGGAACTGACTGACCTGCAAGAGTTAAAAACCAGGGAGAGTGAGGATGAGGGGGAGAAAGAGGAAGTGCTTTCTTCCAAAGACCTGAAAGGGGACCAGAAGAAACGACAGAAAGAGGATGAAAATCAGAAGGACAATCACGGCAAAGAAAACAGCAGTGCGTCATCCAGCTACACAGGTGACGTGTACGGACTTGACCCCTGCAAAACGGGTGATTAAATAGATAATTACTAAGCGTTAATATTCATGCGTTGTCCTTCATCTATTTCCTGTAAATGCAGACCTGTCCCACACTTCGTCCCCCTCGCTGTCGGAGCAGCTACGTCTCGGCAAAGAAGATAATTCAGGGTCTGGCATCAGTGTTGAGTGTAAGGTCTGCGGGGACAAGGCCTCGGGCTTCCACTACGGTGTGCACGCCTGTGAAGGCTGTAAGGTAACAGCGACTCTGCGCATAACTGAAGAGCATCTTAGTCGGATTAGAAAAAACAGCACAGTTTTTAGTTTGGTTTTCGATCTCAGTTGTTCAAGGCAGTTGTGTCGTCTCCGTTTCAGGGCTTTTTCCGGCGGACTGTGAGAATGAAACTGGAGTATGAGCGCTGTGAACGTTCCTGCAAGATCCAGAAAAAGAATCGCAATAAGTGCCAATATTGCCGCTTCCAGAAGTGCCTGTCTTTGGGAATGTCTCATGATGGTGAGTTTGAAGGTAGCTTTGCAAATTAGTTTAACCCATTTATATATTTCTGGTATGGAGGTGGATGTGGAAAATTTCTTAAATTAATTAATTTTCTTAAAATCTTTTTACATGATTTGTTGGTGAGAAAAAAAATGTCTCATCACCAATATGGAATTTTTTCTAAGAAAAGACAGGTGTCTTGCTTTCATTAATTAATGAATTTAATGATAATGTTTGTGTGTTTGCGCAGCGATCCGATACGGGCGTATGCCAGAGGCAGAGAGGAAGAAGCTGGTTGCGGGCCTGCTCGCAGAGGAGCTGAATGTCAGCAAACCAGGCGGCTCAGACCTGAAGACCTTGGCCAAACAAGTCAACACGGCTTACCTGAAGAACCTCAGTATGACCAAGAAGAGGGCCCGCAGTATTTTGACTGGCAAAACCAGCAGCACCTCAGTATGTGTCAGACATGGAAGTATTCAGACCTCACTTGCTAAAAAAATTCAAAATGTCCTGTCGATGAGGACCTTTTGCAGTCTGACAGCATCTCTCCTCTGACATAAAGTTAAGATAGAATCAGCTCAACGTTTTCTGTTTAGCAAGTTTCCTGAGTTCCTATCAGCTGGTGATTATGTTCACCCTCAGGAAGCAGGCCAAGATGAACAACACACTGCTGTTTGGGCTAACCAAATATTTTTCTTACAATTTATTGGTTTAGATGCTTTTCATTAGTTTACAACATTACGTTGCCATCCTTGAATGTATTGACAACCATCCCCACAACAGCAACAGCTCACTATTTAAGAGGTGCTTTTCTTTGCTTGTTCCTCTCCTGGCAGCCTTTTGTGATCTACGACGTGGACACGCTCTGGAAAGCAGAAAGTGGTTTAGTATGGAGTCAGTTAGTTCCAGGTGCACCCCTGACCAAGGAGATAGGAGTTCATGTATTCTACCGTTGTCAGTGCACTACAGTGGAGACTGTGCGAGAGCTCACCGAATTTGCCAAGTGCATTCCAGGGTTTGTGGACCTCTTCCTCAATGATCAGGTGAGTCACTGTGGCTACAACAACAAGCAGCCATCTGCATGTCTGCGCAGACAGTCAGAGACGGATGCCTCTCCGTTTGCTCTCTGCAGGTGACTCTGCTCAAGTACGGCGTTCACGAGGCTATTTTTGCCATGCTGCCATCCCTCATGAACAAAGATGGACTGTTGGTGGCCAATGGCAAAGGCTTTGTGACCAGAGAGTTCCTGCGCAGCTTAAGGAAGCCCTTCAGCGAGATCATGGAGCCCAAGTTTGAGTTTGCTGTGAAGTTCAACGCCCTGGAGTTAGATGACAGCGACCTGGCCCTGTTTGTCGCTGCCATTATCCTCTGTGGAGGTGAGGCTGCGCTGTTTACCAAGTACAATGAATTACTTTTTTTTTTTTTTCATTCCACTAAAGGATTCTGTTAGCCATGTACAGTGTGGCCTGAATCTTACAGGCGTCTTCAGTTTCCGGTTGGATTATTTAGTGGAGACTTTCAAATTATTCAAATTCAAACACATTCTCGTCCGTCCACATGAATAACATGAGTGGTGCTCTGTTTACTTCCTGAGAAACATACTAACAAGGACACTGAGTCAGAGCAAACAGCAGTTTTTGATGTTGTCTTGGCATTTTTTCAAGTTTCAGTCAAAGTTGAACCTTTAACTCTGCTCTGCTTTTCAGCCTCACTAAATGGCAGCACTCAACTTTAAAAATCTGCTTTGTTCTCACTTTAAATTGAAAACAAATTATTTAGCAGAGGCTTCAAATTGAAATGTAAATGCTAATAGCATAAAACGCATTAATGAGGAGCCAAGTCAAAAGTGCTCCCATGCAGGTTCAGCAGTTTTAGGTCTTATTTGTTACTATAATGATCAGTTATAACTAATTGATTCCTGCTCTCTGATTAATATGCCACCGTTGACCCTGCTGATCAATGTCCCAATTTAAAGGTCTTAACAGTGTAGCGCAATAGCACAGTGGAAATTAAGTTATCATAAAGGGTGTTTTTGTTTTTGTTTTCCCCGCTCTCCCAGATCGACCGGGGCTAATGAACGTGAAGCAGGTGGAGCAGAGTCAGGACAACATCCTCCAGGCCCTTGACCTCCACCTCCAAGCAAACCACTCTGACTCCGTCTACCTCTTCCCAAAGCTGCTTCAGAAGATGGCCGACCTCCGTCAGCTGGTTACAGAGAATGCTCAGCTCGTCCAAAAGATCAAAAAGACTGAGTCCGAGACGTCGCTCCACCCTCTACTACAGGAGATCTACAAAGACATGTATTAGAAATCTCCAGCACAGGCTGACTTTAGCAATACTGTTACAGACTGAATCTACGGTTACAAGAACACCCTGCTTTCGGTTCAAGCACTGTTCCACACACGGGCATGGATATTTAACTGGCAGATGAGGCAAATTCACTTGGTAGGGCTAACACAGCAGAGTAGTCTTCACAATATCAGCGTCAGCCTCAGTGCAGTCATGTGTTGTATGTGTGTGCACATTAGAGCATCTGGAATCATTTGCTGCAAGCCTTAGTTTCCCACAACGGTCACTTAACAGGAAGAACGATATGTTTTCTTATAGAGGCTGCTCTTGTTTCCTTCTCAGAGCGAAGCTGACCCCAGAGCAGTGTTTAGAGAGAGAGAGAGAGAGAGAACTTCTCCTCGTTCACCTCAGCTCTGTGTTTCGCTGCAAAGGGAACGCATTTCACGTTCTTACACCGATGGCATTATTTAAATGGGAGAAAGACATCTAGTTTATTTTCTTCTTGCAAGAGTGATGATAATTCGCAGACTTTTAAGTGAATCTGAAGATGCGCAAATTGCTATTTGTTTACATCGTAACTGTCATCATCGTCATCATCACTGACCACAACTTTGCCATTTGGTTTAAAGAACACAAACTGGGCTGGCTCTCAGTGCAGCTGTCTGTGCAATACCTTTTCCATTTGTCAATAAATGTGAGATCCAAGTTACTTAGCTTTCGTCTTCAAGCAGTCTACCCAAGTGGTAACGATTGGATCGTGCACAAATGATATCTTCTGAAGTTGAAACTATAAACACACAACCAACTGAAGTACAAGGGACAGCTTGATTTTTTTTTAAGTACCATTTTCTTTCTTTTGATATGCAAAATACAGGGAAATTAGCCATTCTCTGTTTTTTTTGGTTTGTTTTTTGTAATAATTTGTAATTGTTGATCACATTTGTAAGGGCAATACACAGATTCTTATATCATGTATTGATTTTGTTTTGTATTAGATGGCAGCATGTTTAGTTTAATTCCTTCCCAATATATCATCAGGAAAATTGTCAAGCTTTCTTTATCGGCAGTTTGGAGTCCATTGTGAAGTAGGACTGAAGTTAAACCAGCACACTAAATCTTATTTGATGACAAATGAAAGTTAATGCGCAGCATCTCGTATCAAATGCTGCTTTTGTATTCAGCATATACACAATCCTAGATTACTACTCCTTTTGTCTGTCTTTTTTTTTTTTTTTTGCAACCGCCTCCCTGTTATCCAAATCCATTTGTCTTCGAAGGTTTTTCCACATTATGATTCTTCCATTTCTACTGTACGCCATTTGAAATGACTTAATTGTCAGCTCTGGTGCACACTTCAGCAGTGTCCCCTTGTGCTTTTACCCTGTTTTGGTCCTCATCTACCTCTACCGAAAGATTATTCCTCTTGTTTAATCCCTAACATTTGTTTTGCCTTAATTTGTAATATTAGTGCACATGGCTATATCACGCAATGTGCCATCGTAGCAAAGGGTGGAGATTACACCAAAAAGTGTGAATAATCTACCTCTGTGCGTGAGTGATGGGTTGACATGTTTAAGCAAAAAAAATGTTGCGACTTGAAATATTTTCTACATTATTGTCACATAAAACTTGTGCGGCACTAGCTTAGTGGTTTCCCTCGTATAAAGATTGTTAGAAATACTGGTGATTTTTTTCTGTATTTTTTTAATGGTAAAAGTTGATAAAGTTTGTTTGACGCGCACAACTGAGGAACTTGGTTAATTCGGCACAGTTAAACCCTTGTTTGATTGACACACGAGTTGACCAATGGGATCGGCTGCAGGTGGGGAAACAACTCCGACGTCCTGCATCTATTGGTTCGTTGCTACGCGAAGTAATCAGGAGAGTCAGCTGTAAACTATTTAGGAAAGCGAGTATTTAGTTTGGCGGCTTGCTCAAAACACAGAGGATGGACCCAGCACGTTACGGAAGTATCTGTAGGTAAGCGACTAAGATAAGAAAAATGCTTTTCTAAAAAGTAAACATCTTGTTTTTTGGTTATTTCTACAAAATATTAAGAACGATTATTTGACTGATGAATAACATTGTGAAAGTGACCGAGGTCGTGGTCGTTAATTAACTGTTGTCCGGAAGTTGGAAGTCTTCATAAGTTGGTCGTTAAGATTTTGCGTCGTTGCCACTTATCCATGTTGTTGAGTAGCTCCTCACTAGTTTTGTTAGCCTTTATTAGAATTATTCCTAAAAAGTCAACACTTTACTGTTAGCTCGATTCTTGAGTTTGTAACCGAGTGGTTACACTAACAGATTTGAATGGAAGCTGTTCGGGAAACCTTGTGAGAACAGTGTTGTTGTGCAGCTAAATTGAGCAACTGCATGTAAAACGGGCTCATTTCCAGTTAGCACGTTGTGTGAACGTTTGGGGCTCTTTACAAAAACAGCCTCGAAGCTTTATTACTTTTAATGCGTTAAATGTGTATATGTTATTAATTGAATCGCGGCAGGATTTTTTGTTGTCATGGAGAAACTGTTTCTAGAATTTAGGAGGAAAAAAACCTTTCATTCTTGGCCTCGTTGGCTCCCCTGTGGAGAAGCTATTTGGATTAATTGTCAGCAAACCCCGGCATAATGTATTCATCTATACGTTTTGTGCCCTTCCTTGGAGGGGATGAGTACCCTGCCTTTATAATTAATCTGAATGTAACCTTTAACAATGAAAATGGTTCAACCTGCCCTTCCTGCAACACAGTCTTCTTCAGCAAATGTATATCCTCCAGTGTGCCACTGCTTGAGGCATTCACAAATGTCTATTTTCAGAGTATTAATCCTGCTGTAATGATTTTTAGATTGCAGTAACTTCTCTAAAGTTTGGATAGCAATTCCTAAACTTCAGCAACTCTTTCTCCTGCAGACATTTCATGAATGGCTCTTGCAGATTTGGTCCTAGATGCAATTACCGACATGAGTGGCCCGTCATACAATCATCCCAAATATGTAGGTACTTTCAGAAAGGGGGATGCTGGTATGGTGACCGCTGCAGGTAAGCAGCCTTTCCTTCTTTACTTTTGAAGTAACGAGTCAAATTCCATAGCTGATCCAGTGTTTTCCAACGGTAGGTATCTCCATATCCATCAGCCTCCAGTCGGCCCAGCTATGGCGGGTAGAAGGGGTTCGGTGCCTGCTGTGTCCTCCTCCAGTGTGGCCCATGTCCAGTCTGGAAGAAGAGGGTCAGAACCAGCTCTTCTGCGTGCTGCCGTAATGTCCAGGCAGGAGTGCAGTGGATCAGAGTTGACAGCCAACCGCTCCGGTATTCGGCGCGAGCTTGGCCAACTGCCAGACAATATTGCAGAGGAGTTGTCAAAAGGTATTGGCTCTTTTATTTAAGATGAAACTGTTGATCAGCTCCTTTTTTATACTGTATTGAATGTGTCTTTGCAGAAAATGATGCAGAGTCTATTGGGAGCTCAGTGGTAGCCCAAGCCGGAGCCTGCCATGGGAGAGATGAGGTTTTTCATCCGTGTTACTTGCGCTATTTGTATGAAAATTATATTGACAAACTTGCCGCTTGTGTTCATTTTCTGATTCTGGTGCATGTGTTTTCAGGAGACTTCTTCATCCAGGATACACGAGGACGGGGCTTCAGCTGGGGCTGCAGCAGCCTCTTGTACCAAAAGTGACACAGAGGAAACTGAGGCCTTCCTGCAGAGTAAAAATGTGACCTGTGGTATCTGCATGGAAAAAGTCTATGAAAAGGCGGACAAGAAAGACCATGTTTTTGGGATCCTGCCAAACTGCAACCACCCTTTTTGTTTAGACTGTATCGCAACCTGGAGGAAAACAAAAGATTTTGGACCAGATGTTGTAAGGTAGGCTTAAGTTTCACTGAAAGTGAGCCACACATGGCGGCGTTGAGCTGATGTCCCCGTTTGTCGTTTGTCAGGACTTGCCCTCAGTGCCGAGTGAGATCTGCCTTTTATGTGCCAAACAAATATTGGGTTGAAGGGCCAGCAAAGGAAAGTGTAATTGCTGCATTCAAGAAGAAATTCAGGTGAAGTTTTGTTGGTATAACATCAATTAAATGTTTGTTGCCTCTGCACAACTTTTTTTTTTTTTTTTTTTTTTTTTTTTTTTTTTTTTTTTT
>CAJRST010041110.1:7834989-7885849 GCA_907169785.1 Menidia menidia
TATCGACATGTAAGACACTCGAATCACAATACAGCGTTTCCGGTAAGTTCACAGCAACGGCTCAGTGGTGCTACAGGTCATCGTCATGCACATGTTGATGTTATTTCCCTGTTTTCCTCAGTATTTCTCAGATGATGAAGATGATGATGGCCTAGATCTGCTTAGTTTTTTCATAACCATGACCCTTCTTGGTGGTGATGACGACACTGATGATGAGGATTTTCCCTTTTATCTAACTGAGGAGTTGGGTGTCTGAGGCTCTTCATTCTTTCATTGCTTGAAACGGTCCCCACATGAACACGTAGCTGTGCTTCTGTCCTCTTGGAATCTAGCCCTCTATTGAGATCAGGAATGTTGCCCACGCTCTAAAGTGAGGAATATTTGATTACCCTGCTATTGGAACCAGAAAGAAATGGAATGTTTAAAAAAAAAAAAAGATAAGAGCTCTAGTATAGTTGGAAATGAATGTTAATCTTTGACTCTTTAAAACATGGTTTTCTATTGAAATTAAATTTAGGAATGCAGCCCCCATCTGATCTTGTTGGGATTCCTTCCAGTTTGGGTTTATTGTACCTACCACTACTGGACGTTTCAAACATGTTTTCTTCACCTTAACCTCCTCAGATTTAGTGCATGGTCATATTGTGCATGTGTCCTCGTGTTGACATTTTGATATTTTTAAAACTGTTGTGTGGATGGTGCTTTTAATCGCCTGAAGGTAAAAAGTGTACTTAACCTGTTACTACTTGCTAATGTTCAACACTTGTGATAACTGCCTGAAGACATTGTTATGACTTTTTTTTTTCTTTCTTCCCACTAGTTGTTTTTGGGCAAAAATATAAAATGGTAAGATTTTATTTCTTTTAAATGACTTGTACACAAAAAATAAAAACGCTGCACTCTCTCTCACTAAACGGCTGTGTTGTGCTTTTTCTTCTGGTATTTGATGCAATGGACTAGTTTCGTTTCCTTGGTGAGAAACTTCTTCATTGGTTGTTTAGGTTGGATGAACTTGGAATTGAAAAACCTTGGAACTATCTGGACGTTCTCTAACGAAATGCCCAATGATTTTATTTCTTTGGTACAAAATAAGAGACTATTTTTTTTTGCAAAATCAGAAAGGCTAACCAAAAGAAGCTTACGGTCGCTTTTTGTTTTTTTTTCTGTTCCCTCCTATGCTGTGTCCTCTCCTGGGCGGTAGGGGGCGATAGGTAGGCATAAATTGGTTCGTCTTGAAGGCAACCACCGACGAAGAGATGTAAACAAGTGGCGGGCGGAACACGGAGCGTGTCTTCATGGCTCGCAGGGCTGCTCCGCTGTGTCCTTTGCCCGGCTGTGCCCCCGGGGCGGTTTGGGCTGGGTTTGACGGGGCCTGGCTGCTGCTGCTCCGGGCCCTGGCGGCTCCGGGGGGCCCGGGCAGCCTCCGGGCGCTATCGGTCTTCCACAGACAGCAGCAGGCTAACCCGGACACCTCACTCCCTAGCTTCATAGAAACGCTGTGCCGAGACGAGATCAGCGGTCCGGACTCCGGATCTGAGCCGCTGACGGTGTGAGTACACTTCAGCCCGATGCCGCAGAGGTGGAGTGAATCTGGAAATGTAGACATTTGATCCTCTGAAACAGCTCCGAGCTGACTTAAAGAGCACAACAGTATAATGGAAAACGTGGATGAGGTCCTAAAACCATCACTGACATGAACGTGTCAATCAGTGTTGTGAAGAACACCTAGGTGAAATTTTAAACTCTTACATTAGAAAAAGTTCCATTCCTTAACATTAATGGGGTTATTTTTGTAGGAACACCAACTTGATTTTACCCAAAACAAATTGCAATTTTTAAAATGTTCTCTACTTGCATCACAATGAGCTAGTTCAGATTTTCTCTTAGGTGGTTCATACTTCTGAATCTTTGTAATTTTGCCTGTTCCCAAGAAGAATTTTTAATATTTAGTCATATTAAAATAATTTACACCAAAAATTTTCCATTAAACATTCGAGACAGTTTGAAGCATAGATTGACGACAATAAATTTATTGATGACAACAAACCCACTGATGTCTGCTACGACCATGGAATTATCATTTTTCTGTCAAAATGCTAAACCTTTTAGGTGTTTCTTTCAAAGAAAAAGTTGTTTTTCCTGATAATTCCAGGTTCTCACACATTTTTTGTTTTGCTTTTGACCTCTCCCAGGAAACCTCTCGTGTGCCTGTTTTCAGCATCATTCAAACAGAATCTTCTGACCTTCCTCCATGCGCTGCACCCTCTTCTTCCGGGGACCACCGTCCTCCGGCTGCTCAAATGCCTCCGCCAGGACTCCCGTCCGAACCCCTGGGTCACGGCTCTGTGTGGACAGCTGGAGAGAAACGTGGCGCCCCACCTCTCCAAAGACCAGCCTCTGTGCACCAAACCATGCAGCCGGAGGCTAAAGGAGATATCGGAACGTTTGGCTGGTTTCAGTGAGGCTGGGGGGTGGGCCAGCTGCTTTAGCGGACAAACGGTGGTCTCTGAATCCCAGGGTGAGCCCGATTTATCTGAGTGGGGGACGCAGAGGAAGAGGAGCGCCGGTTTAGTTCATCTGGACTCAGACTCTGAGGAAACGGGACAGCAGAGGAAATGGATGAAGTTGAACAACCCTGATGTCGTCATTGTGGATTCAGACGAAGATGGCGTTACAAACCTAACGGCAGGGCCGCCTGAAAGCGCTGCCTCAGCAGAAACGTCCGCACCAGAAAGTCAGCGCGATGTCCTCCCCGTGCACATGCAGGTAAACAAACTGTTCTCACTGTTTCCCGAATTTACATCCAAGAGCATATAACGGACCTGACCTATTCCTTTTGTGTTCCATCAGGCTTCTGTTCTTCAAATTAAAGAATTACTAGAAAATCAAGCGGAGGTGAGAGCGACCTTTTCTTTCTCATAACGAGCACAGGTCATCCGGATGGGACACTTGGTACCCATATAATTCTCTGTACTTTTTTTTTTTTATTCCAGTGGGACCAAAACTCCTCCGATGTGTTCAAAGTCTTGAATGACTGTGATCCCCCCCAAGTATGTCCTCACAGTGGTTCCGTTCTGTTAATATTTCAGTGTGATGCAGCTACACAAATGGTTTCTCTGAAGTCATATGTCCTTCACTGTGCTGGTAGACCTGAGAGTGAAGGAGCTGTTGTGAAGTAATAATAATAATATTACATTTTATTTGAAGGCGTCTATCTCAGCACACAAGGACACCATAGAGATACACAATAATATATTAAAAGAAACTATAAAAAGCAATAAAATAGTCAGAGGCAATGGCAATATCAGTAGGCCTCAGATAGAAAAGGAAGTCTTTCGTGTTTGTTTGTTTTTTTTTCCCCAATAAAAATGCATGTGACCGGAAAAGGATCCTTTTAACCAGGGAGGAAAGGTTCTCACGGTGTTGTCTGACCCATAAGGTGGAGCTGTTATGCGTCACGCTGCGACTGTCGGACTTACCGGAACCCGCTCTGATAAAACTGTGCAACAGCGTTCTGTCGCTGAGCCCTGACCTGAGCCACAGCACAGCGGCATCCCTCATCAAGAGCCTCCTGCTGCAGAAGGTGCAACAGTGTTTTATGATTTGTTTTTTTATACAAAGGACGTGGACAGAATAACAGGGTTGGAGGACTGACTGCATGCTGTCAATGGTTCACAGGCCCTGTCCCTGTCAGAACCGGCCTCCAGATGTCTGATGACAGCTGTGACATCACTGTGTAGCCACTATCCCAGACCCATGTGCCACGCCGTCATCGGCCCAATGCTGGAGGAGAAGGACATGGGTGAGTTACAGCTTACACTGAGTTTGGTAAATAGTTATTGGTGGGCAGCAAAAGCAGGGAGGCAGATCTGCACATTGCAAGCCTTCTGATGGGAGACATAAGGACCTTTGATAATTGATGCAAATGGAGAGATGAGGTGTGGACTGTGTGTTTCAGGGGGATTTAAGCAGCCTCCTAATCCTGGTGTAGATTTTTTTAATGACAGATGATTTATAGTTCATGTTTGGATGGTTTTTAGGGCTCCCGCAAGCAGAGTTGCTGAACAGACTGATAGAGGGCTGCCTAGATCCCCACTACAAACTGCTCGTGTTTCAGTAAGATTAATTTTCTCAATATTTTGTTCAGTTCAAGCAGTCCCAAAATGATCACTCATTCGCTTTTATTTTTTATTTAATTGAATTGTATTTTTCAGAATGACATTCAGAATTACATGGAGTGAAGCAGTGCTCTCTGTGATCCACAGCTTGCTCAACTCCAAGGTAATAAGCTGTTTATTCATGAGAAATTCTTACATGTTGATTTAAATATGTTGCTCACTCTTTTGTTTTTTTTAATCTTTATTTTCAGCCTGATTTGAATGAGGACATTTTCACACAGTTTATAGAAGAGCTTGTCAACCAGGGTCCTCAGTTCAACAAGTCAGTGAAGTTTGCAAAGATGATGCTCACTGTTCTTGGCAAATACAGCTACTATGTAAGTTTGTGAAGTTATTTAATGAAAGATGGCTGGCCTGTGGATTAAATAGCATTCGCAATAATTCTACTAGTGAATGGATATTTTTCCCCAGGTGACCGATGTACATAAACAGTCCTTGACCAACTGCCTGAGCTCAAATGAGACATTCCTGAAGAAATCTCTGCAAGCTGCTCTGAAACGAATTGCGCACACATGATGCATTATTTGAATTGTTCCATGTTAATAAACCTGTTGAAAAAGAAACGCATGCATCCATCAGAAGTGCAGCAATCACACTGATTTAGCTAGACTGGTGCTATGTTTTCATTTAAAATTCCAAGCTATCATATTTCATCTGGATTTGAGTCAGGAAAGTTTGACCAGGTGGTTAAGTGTAATTTTTAAGAGGCAGAAGTTCTACATAAGTTCTACACATGTATATTGTATAAATTAACAGTGCATTTTCTTGAATGGAATGTTTAAATAAAAGTTTGTGGTGGATAACAAAGAAATGTGGATACCTTTGTCCCACTGTAATCATTCAAGATATAAAAATTCAAAAGTATTCCTTCTGTAATACGAGTATGACGGGTGATATTATCCGCTAATACCTCTTCTGTGATGCTGGACCTACTCCGAAGTTAGAATATTCTGCTTACATCCTATGCTATACTGACGCACTTGCATGACATATTGAATCTATTATTAAAGTAATTATGGAAAAATTGCATTTCTAGTTTTAAGTGAAGATCTATTGAAGAGCTATTCATTCAAATTCGTCAAATCTATCAAATATAGCAGTCAAAATTTTGTTTCTTTTTACGTGCCTATTAAAAGGCCAATTTTACACCTGTTTGAATTATTAAATTTATATTTTCATATGTATTATGGTCTTGAATACTGCCTTTCTAGTGTTCCACTTTTTAAATAAAGTTGAATTGAAAATAAGCCCTTTTTGATGACGTTGCAATACGCGCCTTTAACTGGCGTAACTTCCGGTAGAACTTCCTTTTTCACCGTAGCGCGACGAGAGGAGCGAGCCGCTAAAATGAGGTTAGACCATGTTATGTCATTAAATGTGATAAAACACGAACTTCACAGGACAGAACATAGTCGTACGAGTCTTTTAAACAAGTGCAATGTTAACACTGTGTGGTTTTGTTGCTACTTGCCTATTTCGGAATTTGTCGTAGGTTAGATGACACATGCGTTAGTAGCCGGTGTTACAGCAGGGTAGCTTGTCTTTTCCTCTGGACTTCATCCCCCTCCATCCACACATTTAAGTCCAAAACATCATCAATTAAAAAGGATATGATTGTTAAATGACTTGTTTTAGATTAAATTGACCTGAAATTTTTAGTACATAGTGACCGATTTACAGTTTTCAGCGGTATTGCAGCTAAGCACCAATGACGAGGATGTAATGGTGAATAGATTCAACTTAACAGCTATTTTGTCTGTTCTATGTAGTAAGGTCTCCAGGGATACGTTGTACGAAGCGGTGAAGGAGGTTCTGCAAGGCTCTTTGACCAAGCCAAGGAAGTATGTGCATGTGACACCAGACTTCACCCTGATCAAGAATTGCCTATTGAAAGACAATTTGGGACTCCATTTTTAATATTTTTCCTATTTTCAGGTTTGTGGAGAGTGTGGAGCTGCAGATCAGCCTCAAAAACTATGATCCCCAGAAGGACAAGCGTTTCTCCGGCACTGTCAGGTTCGACCTTTTACCGTACCACCCACCCTTTTCCGCGTTTGCTCCCAGCCCTGTCTGAAGACCAAATTGTCCTTAGTGTGACGACTCAAAGGTATAAAATCAGAATCCAGATGGGGCAGGGACAGGCATGGAGAAGTACTCTGGGTAGTCTGACTGAGCCCACTCTGCCTCGGCGGGTGACGGTGAAGCAGGCGGACCCCCACCCTGGGTCTTAAAACATGAGGGGAGGCTTTGAGTGTCTGAACCGGTAGGTTCATGTCCTCAAGCCGACCAGGTTTACTTTATATTACCGGAGAGGTCAGCCGGACTCCGGCCGCTGTACTGGTGTGGGTAAGAGATTTCTCTTGTTACACAGCAAATACAAGAAGGTGTCATATTTACATCTGAGTGACGTTTATGCTGACATAGTTTGTGCAGTAAGGGTGATTATTCTAGTGTTACGACCCAAAAACTGAAAAGTGATGCTAATACATACTGGTCATTCCCTGCCTAATTGGCCTCATGATCCCTGTATATGTGTTTCTACGCTGTAATACGCACAGGCTGAAGACTCTGCCCAGGCCTAAGTTCTCTGTGTGTGTCCTGGGAGACCAGCAGCATTGCGACGAAGCCAAAGCTGCCGAGCTTCCCCACATGGACATCGAGGCTCTGAAGAAGCTAAACAAGAACAAAAAGCTTGTCAAGAAACTCGGTAAGGAGTTCCCGGCATGGCCTTAAAAAAAGTAGATCACTACAGACGAGTGGCGTGCATTAACCAGAATATCTTCTGTTTATATGCAGCCAAGAAGTACGATGCCTTCCTGGCCTCCGAGTCTCTGATCAAGCAGATCCCTCGTATCCTGGGTCCTGGACTGAACAAGGCCGGCAAGTTCCCCTCCCTGCTCACCCACAACGAGAACCTGAACACGAAGGTGGACGAGGTTAAATCCACCATCAAATTCCAGATGAAGAAGGTGTGTTGAATAGTATTTGGATTGGAAAAAATGTTTTCTACAATTGGCATTTGGTCACTTTGGAGTCTTCACTCATCAGTAATGATATGATTTTCTTTGATTTATTAGGTGCTCTGTCTGGCTGTGGCTGTTGGACACGTGAAGATGACAGAGGATGAGCTCGTTTACAACATCCACTTGGCTGTCAACTTCCTGGTGTCCCTGCTGAAGAAGAACTGGCAGAACGTGCGTGCTCTCTACATCAAGACCACCATGGGCAAACCCCAGCGCCTCTATTAAATACAGCTTTTCTATGAATAAAAGTGGAGATGCTCCAAAGCCTTTGCTTGTCCAAGTGATTTTATTTTGGGGTCAGATTGACTTTTCAAAGCTTTATGAATTGATAAACTATATTTATATACATTTATATATGTGTGTGTGTAGAAACCTAGTATGAATTGACTTCTATAAATTTGCATTGCATTTTAATTTCTAAGAAATGTCTGTGTGGAGTCCCCAAATGTAAAAAGTTTGGCTTAAATCCTATAAGAGCCTTCAGGTTCATGTGTTGTACACATAAAGCTCCAAAGAGAGGGGAGCTGATGTAAAGCATTTTTGCTTAATCCATGCCCAGGTCTCAGGCTCAGGACTCACCCAGTCATGAGGTGTTTTGACGTATTCTTTGTGCAAGCGTATTTTAGGGTGGGTAACAATGAAAAAGTCGCCTTTTTGAACGCACCCAAACCGAATAGTTGAAAAGTGTTGTGATATACTTTTAAAATCCCTGTCAAATGTGTTATACCCAACGGAATAACACAGACTACAACAACCCCAAAGCGAACACAGCTTCCCATGAGCCTCTTGGGTCAGTCGTCTTGCTCTGGTTTGACTGTGGATCTCTTAATAGGATTATCTATTCTCGGGACAGGGGAAAGACAGAGGGCGGAATAAAGCAAAGGAGGTCTGGGAGAACTCTCAGCGTACTTCGGCTGTGTTGAAAACCTCAGATGTGGACTAGGTCAGCCATCTGATTAAAAACATTTGGGATAGTTCTGATGTGCACTGTGGGAGATGCCCTAATGAGCGCTGAGGTGAGTCAAACCATCTGCCCAGCCCCTGCATCCCTTTAACCGGCCTGCCTCAACGCTTCCATGCTGTTTTCTAAAGGGATTTCCACCTGATGGAGGGTCAAGCAGCTGCGACCTGCCCGCCAAGCTGGACGGCGATGACAGCGACGATGGTAACGGCCCAGGAGGGGATCGTACAAATCAGTCCAGACTTTCCAGGTCTCTGTCTTCAAACTTGGTTGAAATATCCCACAGATACCAGTGAGGAGGAGCCGCCGGTCACCAGCTGGAGCGACCTGTCCATCATAGATCGCGTGGGCCTCAACAGGTGCAGCACACCACAGCCGAGCACAGTCCCGTCTCTGAATCAGATGTTTTATTAAACTTTAAACTACTGGTTTTCTGACAGCGTGGAGATGTCAGAGGAGGATTTGGAGGTGAGTCTGCTCACTCCTGCTACATTCCTCCCTCTTTTCCATGACCTCACCGTACAATGTTGATGAGCGCATGATCCAAAATAGGGTCTTTTCTACATTTTAGATCACAAAAAAAGTTGAGTTGAATGAAACACCATCTGTCTTTAGGACCGTAGTTGTAACTCTAGTCCCTAAACCTGGGCAGTCAGTGGGGAAAAGCTGTGTGCAGCTAACCAGTTTTTCTAAATTGTATTTCCCAGATAGCCTTCTCTCAGATCGCTCTGGCCTTCCGCTGTGACCAGTACACCCTGAAGCAGAGGCTGCAGGCCGAGGAGCACGCCCGAAACCTGGCCGAGGAGAACATCCAGCTGGAGCTGACCAGGGGCAGAGAGACGCTGGAGGTACGGTCACTGCAGATTTGAAAACTCTGCTCCGCAGACTGATCTTAAACCAATTTCATCTGAAAAATCAGCTCACAGATGTAAATACTTAAAGGAGTGCCTCTCAAAACACTGGCAGGGGGAAGTTTTCTTGGGATTTTTCTAGCCTTGCCTTTTCACTCTGACACACACCATCAGCTGTGTGTGCCCCCATGATGCTAACTGGACTCGGTTACACACGTGTGGTGTCGATTTTAAAGATGAATCTGAAACAAAACACTGTGTGCAACTGGTCCCAAGTCTTCGAGAGGCCACGGAAGAGCCAGTGAATGTCTGACCTGATGTGTTTTCAGACTCTGAAGGGCCTGTGTTTGGACAGTAAGCGCAGTCACGTCCTCCAGAGGCTGGAGTTGTGTCTGGACATCCTCTGTGGGACGGTGGAGCGGATCTCCAACACGGCGGAGGTGCTGGGTGCCGTGCACCAGGTAGCCAAAGGCCATTTTGCCTCTAGCTTATGAGAAAACAGGTTCCCTACTGCCCATTAGCTGAAGGAGAAGAGCAATAAGATAACAGAGAAGAGTGATCGGAATAAATCAGATTAGCTTTCAGACGGTTAAGGTTTGTTTTGAAAGCAGTTCCTATTTATTGCTGGTGGTCTTTGCTGCTCGTTGGTGCTGGAAATCTCTGTTTTCCTGACATCCCACCTTAAGGAGGCTCGCGTGAGCCGGGCAGTGGAGCTCATGGTGGCTCACGTGGAGGGTCTGAGGAGGCGTCACGACCGAAATGTAGCAGAGCTGGAGGACATCAAAAAGATGGTGCAGCAGCAGCATCAGCAGCACGCCTACCGAGGCAGCGTCCTGCCCACCGTCCTCCCAGGTTTATGATAGTTTCACGGGCTTCATCCTGTTCGTTGTGTCCTGCTGTGACGGAAGAAAATGAAACTGGGCTTTTCTTTTTTTTTTGCCGCAGACGGAGAGGGAAGTGACAAGAGGATACATCCTCCCACTGTATGAAGATTTAGTTTCATTCATGCAATCAAAGTCCTCTCTCCCTCCCTTTGCTTTGGTTTAGTATCTGCCTTTTTTTTTTCCCCATCAGAGCATCTTACGGCGGAGAATCAGCGCGTCAGTCATTACCACTCAGATTCAGGTGGGATGGTGTCATCGGTGAACTCTCCTGCTCCCGTCACCCATCACCGATCTCCCTCTCTCCTCCATCCCTCACAGGAGAAGAAGAAGCGAGACCCGAAGAAGAAGGCCGCCGTCAGCAAGAGGCAGTCGTCCCAGTGCCTGTCCCGCTCCCTGAGCGCCGAGTGCAGCTGCTCCCTGGACGACGGGTCAGCCGGAGGCCCAGAGTTCACGCTTTGTAAAGGCACTTTATGGCGGCGTTTTGCATTCATGTGCTTTTGTTTCAGGCCTCTCAGCCTCCATCCAGCAGAAGCTTCAGCTGCTCAGCCTCTGCCCGAGCCTTCTCCCATCCCCAGTCCCGACTGCCCCCCGCCGCCGGAGCGGGAGACCCCCGAAAAGACGCAAAACAGAAAGTACGGAGCAGCCTGTGTTGATGATCCATCTGCTGACGCTTCCGTCCTCAGACAGTGAAAGATTTGGGATGTTGCGGCTTTGAAAAGCTCGGCTCTTTGTGGCTTCTTTGCAGCCTCTCTCTGGACACGCTACGGCAGAGGCACAAAGGCAAAGCGGCTCTGTCCAACAAAGGAAAAGAAAGAAGGGCAGCCAACATCCAAAGGCAAACCTCCATCGGCACGTGAGTGAACATGCGTCGTGTGTTTGTGTTAGTATGGTGTAATGCCGATTGTGGGGGTTTCCTGTGATTTCTTGACCGGGGGCTCTGTTCAGGTACGCGGCCCCGGGCAGGCAGCCTCCTCTGGCCCTCAGGCCGTATCGCTGCCGGTGGACGCGCGTCTGCACAAACCTGCTGGTGCTCCTGTGTTTGGTGGTGACGCTGACTTACCTCTTGTGGTGAACGGGACGACCCACTGCTGCCGGCACCTTATGAGAATGACGTTACAAATGCTGTGAATGACGAGCGTGTGTGCCCGTGAGGCTTTTTGTGTGTAAATATTAAACATTTTGATGAAATACCTTCAGCTGGTGGGATTTTTCCCTCTAGAGCCTCAAGATACAAATTCAAAACAGGCCATCATTGGTTATATTATTTATTATAAATATACAAAAACATATGAAACTTATACAATCAAGTCATTAGTAAGACAACAGCATACTGCATTGAAAACATTCATCAAACTACCGTTAAAAGCAGCAGTAATTAAACATTGGCAGTAAAGGGAAAATGTTATCGTTAGCCTCTCTCTCTAGATACATATATAGAATAAGCTACACGTGTTAAGGATGTATTAAAAAAATGTAGTGATGGGTCAATGTTGGGAGAAACTTTAAATAATAAATATGGGTAGAAATCATATTAAGAAAGGAGGACTGACAACAGCTACTGCAGGTGACTGTTGTGTGCAAAATGTGTACCAGCCACAAAGAAACTGTGGAACTACAGCATGTTTATGGTCAACTTAACCCCTTTATGATATATAAATAAACCTAAATGCACCTACAATCTATCGTGAGGCAACCTAAAATAAATAACACTGGCATACCACCTTAGGTTAAGATTTAAATTAATTACCGATACCGGTACTGGTAGGTCCACGTTTTCCGCATTCTGTCGACAAATGATCTCACAGAGAGTCCAGAGTCTTAATAAATACAGAGATAAATTAATGAACAGAGATGTCCACAAGTACTGGGAGCGCGTTACACCTGGCTCACGATTTCCTCATCCTCAGCCACAAACCACTGGAGCGGGGTCCCGTCGGCAGCTCTCTGGAGGATCACGTTACCCGAACCCTGCGGAAAATGCCGTCACATCAGTGGTATTCTGGGATATACACAAGTTAGAGGTGCAATTATTTGATCATTAGTCGACCAAAAGAGCAGCTGAGAAATAAAAGGCCTGCAGTTTGCTTTTTCCATCACAGCGTTAGATCGAAGCAGGGTTAGGGTTAGTACATGCTGCATCCAAGACTCAATGAGGGCCTTTTTTAAAGCTTTAATATTTTCCTCCCTGCCGAGGCAGAGAGTCTTCATAATGAGCATCTATTTAACACAGGGAATAACCCAAAGTCTGACTAAATGAGAGTCTGAAGCGGCGCCCAGGCCGTTACCAACCTGGTTGAATGGAGGCAGGTGAGAGGAGGTGGGGCTCAGGGCTCCCGGCGAGCTCTGCTGCTCCACGCAGTTGGACCACAGCTTCTGCAGCTGGTTCCTCTGATGCCAGGACTTCAGCTCTTCAGACACGATGTCCCGGGGCAACAGCCTGACCGCATGGTTTGGGTATTCTTTCAGCGAGGGGGTCCGCACAAGCCTGGAGTAAGGAGGGGGCGGTTTTAGGACGCTCCTCATAGAGGATGTTCCTCTCTGCTGGCTGCGGCTCACAGGAGGGGTGGACAGGAAGCACTTTCCAATGTTCGGATCCTGTGGGGAGAGGGGGCCGTCCTCTGCTGTGGGCCTGACATGATCGGAGCCGGGCTGAGCCTGGCTGCTGTTGTTGAGTGGGGTGGGGAGGTTGGAGGGCCCTCTTTTCTGTGCTCCAAAGTGAAATCCATAGGGTGGAGGGGAGAGTTTAGGAATCTCAGTGGGTCCATCTCTTCCCGGAGAGCTGATCTGAGATGAAGACGAGTGCTCTGAGCTACTGTCCTCTGAGCTGGACTGGTAAGGGGGCAGAGGAGAGTACTCTGGAGAACGGGCTATGAAATCCACAATGCATCTCTGATGAGGCAAGCTCGGTCGCCCACGAGTGGTTTCAGAGCTCAGGCGCTCCATGTTCACAAACAGCTTCTTTTTGGGAAGTCTGAGGAGACACATTCAGTAAATAATAAGATAATAGTGCATATAGTGCTCTGTTGTTGTTCACATCTTTCACCCTGATGTGACTTCTCTGCTTACCTGAAAGACTGGGAGTACTGGCGGCGCACCAGCAGCTCTGGGGTTGAGGGGGCGCTGGTTGAGTGGTTGTTACGTAGAGCCGAGTTCCTGACAAACTGAGTGAGAGGAATCCTGCAGCTCTCTGTGGGCACCGATGGCTCTACTGTTGGACTGCTGCAAATCATGACACAGCGGCAAATAAACACAATGAACAACGCTTCTTTCCCATCCTAATGTCAAATGAAAAATGTCTTTGACTTTCCAGCTTAGCTGTGTATTTAAAGGGTTGATATCAAACTTCTGCGTCCTACCTGGACCTGCTCCTGCAAGCTGACTGAGGTTTTGTAGCCCTCTGGTAAGGTTGGTCCAGGCTGGACTCCTTCCATGGGGAGTTCTGGATGGGGGAGCGCTCGTACTCCACACTGAGCTGGCCTGGGGTCTGATGGCATGGTGGCGGGTTCTTGTCAGGCAGAGGCAGAGGGTCTGCACCGGAGGTGCCCAGCGCTGGAGGTGAGAGGGGGCTCAGCGAGTCCACGTCTGTGGATCAGAGAAAGCATTAACCGGTTATTTTCGGACAGACCCTAAAGCAGGAACGAGTATGGTGGTAAACCCAGCTCACCGTCATCCAGAGCCACTACATCAGAGAGGGAGCTGTCGTCAGACATGCACAGATCTGCACAGAGGCCACACATTTGTCAACATTTGCATCAAACTCTTTCTATGACCTAGGCTAGCCTGAAGGGGGCGGCGGCGCGTCTGACCTTTTGTTTGGCTGGGCATGATTGGGGAGTTGCATTCACTCTTGATCCTGTGCTGGAGCACGGCCTCCTGCAATTCCTTCACTTTCTTCTCCTCCCTCTTGCACTGCTGCAGCCTGCTCTTCTTCTGTGGTTTGCTGAGGTTCCCCTCGAGGGACAGCTTGCGGGCCGCCTCACAGATCTGCCGCTGGAGAGCCAAGTCAGTTTCAAGCGCTTGCAGCTCTGAATCCTTGAACAGAGACAAAAATATCAGCAACATTTTAGCTTAAGAAAACTAGTTTAGTTCTGCTAATTGACTCTCTTAAGTGGAGACAGATGGAGCCAATACCTGCTGATCCTGACTAATGAGGCCTGCGTCGAGCTTAAACGAAGCTCCAATCCTTCTTCGAACCTGAGGTGGCTTTTCATCGGGCATCAGAGGGTAGTCCGACGGTAGCGTTCCTGTAAGTTCCTGTGAAGACAAAACAGAAAGACTGATTACAACAGAATGAAATTCCTACTCACTATTTTTGAGCTCCCATAATTCCCACAAAAATGTCCCTTGGACACCAAACAGGTTGTTTGTGGTTCAGAGGTCACTTACTGCCTCCCGGATGCAGAGTTTCCGGAGCTCCAGCAGGCAGAGCTCCAGCCGTTCCTCCAGAGACTGGTGCTTCAGCTTCAGGGCTCTGGTGTTGGTGCTCAGGTCCTTCAGCGGGGACGTGGGGCTGTCTGGACCTGCATTTAACAAAGACAAATTCAGACTTTCCTGATCATAAAATATATGGTTGTGTGTTGTCGTTTTTGTCAAAACGCTTAGAGGGATTGCATTGAAAATCAACTATTTTCTTTATTTTTATTTGTTTATGCACTTTTAAGGTAATGACTTAAAGTTTTTGCTTCAAAAGTATCTTCTGAACTGTATGTGAATGTTGAAGTTGTGAAACTAAAGAGCTGTTGTTGGACACTGTTCATCCATACATTTTCATTATCAACACTTGGAGCAGCTGATTTATCTTAATTGGCACATATGTTCATCCAAGTGATTTAGAAACAATACTTCTATTCCAAGTGTTGTTCTTGGAAAGGGCTGAGAACAGAATAATAAAAGAATAATTACCAATATAAAGAGCTCTTTAATGAAAATGTTTGATTCTGTTTGTGTATTAACTGCTGTTTGAGGACAAGCTGGACACCAATTAGTAGAGGAGCTGTGTTTTGATATTGACATACTGATTAAATCTCCAAATGGAGCTTGTACTAACAAAATGTTCAATCATTGAATTTTTATTTCGTTTTTCCTTACCAGAGTGCAGGATGATCCCACTGTCTGTGTCACTGATCTCCTCTTTGCTCTCGATGGCCGTCATCTTCTTGATTTCTTCTCTGAGTTTTGTAATTACCTGTGTTGTAGTAAGCACAGTTAGATCGGATTAACGAAATGAGATGGAACCATTTTAAGGACACACATTCTTCCTCTGTTTTTCCAGCCACATGGCTTTATTCACTCCCTCTGCTGCCTTCTTGAACAAAAGTAAATGACTGGCGGGTGTTCTTTTAACACCCTTATCCACGCAGCTCTCCCTCCCCCCTCATCCTCCACCCTCTCTCTTTCTCTCCCATGCTTAATCACAATAGAGGCAGACCCCCGCAGTTGACTCGGCACATGTGCAGGGGTCAACCTGAATCGTGGTGCCATGGTGACGGGGCATGGAGAGGCAGGCTAGGGGAGCGTGTCGCCATGAGGCGTGTCAGAGGGCATTTAAAGAGCCCAGACCCCAAAAAAGAAAGCAGATGGCAGCGGGAATTACCCCACTCGTGGACTGCACCTGTTCCTCCCCGCGCACCCCTCCCTCCACTCCTATTCAACCAGTGTCCTGAAAACCCTCTGGGGGCTTTGAAGTGAAAGAATGTCTCAATGCTGGGCTTGTCCCCACAGCATCACATCACAAGGTCCCTGCTGACTCCTGTGCTACGCGGCCCGTCTCACTTACACACTGCGCACAATTCATGTTTTCGGCCCGCCCTGCTGCGTTGTTGCTCTCCGGGGAACATGTGACTCTTAATAAACAAGAAGCAGAGCAGCAGCAGCAGACGAAAAACAATGACAACAAATAGGAGACACTTTGAGACGATGCCAGCAGCTTGTGTGAGGCTGAGAGGCGGGGTACTTTTCACATGATGCGACCAGCCTTGACTTCGACTCAGGAGGCCAGATGATCGCCCTCAGCAACATTATTAGGAAATGGTAAAAGGTTATACGCTTTCCCTCTATTACTAAAAGCACCGTGTGGGGACTCTTGTAGAAACCATAAAGTAAAAATCAAGAGAACAAAACTATTTGATCCTGAACCATGAATGTGTTCTTGGTTAGAAATAAAAGGGGAGATAAGATGACATGAGGACAGACTCTGCCTGAGAGGATGTGTTGTCAAAGCTTCACTGTTTAATCCTCTGCTCCTGTCTCAGCTTCTGTGTTTGGAGATTGATATCAGGCCCTTTCCTGTAGGGATGGGGAAGACTCAGCCTGTGTGACTGAGAAGCTTCTCTAACAGGATATTATTGTGTATCCCATAGGTCTGCCCCATTCATTCCAACAACTCATGTGAACTGACTCAGCTCATGCAGTCAGCAGCACAATAGGGCATAGCCAGGCAGCTTGAGTCAGTAAAATAACACTGAAACAAAGGCCCTGTATCCCCCAGCCCGCCCCCGTAATCTGCTGTGGGTGCAATATCTGCTGACAACTCAGGCTTGAGCAGTGTTGTTGGGTCGGTACCATGGCGAGTCTCCTGGGAGAGGTGGAGAAGGGAGAGGTGCTTAGTTTGAGGCGTGCAACGCCGAGGCCGGCTGCACTCACAGACACATGGCTCCATGCTGCAGCAATCTAAAACTAAAGACGTCAGTAGGAATCCAGCCTGGTAATAAGACACAGACCATGTAGTGGGGATTTACCCACTTACACCCCATAACTGTCTGAGAACTTTCACAAGAGTCTGTGGTCAGAGGTCTAGGCTGAGCGAGTGGGTGGGTTTGGGTGAAATGCTCACTTGGAGTTGCTGCTTATTGCCAGAATGCATTTGTCAAAGCTTTCGTAATAACTTGAGGTCAAGACGGTTAACGTTAACGTTCTTCTTTAAGGAAGAGCCAAAAATATGAGACCTTTCTTGATTAAGTGTGACAAGAAGAGCGGTCCAGATCCTGAGGGAATGACTGCTGATAGCACTGTCTCCACTCGGCAGACCTGCTGCTGTAGTCACAAACATCTTAATTGAGGGGAAGACTGCGATCAAGGCTAATGATGACAGCCCTGAAAGATTTTGAGGATGGGAGCTGACTGTACCACCCATCTTCTCAGTTTACTGGACTGTGATCACGTAACTTCGAAGGAAGTCGATGTTTATGGCACGAGATCGTGATGTGGATTTACTGTCTCTCAGACTTCCCCCACCACCCTTTCCCATGAGCCCTCAGAGCTGCGTACTTCTGGATTGCGGCCATCCCCGCCATGCTCATTACCACTGTGGTTGGCCCTGGAATTACCAACGGGGACCAAACTCACCGAGGAAACAGTGAGGGTTGCCTGAAACCAGACCGGGGCCTGTTCGAAACCCTGTAATTAAGATTCTCCTGTGAATGCTGATACTATGGAAGAAAACCAAACAACTTTACAGCATGCTTTATTTCAGAGTCTGATGAAAAGCCAAAATCCATTCAGCAGAAAAGATTCACTACGTACACAATATGGGCTGCCGAAAGAAAAGTACATCAATATGGGGGAGTGGTAAGAGAGGAAAAAAAAAAGAAGTGTTGGGTTACAACTGGAGTCACTTAAGTTAGATATCTGCCTTTTGAACGACTACTGAGCCTGATAGGTTCTCAATCAGAGGCAAAATGAAGATGGGAGGCTGTAAAAACATCATTGCAAAAGCTGAGTCTTAAACACTTCCAGCCTCTTTCCTTGACCAACATTTGTTCAGACTAACATGATTAAATAAGCAAGGCCCCACTAACAAAGACAAAGCACAGACAACCAGCAGCAATAATTAAGCACCCTGACAGTCACCTCTCAGTCACCGGAGGCCATATGCTGGCCAGAGACTCACCATCTCTGTCACAGCCCAATGACAAGAAGCAAGAAGAGTGGCTTTATTGTTCTCTGGAGGCTGACGGTCTGGCCGGGTATCGAGCCACCTCATCACTCCGTATAATCACTTTTAAGTCCCTGAATGGGTAGCGATGTTCATCTCAGGTCACTGCCATAATTTGGTCTCAACTTTACAGCCTCACACAGCCACCTCAGATGAATAAAGAGGGCACCTCAGGGGGGGGACAATGGCAAACACAGAGGTGTTGTCCTCAGCAGCACTCTAACGCTTCTCGTCTGTCAACATGTGGACCAGCTGTAAATAAGTTTATTCTGCTGTCCTGGAACCCAAATGTGTCTGCGTGTAGACTCAACCCCACCACAGCTGCCCTGATCATTACACACCAAGAGAAATCTGAAGTCTTTAAAAATCCTGCATTTACAGCTAATGTGTACAATTCAAAGGCATTCAAAAAGAAGAGTGGTTTCAGGATTATTAACCTCCAACAAGTTTACATCCAGGGTACACTTTGACATTAGAGCTGATCAGTTCAGAGCTAAAGTTAAATATACACACACGACTTGTTAACCGTCAATTCAAACTGATTGGTTACACATGTGATATTCCTTGTAAATTGACTGTAACTATTAGTTAAGTAAACTCTGCTAAAAACAAAACAAAAAACAAACTAGAATAAAATGGAAGAGTAAAGTTCGCAGTGGACTCAACAGTAGACTTCTACTTTTCTCACATATTATTTTCATATCTAAACTATATGAGGCTTTCCAAAGTTATCTATTGTTTTACACGACTAAAATATCAGATCAATTTTGATTGTCCTTAAATATGAATGACTTTAGTCTGTAGAACTCGTAATACATTCATCATGGTTATACTTCTTGTTTCAAAAAAACATTTGTTTAAAGAAAGGCTCATACCTTGTCGTAGTCTAAGTGGTGCTCTCTTCTACATCATCTTCTCTTAAGCCGGAGGACTTGATGAGACTTTCTCCAGTCAGATGTGTGAAAAGAGCCCGGGACATCTGTTGCAGGCGACTCCACTCTTTCCTTGAAGGGTGGTCCGTAGCATACATTATGTAGAAAATGCATATATTTCAAATAAAATACACTAATATATTTATTTGCCTTATTGTGTTTTATAGTTGCCTTATAATCTCGATCATAATATAATCTGTATTGCGCAGTACTTTTGAATAAAGTTTTTGCTGCCAGCGAACCCCACCGGACTACTTTACAATGGTTTAATCCGACGCTGCTGACTTTTCAGACACGCTCTGCGTATTGACACAGCACGCGACTCCATGAGAAGGGGGGGTTTAATTAAAAAAGAAGAAAAGTCGGTCCGGGGCTAAAAAAAAAAGAAGAACCTCTTTAACCTCCTTAAACCCCCAACTATTTTTAGCCATGATGATGAAAAAGCACTCAACGTTTTTATAAAACACTGAAATGTGTAAAATGAATATTGTACCCCCCAGTGCTGTTTTGATTCCCTGTTTCTTTTCACTGAAAGATGCAAGAACAAGGTTGAACTGCTAGTCCATTACTGGACCATCTTTGTTGTAGGATGATGTTGTTCCCTGCGAGTCAAAACTACCTTATCTTTGGCTATTACTCTGTAATATGTCAAGTGAAGTGACTAAACAGTGCTGAGTAAAGGATTCTTGCTCTGACTAAATATGATAATACTAGGTATGTGATATAAAATTCCGTAAACTTTATAATAATTCTAAAGTAAGAGGAAAACATCTAACGCTACATCATTTTATCTCACATTAAAAGCATATTAGAAACAATAAACAATCTCTCCTAAATGATAGATTTTTTTCAATTTAATGCAGAAAATTCTTACACTGCCAATTTGAAAAGGTAACAATAGTAATACACATAATTCTTGGGAGTTACTGTTGTTGTTGTTATTATGTAGTTAAAAAAAAAACTGTGTTACTCTTATGTGTAGCAAGTGTATGCCACATGGTGCAAAAATAAACTAGATTGAACTGAAAGAGTGATATAGCCCTCAGCCAGTGGGTTCCGTGACTTTCCTGAATGTCTGCAGTGCCTTAACCAGACCCTTGGGTATTCCTGGCCTATAGGCTATATCCTGAAAAGCCTCCACCAGATGGCTCGTCCTTTCTCCTCTTGACCGATGATGGAATAAAAAGATTAGCTAATTAAACAGAGTCCTATATCCACGTGAAAGAACTTGGAATCCTCAGGGAGAAGAGTTGGCTGCAAATTGCTCCCCATCTCTTTGAAATGTTCCCAGCATTACAACACACAACTGTAAACCATAAAGCCTTGATTTTATTTCAGCAGCACAGATAAACACACTTGAAATGACAAAAGTCATGTGAGAAACAGGCAAACAAACTAGGAAATTTGGAATCTTGAGGGAATTGTTATTGATAAAAAAATAGTTTTGTTGGAGATCTTTCTGTTCACAATCATATTGTGGTGGAGAATGAGGCTTTGATGATAAAGTGATGTTTCCTATTCATAAAACAGTTAAATTCTCCTTACATCAAATACATCAAACATAGGAGGCTGCTGGAAAATGAGATCGTTCAATGCATAAAAAAAAATACACATAAAAAAACAGCCCCGTAACCTTGTTAGTTTTCTCTAAGCCAGAATTGGTCCACGTATATTTCCTGCTCATGACTTAAGTGTTGGTCTGCTTGCACAATTCCATACACAAACTTCAAAATGCGGATTAAAATCCATGAAGAAATGTGAAGTATGACTTGTGTCTTGAGGACGCTCGCTAATGTGTAGCTCTGTTGACAGTGATCTTGAAGATTTAGGGCCACAACGGTGAGAGGCTGCTCTAGCTGCTGGGAGCTTTCAGGGCTGCTCGAAGGTCTGTGTGCGCCTCAGATTTTCCCTGACGCGGACAAACTCTGGGATCTTCTGCTGGTTCTCCCGCTGCCTTATCTCCTCCTGTTCATACTAGAAGAAAAGAGAAAGCTCAAGTCAAGCAAACACTGTGACAGCAAGTTTAACAAATGTGAGAAATGTAAAGATCTGGAAATAGAAGATAGAACTAAATGTTCAGAGACTGATCCCAGTTGTTAACGTGGTGCTGACCTCTTCCAGCTTCTGCTGCCTCTTGCGGAGCTCCGTCTCCAGGTCAGAGGGTCGTCGGCGTGCCATCTCCTCCTCCTTGTGCAGCTCCAACCTGCGCTGCTCCAGCACCCGCTTCAGCTCTGGTTTCTCTTCCAGCAGCAGGCCACTACGCAGTCAGAGCCACAGTGACTGAGGGCACACAAATCTGACTCCACATGCTTTCAGTGGCTGAGGACATGAAGGACCTCCCGTACCGTTTATGGCTGAGCAGCAGCTCCCGGTGCAGGTTCTGGCAGCTCGGCGGCTCTGCTGGGGAGCCATTGAGCTTCCTGGGTTGAGCAGTTTCAGCACTGCTGCTGTCGCCCGCAGAGCTGCGGGACCGGGAGAGCTGGCTCACAGGGAGCTCTGTGAAAAGAGTATCAGCGTTTGGCATCTCAGACCTGATAACATGACAGTGTGTGTCTGACTAAATGCTGAAGACTTCCTAAAAGTGCCAATCAAGTGTTTATATATATCTTGCGGATGTCTGATTAATAAATCAATAAAAACATTTTTTAGAAAGAATATTGCTTTCAGCAAAATATCAATTTGTTTTTTATTTTGCAGTGAATGATAGAGATACTGCTATTAAACCATTGCTTTTCTACAAGTCACATTTCATTCAGAGGAGTTTTCATAAGAAAAAATTACAAATGGAGGGCCAAAAAACATTTAACGAAGAGCTTTAAATAAAAAAAACGCTCACTCATTGCACAAAAAGCACAGTAATGCGAACACAAAACATTAAACTAAAGCTGGAAGAACAAAACCAAAAATGCCTAAACTCTAACAGAAACACAAAGATAATCTCGAATGGAACAGGGAGGACAGGAGGAAGTAAGACTCAGACACAAAATGGGGAAGCTGCCAGTAACTGGCTGGAAGTGACAGGAAGGATCTGGCAAAAGGACCCAGAAGGGAGTGTGATTACGGACTGAAGAGCAGTTTCGACAGGGACCACAGATGAAAGGAGTGGAGCTGAAGGCAACCAGCACAGGGGGGAACTGAGGGAAGTGAAGATGATGGAGACGCAGGGGAGGAAGTGAAGACAGCCACAAAAATAGGACACAGGAAACTGAATAAGGGTCAGAGAATTAGAACAGAAAGGAAGTGTCTGTTCTATATATCGGAGATTCTATCAATCAAATGACCCAATCTGGCATCATCTGTATATTTGCCTATTCCACTGAAATGGACACTAATAGATTTTCAAGATCTCTTGTACCTTTTTTCTGTTGTCCATATCCTGGTTTCTGTGACATTTGATGAGGGGGAAAAAGAGGTTTGTAAGTTGGTTAGAAATTTCACAATAAAATGATGAGACAAGCTTGTCATCTACCGCATATCAAATTAGTTTATCAAAGCATTCCTAGTCTGATCTTCCACTGACCAGAAAAAGGTTATAATTAGATGAAGGTTAAGAGTCATGGTCCCTTGCAGTGCTGCTTAAGTAGCTGAACAGTGTTTACAAAGGTTACATAACACCTCTCTGATCCTTCCATTGACCTGCAGGGTCTGGTCTGAGAGTGACTGTCATCTGCAGAGCCCCAGCAGAATTGCACTTGTAATGAAGAAGCAGCTACGCATAAATCCATGCAACTCTCCAAGGAACGCCAAATGACAATATTGTCTTTAACAGAATCAAACGGAGATCGTGACCACACCCACTGAAACGAGATAGCCTGAAGAAAAGGATCACAATAAACCGGGAGCAGATGGTACATGCTACTACTGTTCTAAGCAGCCCGTCTTAAAGTCGGCCTAGCTGATAGGACCAAGTTTCTGTCGCTGACTGGCCAATGATCCTCAGCTTCTGTCTCTGGGGATTGGGCCTTTCACGGTTCCTGTCACGAATATGCAGTACGCCTCCGCACACTGTCCCCACCCGGGCCCCAGCGGGGAGGCTGGGGTGGAAGATAACCTGCCCGGTGTCTGATGTGATGGAGGTTACTTTTTCCATCAGCGCCCGCAGCGCCAAGATGGATTAAAGAAAAACCCCTTTTAACTTTGAATCTTCTCTGTCCTTTTCATATTAATGCTATGGATGCTTGTGCCAAGATGTTGCTCTTTTCTGAATAAAATCGTTACACAACATTTAATCTTCTGTATTTAAGTGTTTAAGATGACAAACTAGTACATCTTAAAGATTAATAGACTGTTCGTGTTTTGGTTTTGATGAGCGATGAATACACTTAATCTAATCTTTAAGAGGGTGATGAGGCAGAGGTGCCCATACAAGAATTGCATATAATACTGGAATGTAAATTCACTAAACTAGCCAAACATCAAGAAACACCTCTGATACATGATCACTACACCCGACCCTGCCCTCCTACTTACTTGACAGCAGCAATGTTCAAAGAAAACAACTTGGCAGAACTCACTTTTTTTACAGCTGACCCCTCCATAGCAGGATGCTGGAGGTTCACTGTTTTTGTCCAGTAGTAGTGTTCCTGTTTTAATCCATTGTATAAGGAATCACACGTCTCCACTCAGACTGCCTGTTGTGTGCTTTTTTGCTCCATCCGAGGCCAACATATTGTTGTTTATGAGACATCCACAGACTCAAAATGCCACCTCGCTGTGGTCAGTGGTGGTAGTAGACTCTGAAAGCTCATTACACCATTCAAGATTACCTCACAACCCCCACGGGGCACTGGATGGCAGATTAGTTAATTACCACAGACACAAATGCTGCTTAAAATGAACGTAGCACGGCATAATTTCCAGCGGACTCCACTCCAGGCAGACCCATGTGGTAACCTGCAATGTATGGGTTTTGTTTTTGTTACAGTTTTCTCTTTTACCTTTAACTAGTGGTCTTAGTTGTTCACTGATTCCAAAATAGTGTGGGATCAAATTGTGATAAAGGCACTGAAGGCAAAACTAAAATGCCCTAACTAATATAGTTCAGTATACTGCTGGTTTAATATAATTGTTCCTTTTTTGTTAATTACTATAGGCAGTGTCCTCCTCTCCTCTGTGTGCTTGGTCAGGGGCTGGCCCTTTGTTGAAACAAAACATGTATTTGACATTTTTACATCTTTACTCTGTTTTCAGGGTTATTTTCTTTTAAAAGATAGCCTTGATCTCTTCATATAAATCACCTTTACAGTGAGTGTAGTATCCCCATTTAAAGTATACCTTTCTCATTAAGTTTTCTTCACTGATATTACACGTCTAGATCAATAATCAGGGGTCCGTTCATGGCCACATGAGGTCGACATTTCCCTGCTGGCCCCTCTATATTTCCCATGATTCCATTCGGCCTTTGCCTTTAAACCGGATCCGGAAGACCGGGTCTCTTCATAGCTTGAATGGAGTGTATGTGGACGGATGGACGAGTGTGTGTTGAGTGCTTGAGTGAGTGGTGTTTGTGTGTCGGTGTGCTTGTATTACTCTTAAAAAAAACTACACAGTGATCTTATTTGATCTGGTTGGAGTTTGGCTCTCTTCGATCGGAAATGATAGGAAAAACGCTGTCGAGCCTCAGTGGCGATGAGCACGGCGACGAGATACACTTGGGGCCTCCACGCTTCGTGCTGTGGTCAGAGGTGATGAATTGATCAGATATACTAGTTCAGGTGAGCTTGAGGTTTACCTCTAGCTTAACCAAGGACAATGAGTAAAGAGGCGATTCTGATCTAACCACAGCTGAGAGGCAAACTGGAACCCTGGACGAAACCGAGCAGCCGGTGTAAATGGCCGACGTACCACAGATCTAACGTTAGTTTAGGTACACTCGAATATAGATATATTAAAGTTATAACAAACACAAGGGCCGGTCGTAATTAGAATAACATCAAGAAAAACACCTTTTTCTCGATAAATCAGTACTTTAAAATAAAGTCCTGAAACCAATCGTTGCTGTCGTCATGGTAACTTCACTCCTTGATGGCAAAACGTGGGACGTGTTTGTAGGAGATAACAATGAAACGTCGAAGCTAAATTGAAACTGTGCGTGGCTTCCTCTTAATTCGAAAGGTTTTCAGGTTAACTGCCCCCACGATACAACTTTACTCTCCTTTCTTATGGAAACAATTCACTCTCCTCAATTGTCTACTACGCACTTAGTCTTTGGTAGACGTTAAGACAACTGGGCAAGTCGGCAACTATTCCACACACATTTTACCCGGGCTTCCCTTTCTACTACTGCCAGACAGTTTCTGGTATTAATCCAATAAGTTTAAAAATTTGGTCCACGTATCTCTAAGGTCTAGAACTGTAAAACCATTAAGGTGTAAAAAAATATTGGTTATGTGCTCAAAAGGGGGGGGGTTGCTATTGTGTTGACTTACACTATGTAATGAGGTCACTGAGTGTTTTCCCCTTTGTTCCTAACTATTAGAAAAGCCATCCAGTTTCCTCCCTTAAAATTTTACTCTATCAAAATCTTTAAACAGCAACTTAAGGGCTTTTTTTGAGAGGTGGGTTAAAGGGAAGCAAAGCTGGTGTTCCTTTACTCTCATGCTGGTGCTAAATGAATACACCTTAGTTACCAACATAATTTAAAGGGAACTGTGATCTAATAGAGTAACTTTTGCTTTTACCTTTGCTGGGTTGCACCCCCCCCCCCCCCCTGTTTCTTCAGACCTGCGTGAAAGTCCTTATGTACAAAACAGTATGTACAGAATTACAAAATACTACGTGTGTGCCAATGTTGCATGGAATGCAGCGTAAGAACGTTTTTGATTTGTCACTCAAGGTAGAAAAATATTGTATAAATGCATTCATTTAAACATTGAGTGCTGTACCGCTCGCACACATCGTTTTCTCGCGATAACTAACGATACCTTCAGCGTTTGTGTATACATGTGACCTATTTTGTCCAACCAGCGTTAAGCAACTACTTAGCAAAGCGCGCGAGGCCGAACTAGAGAGTTGTCTTGCTTTTCTCGTTCTGTCGCTATGGCGGAGCCCAGTAAAAGACAGCGACTCGGTGAGGCCACCAGAAGCTCACAAAGTATATTAGCGAGCGTAGAAAACAAGATCAGAGACACTCAGTCCGATGGAACCGGAGGGGAAGGTCGATTTGTGGAGGGCTCCATACTTCGCATCACCATGAAAAACTTCCTGTAAGTGAGTCCTCAACTGACAGGCGACGGCAAGAACAACGACTAAACCGAAACAAACAGGATACGGAGCCTGAAGTAGCACTAGACTGGCAAGCTAGCACACATGCTTGCAATCTGACGCTGTCTTTGATTGTCTAATGATTTTTTGCGCAGTGGCAAAGAATTAGAAGAGAAAGTGCATTTATTCATATTTTTACTGAGTCCTCAAAACTGGAAGTTATTAGGAATTCGCACTCAATGTCATTTCTAAGTTAATTGGTCAGATCGTTGTTTGCACCTTGTTAAAATGACTGAGTCTGATTTTTGCCAGTGCTGTCTCTATGTATATTGAAATTTTACTTCCTTCACCTTTTTACCTGTATTAAAAAACATTGTGGGATTTCTGATATAAAATCCAGCATGTAAACCTCAGATATCCGCTTTGTACACTGACAGGACATATGACTACTCTGTGGTGTATCCTGGACCAAATTTAAACATGATCGTTGGAGCAAATGGAACCGGAAAGTCAAGTATTGTGTGTGCCATTTGTCTGGGTCTGGCAGGCAAGACTGCGACTCTGGGGAGAGGAGACAAGGTAAATGTCAGAGTAACTCAAACACAAGTCACTGCACTTTAAATGCAACAGACACCGTGAAGGCATTTCTCACTCAATTGGTATCTGCATCTTTTACTGTTGTTTGTTGGTTAGATTTGTTGCTCATCGTTGTACAGTATGCATGTACACTAAGGACCATGATGCCACTCATGCAACAGTTAATTTTATTTTGTTTCTTTTTGTAGGTTGGGCTCTATGTCAAACGTGGGTGCCATAAAGGTTTTATTGAGATCAAGCTGTAAGTTATTTGCGCACTGCCACTTTCACCATGATAACTATATACTTTATATGCTTAGAAACCAGAAGGGAAATTTAACTTTCAGTCTCAGCTTAAATATTTTTACCAGCTAATACTACATCAGTGAAACAATGTTAAGGAGAATCACCCATGATTGTGTAATGACATTCGGTGTTTGTCTTTTTGAAGGTACAAGAAAGAAGGCAATATTGTAATTAACAGAGAGATCCATGTGGAGAACAATCAGTCGCTTTGGATGCTTAATGGAAAATACTGCAGTCAGAAAATTATAGAAGAACAAGTCAAAAGTTTGCGCATCCAAGTCAGCAACCTCTGCCAGTTTCTGCCACAGGTAAGCTTCCTGCTGCAGTTCGGGAGTCACAGCTACTGAAACAGGCTGTGAAGTCACTGTGTTTTTCTCCTTTTTCATAAACTTGTTTAATTTTTTTCTTGTTTTTTCCCACGTCCCAAAGGAAAAAGTTGGTGAATTTGCCAAAATGTCGAACGCTGAAGTTCTAGAAGCAACCGAGAAGTCAGTGGGACCTCCTGAGATGTACGATTATCACTGTGAGCTCAAAAACTTCCGCAACAAAGAACGAGAGTTAGAGGTAAAGAAATTAAATGGTCACTCTGCAGAGACAGTTTGAATGGAGAGAACAACGTTTGAATTCTTCGTGTTTAAATGATATTTTTTCAAAACTTTAACATCTTGACGGCTTTTTAAATGTTTGTATGAAGTTATTATTATTATCAGTTATTTATTTACTAGTGCCCATAGGGGCAGATTTGTTTTAAGCCTTTTAGCTCATGTCAGTTTTTTGTTTCACCATAGAATGTTGTGAAGGAGAAGGCAAACTTTTTGGAGAAAGCCAAGCAGAGAAATGAGAGGAACAAGCACGATGTAAATCGCTACTATGAGAAGAAGAGACATCTGGATGTGATTGAGCTGCTCGAGAAGAAGAAACCGTGGGTGGTGAGTCCTTGACACTAAATAGTGCAAGCAGGAAAGAGAGAAAAAAGCCAAGGTTTGCAGGCAAAGGGAAAATAACAGTCGTCTGACTTTTTGTTTGTTTCCTTGTGGCGCCAGGAGTACGAGACCACCCGTAAAGAGCTTGAGGGTGTGAAGAAGGAGAGGGAAGAGGCCAAAAGGCAGCTTTCCTCCCTGAGGCAAACCCAGACTCCCATGCTGAGAAAGATTCAGCAGATTGATGACCAGCTGAAGCCCACCGAGGCACAAATTAAAGCAAAGGTAATGAAACAGATGTCCACAGCACGGGCTTATGGTTAAAACTAAATGACTTTTCTTTTTCTGTAGTGGGACTTTTTGCAGCCAAAAATCTTTAGAATGTATCTGAAGTTTAGGCATTCTTTTCTACACACCAATACCAGGCTGAGGGATAATTAAGAGGTTCATGTTTTTCAGACCGCTGCCATTAAAGAAGCCTCTCTGAAGTGCAAACAGAAGCAAGATCAGCTGGATCGCAAACACAAAGAGGTGAAGACGTTCTCCAAAACAAAAAAGAAGAACAGAAAGCAGTGAGCTCAGAGTGGGTCATTCACAGCCGCGCGTAATGAACCGCTGCCCATAATTCTGTGCAGATCGACGACATTAAGCAAAAGCTGAGGCTGAAGCAGATGGAGGAAGAAGACCACCAGAAGCGAATCGGCCACACCCGACGGACCATCGAAGACCTGAAGGGCGAGCTCGCCAAAGTCAGCGACCAGCCCGATGTAACTCCACGGATCAATGCTGTTAATGTGGAGCTGAGGCGCATCCAGGAGGAGAGAGCCAAGATCGAAGGGGAGAAGGCTGACCTGCGCAGGGAGAGGGACAACATCACTGCTGAGTCCAGAAGTGGGTTTGCAGCAACCTCGCCGAAATGATGCCAAACGTCAGTGCACGTGCAGCAAATGTGGGCTTGTTTGTGTTTGCCAGTGTTGGAAAGGAAACTCAACGACATGAACAACATGTTGAATGCCAAGGAGGAGAAGCTGCGAGGTCGCCACAGAGACACACACTCTGCTCTGCAGTGGCTCCGGCAGAACAAGCAGCTCTTCATGGGAAACGTCCACGAGCCCATGATGCTGGTGGTGAGGCGCACAGATAGAAGTGTGATTGCGGAACTTCTAGAAAACATTTAGGATGGAGAAACAAGAGTTTATCCATTATGAGCACGTTTCTGTATTGCAATAGAGCCCAGCGCTAAGGGATTTTTTTGTCTGATTTTTTTTTTTTTATAATTGGAGAGAATTTATGTCTTTGTAATGTTAGAATTAAAATGATCAAAATATATTAAGACACAAGTGCCAGTTGTTGCGCTGTCCATGAGGTTTTGCCTTTGTTCCACAGATAAATGTGAAGGATCATCGCTTTGCCAAGTATGTGGAAAACCACATCTCATTCCACGACCTGCGAGCATTTGTCTTCCAGAGGAAGGACGATATGGAGAAGTTCATGGCTGAGGTCAGGATGATGCAGACAGTATACAGCATACAGTACTCCTGCGCACAGACTTGATTCAGAACAGTTTGATAATCTCTTTTCCTGCCTCTTAGGTGCGTGATAGGATGAACTTAAAAGTGAACTCTATTTCTGCTCCGGAGGAGTCCTGTTCCAGGCGCGCACCGTCTCGAAATATTGAGTCTCTGAGGTAAGGGCGGGTTCATTTAAGGGGAAGTTTGCTGTGTTTTCAAATGTTTTCTTTTCAATGGTCGGCATCTGCTTTGCATAATCCAGTCCAGTCAAATCGGACTTGATGAGAAGTGCCAGGGAAATGGAAAAGGGTAGCTTATTTGTCTAACTGACACCAAAAGCATCAGGTAGTTATCAGCCTGGGCATTAGTGTCAGCTAAACAGTGTTAAGTTGACTGCATATAACTGTGAACAGTGAGTCTGTTATTAAGCTGTCACATCACCCAGATTAGATGAAATGTGATTTTCTGATGTAGACTCCCCGTTATTGGATTGGACCTTATTTTAAGTTTCAAAAGTTACGGTACAGCCACCTGAAGTAAAAACCTGCAAGGCACATGTGAAACTAACCTTTCCTCTTTTTTTTTTTTTTTCAAGCCGTTTTGGGTTCTTCTCTTACCTCCGCGAGATGTTTGATGCCCCTGACGAGGTGATGAGTTACCTCTGTCACCAGTACAAGGTGCATGACGTGCCAGTGGGCAATGACCAAACCAAAGCCATGATCAAAACGGTATGTTCCTGCATTCATGTGAATTAAGCTCTGAGAGCAGAACCGCAGAGAATCAAGGTTAGAAGAAGAAACTTTTGAGAAACAACTTGTCAGAGACATCACTGATTAGTATCCACTCATTACAATGTCCGTCACAGTTTGAAGGGTAAATGTAAAAAACTCCTCTTTTCTAATCTTTTTTTTTTTTTTTTTTACATATGGTTCTAGATTTTAACCTCTTTTTTACATTTTGCAGGTGATTGAGGAACCTTACCTCAGGGTGTTATATACCACCCAGGAGAGGTACACAGTGAAGAGGTCCTTCTATTCCAATAAGATCAGCACCAGTAACTCTGCCCTACATCCCTCTCAGTACCTCAGCATCACTGTGGATGCTGAGGACAAACGGAATCTGGAGCAACAGATGAAGGTGAAAAAGAGCCATCAGAGCAAATTCTCTTCTTTTTTTATTTTTTAGAAATCCTGCCTCTGGTTTTCCACTAAATGTATGCCATGTGAAGATATTTAGTCGTAGTCTGATTTTTGCCACTACACACATTGTTTGTCTGCTGTGGACAGGCCTGTGAGACAAAGCTGCAGGCCATCGGTGAACGCATGAAAGTCCTGCAGAAGGAGTCTGCCGTTCTGGATCGCCGTGACAACGAACTGCTGGCTGAGAAAAAGCAACTGTCTGAACTTAAGGGGAAAAGGAGACAGCTGGAGCAGAAGATCAGCACCAAACAGGACAGGTAGTAGAAAACTGGACGATGTTTGGTTTTGTTTATGCAGACGTTGAGAATGGTGTGACTCCCCCTCTCTGCCTGCAGTCTAAAGCAGATGGAGCAGAATGTCATTGACCTGAAGAAGGTTGAAGAGGAAACTAAAGAAAAGATCGCGGCTGTCAATTCCCAGAAGGTGGCCATAGTGGCTGCGTTCATGGCCCAAATGAAGGTACGGAACAAGACACTTAAAGCCAAAACCCGGTCATGACTGCAGTGGTTTAGCTGGCCGTTGCTGCTAATGTTAAACTTCTACACTCTGATGTCATGGCTTGTATGGGCTTTCGCTGTGTATTTTCATTTGAGTCTTCCCATTTCTTTGTAGCTGAGAGCCACGTTCACAATGGAGAAGGTGTATCTGGCTTTGGAGACGGTGGCGCTGACAGCAGAGAAGAGCAAGCTGGAGAACGATTGTAGAGAAGGCGCCTCTGATCTGAAGACCATGGATGTGGGTATTCTCACGCTTTGGACAACCACAGAAGTAGCGCAGTGGTCATTTTTCTTCTAAAGCGCCTTGTTTATGCAGCAAAAATGCAGCCGTCTGGAGCAGAGGAAGGTGCAGCTGACGGAGCAGTGCAGGGGCCTGCTGAGGAGGGCCAAGTCCGTCTGTAGGATGCAGCCGGATGAGACTTTACCCGAAGACCTGCGGAATGTGAGTTCCTGCTCACCCCCTATCCTTTACTGTTTGTTCATGCTGTGATAATCTGACCTGTTTGCAGCCATGGTGTTTTATATAGATTCCGATATGTGTGTTTTGTTAATACAGGCTTTCAGCAACCTGCCCGACACGTTGGAGGAGGTGGACGCCATGCTGAATGAAGAGCGGTCCAGAGCAGAGTGCTTCACCGGCCTCAGTGAAAATGTAGGAGCATAAGTGCTGACCCAGTACTTAAATATCTAAAAGTTCTCTGCCGACCTGCCTTAGTAATAATCTTGATTTAAAGGCTGTCTTCTAAAATTGATATGGTCAAAAATCAGAACAGTGTGTAGATTAAACCTCAGCAGTTTATGAAGGGAGGTTCCTCAATTTCTTTTGGCATGTGTGTCCTGTTAATTCTCCCCACTTTGAAGGTCGTCGAAGAGTACAACAAGAGAGAGCACGAGATCAAACTCCTGGAGAAAGAGTTTGAGGAAAAGACGGCTGCGCTGAAAGTCTACCGACAGAACATATCGGAGGTGCTTTCTCATCTGACTGCAGAGTTTCCACTCAAAGTGGCAAGTTTGATGTTCTAATAGGAAAGTAGCTGTTGTTCGTTTGGACTTAGGTGTGTGTGTGTCTGTCACAGGCTAAGGAACGCTGGCTGAACCCTCTGAAGCACCTGGTCGAGCAGATCAATGATAAGTTCAGTGAATTTTTTCGCTCCATGCAGTGCGCAGGAGAGGTCGATCTACACTCGGAGAGCGAGGTAAACACACAATGTCTGAAAGCTGGAAGGCTGCTTTGCTGTACAACCTGCCTTTAACCAGAGGCCTCGTTACTTGATCTGAGAGTTCATATCAAAACCTCCATTTTCTTTACTTTAGAATTTCAGCTTGTTCAGTCACTGCTTTTTGTTCTTTTTGTTGTACACCTTTTGAGTCATATTTGTTGCAATTTCAATAAGAAACCATTATACTGCCGTTTTGAAGGAGGAGTACGACAAGTACGGGATCCGCATTCGAGTGAAGTTCCACAGTAACACGCAGCTTCACGAGCTGACGCCGCATCATCAGAGCGGAGGAGAGCGGAGCGTCTCAACGATGCTCTACCTCATGGCTTTGCAGGAGCTCAACCGCTGCCCCTTCAGGGTGGTGGATGAGATCAACCAGGTAGTGCTTCAGCCCAGTTAATGCCTTTGTGTTAGACTGATGCCTTAATACAGTGTCTTTTCATCTTTTCATGAATTATGCCATCTTTTTGTTTGAAATAAGCTTTCTTTTGTCTCTCAGCTATATCTACTTTAATTATCATGGGGAAAATAAGGATCTAGCCTTTTTAAAGATTTGTATTAACGGCAAGAGTTTTTTTCTACGTTACCAACCAAATCAGATCTCATATTTTTGTCTCATTGAATAACAGTTTATCGGCTGTTAATAATCAGTGTGTGATTAATTTACATGTACACGAATAATCTCATATCCTGCATCCAGGCCGTTATGAAGCGAGAGTGTATTTCCATGCAAATAATCTGACAAATACTTAATTTTCATAATCACTTTTAAGAGCTTTATATTTTTTACTACACTCTGTGGTACAGAGATTTCTTCTCTATTTTTAAATGTATTTATTTACTTCCTTACACTCTCCCCCAACACTAGTTGAAGAGTATCTCCTCGCATGTTAAGTCAGAGTGAATATCACTCTCTTTGCAGGGAATGGATCCCATAAATGAAAGGAGGGTTTTTGACATTGTTGTCCGGACAGCCTGCAAGGAGACAACTTCCCAGTACTTCTTCATCACACCGAAAGTAAGTGTTTCCCCTTTGGACACACTTATTGTGCCAGCTGGCACAATAAGTGAAAGGAAAAAAACAACAACTCTGGTATTGTTCTCTTGGGCTTTCAAAAGGTGCCACATGTCCTGAATTTCTTGTCCTGCTGCGTTTGTCTGCAGCTGCTTCAGAATCTCCAGTATGCGGAGGAGATGACCATCCTGTGTGTCCATAACGGCCCTCACATGCTTCCTCCCAATGAATGGGACGCAAAGGCTTTCATCCAGCGTCGTCGCCAAAGAAAGGCCCGAGCATAAATCCACCAGGCCCAGGAAACGGAGAAACTGACACCCTTCTTGGACTATTTAGAACCAATAAAAATGGACCTTATTGTTTAGAAACGGAACATATAGATTTTGTGTTGCTGCAAGATAATAGTCATTGAATCTGTCTCCAATGAGATGGATAATGATAAACTGGTTAAGCATGCCGCTTCACTATTTGCACATATTTGTATTTATACCATCTGAACGTTTATATATTTAAATAAAACAATGTTGTTTCTATAAGTTCATATTTACCCTGAAAATCACACTGGAGAGGGAGAGAAATGCTTTAATTCTCTGAGGGTCTGAGTTTACTAACAGTTACCAAAATGTTTTTACTTAAAGACATTTGATTATTGTCTAATAGGTAAATGCTGGCCACGATGCCACAATGTTGGCACGTGCCTCATCTTTAAAATTGAAAAACTACAGAAGTTAGACTACTTCTCTTGTTATGGTGGATTGTCTTTTCAAAGTGCAGAAAAAGTCTTATTTCTTACATAATCCTACAAAGCCTGACTAAAGAAATAAATGGATTAAAAAAATACTTTTTATATATTTTAAGTCTTTAACTCTTCACCAAAAAACAAACATGTTTTTCAGACAATATTTAATCCGAATTTTCTATACATTTTCATTTTGAATAAAAATGCAAAATAAAGACAATTCTGCTTAAACGAAGCTTTGACTACATAATGATTCAATTGGTCTTAGAAATCTACGTATCTAATTTGATGTATACGGCCTGAAAGGGTTCAAACTGAACAGGAAAACCGTGGAGGGGAACGAGCAACCAAAGCCGAAGACAGAAAAGTAGCGCAGCCCTGACGACGGTTGCTATGCAAAACGTGGGCGGGGCTTCAGACGTGTGTCGGTTGATGTGTTTGACGTCATAATGCTCTGACGGAATATTCTTATTACACCCTGAGAAGATACGCATTGTCTCCACTTCAAGAGGATAGCTCAGTCACTGTCTGCTCTCCTGATACTTCGGTTCGATTACTTAACCAGAACATTTCAGTCATCTTATTTCTTCAATTCTCTTACAGTTACTTATTTGAACACCAGCCATGAATGTAAAGAAGAGCTACAGTGCTTTTTTTGGGTACGTCTCCAAAGTACAGGAAAAGTTTCCCATTGTGCTCAACAGACTTATGAGATCTTTCCGAAAGGGCAGTGATGGAACAAACAGAAGTATGAGCCCAAACGCCCAAAAAGTAGAAAGTTCCACGAAAAAACTAAATCAGACTTCAAAAGAAAAGGAAAGAAGATGCCAGAAGACTGTACACACTCTTCTTAAGGCCCTGCTATCGCTGGCTATCAGAAAAGCTAAGGTCACCTACCCTTTGGACATTTTCTTCGCCTTCTACCGGCGAATGTATCACAAAATGATGGATGTTATGAGAGGAGAGGATTTCAACATTGTTTTTGATAAAATGAAGAACCTTGAAAATATCATTTTTAAGAGCCTTTGCAAAAAATATGGCCTTTCAGAAGTCATGCTCACTCTAACATCAGTAAACCAAGAATGCGACGACATGATTGTCTTGCTTTTCAAAAAACACGTTGTGAAAACACCAAAGAAACCTGGACTCTTTGGGAAGTTACAGAAAACTTTAAGTAACTTCAGCTTCAGGTCCTCAGAAAAAACACCAACTCACCCGGACAAGTATGAAAAGTTACAGCCAACAACGGAACAAGAACAAGAACAAGCCAAAAATAGCCCTCAAAACAAAAAGTTGGTGGTTGCCTATAGATCCTTAAAGGCACGCATTTTAAACAAAACAAAAAACCCACAAAAGGAACTTGTAAGCCAGCTTGTTTTGCAACTGATTGTTGAAGTTCTGAGAACAGCAAAGAGTCCCTGCAGTCATGAGACCGTTGAAGCAATCCACACCCGTCTGGTCACCAAGATCTGGACTGCAATTGGGAGGGAAGGACTTATGATCAAAGAGGAACGATTTGGTGACCCACACAGCATCAAACAGCTCTACTTGCAAATTTTCTGCGACCTTTGTGGATATTGGATCTCCCCTGCTTTTGTGGCAGATTTTTTGGAGTCCGAAGGCCCAAGCACTGACGAAATAATCATTTCAACTTTCCTGGAGCATGCCACTTTCAAACCGGAAAGACGAGGGCTCAGTGACATGCTGTCATCTATAGGCAGAATCATCCAAAAACCTCTCAGATGTTAAGAAAGAACGGTTTTCTGAAACACAGTTTTTTAAGATGACAAACATTATAGACCCCAGTTGATGTTACAGAAAGACAATTTAGACTCTTGCGGGTATACAGACAAACAGACAAGATTTATTTTCTGTTTTTTGAACATTTTTAGCATACTAAAAGTCCAGTACCATCGCTACACACCAAGTGTTTTAAACATCCCCAAAAACACATCAAAACAACAACAACAACAACGAATATCCCAAGTTGTTGTATTCATGATTGCACCAGATTTGAACACAATACAAAAAGAAACATGAGACAGATTAGATGCTAGCATTAGTTGAATTGACTTTGAATTGAGGGTGATTTGAAGTATATTTTAATCATGCTAACTTTTGATTTGATCTCCTGTGTGCCAAGTTCAGCCCGGCTGACCAAATGTTTCATTCGTTGTGTATCTGGTTTTGTTCTCTCTTTTTAGCTTCCTCTTATATTTCCTTGCTGTAATTTCTTGTCTCATTTCAGAAAACTTCACTTACTAGGATTCCCTCTTTTAATTAACCCCTGCCTGTTAGGTCAGCAGAGTTGAGGAGAACCAAGTATTATCTGTGTTCCTTGTTAATTTCCAGAACCTTGGATTCCTCCCATCCTTCCTGCCTCCGCCTCGCTGCTCCCTCCAACAGCTCTCCAGTTCATGTCCATCAGAACCAACCACAAGCTGCTTTCCACCCTCCATTGCTTCTCCACCACCAACTACCCTCCTAAGGATTCCAACACCATCACAGAGGCTGCCGCCGCAGAGCAGGACCATTGTAATTCTTCTGTTCCAAGGAACAGAAGAATTACGAAGAGAATCATCTTTTGATTCAGAACTGTTGTCTAAAGATGTGGACTGCTTCAGAGCTACGGCATGACACTGCCACATCCTGGTGATCCACATTGTCTTCCAGTGAGTCTCGACCCAGTTTGTATTTCCGATACATCTGCTGGGCGACTACTGGACTGCCTTGAAGGATTATTCATTTCATGTCAGTATGTTATCTACTAGAAATGCAAAATAAAGCAAAACAAAAAAAATATCTGAATTACTGTTCTGTTTTTTAGAGTTTCCCAGTGCACATTGTTTTCAGAAAGTAGAACCCTAAACTTTGAAATGTATATGCTTTAATCTCTCTTTGCTTTTAATCCATTATCATTATATTAAGAGAAAAGCTCTTTGCTTCATTCACCTGTCAGTTTAAGAGAGAGACATGAAAAACAAAACAGTATAGCTAACGACACTTCAAAATGCTCTTTTTTTTTTTTTTCCAATATATTTTATTGAATTTTCTCTTTTAGGACATTTACAAACAAACTTAACATTGTAAACACGTATTTATACACACTTGCATTCACTCACGCATTCACCCTTCAAACCTGCATTTGTTATAATATATATAAAACACTTTAGAATATGACAGAAAAAAACAAGATAATATGAAAATAAAAACTGTAGTCAAGATATCCATTTAAGACACCCATTAATGAGCTCCGCCTTCAGTCCCTATGATCCTCATATATGGCTCCCAGAGGTTCTCAAAGTCCCGGTGTTTGCCCTTGGCGATGTATGTCAGTCTTTCCAGTCCGAGTGAATTTGCGATTTCTTTCTTCCACAATCCCAGGCATGGAGCGTCCATGCTCCTCCAGCATAATGCAATAGCTCTTCTGGCTTGAAGAAGTCCGTAATCGATCAATTTAGTTTTAGTCTGTGATTGTTTAAATTCCACTGGGTATATTCCTAGAACACAGATTCTAACCTCTAATGGAACTTTAACCTTAAACAATTCAGATAAACATCTAATAACCTCCCTCCAAAACTTCTGGATTTTAAGACATTCCCACAAACAATGGAGAAGAGTTCCTTTTTCAAATAAGCATTTAGTGCAAGTGTCTGGAATATCACTGGACATGTGATGAAGCCTAACTGGGGTTATATAGGTTCTCATAAGCCATTTATATTGCAGAAGTTTAAATCGTGTGTTTATCGTTTGTTTTTGCGCTTTTAAACAGGCCTGATTCCAGTCTTCCTCATCGATATCTTCAAGAGTATCGCTTCTCCAAGCCTCTAACTTATCAATTGCTGAATCCTTTGAGGAAAGCATCAACAAATTATAGAACATCGAAAGAAAACCTTTCCCTTTTGAGTCCCCAACACACACCTCTTCTATTTTTGTTAAGGGTGGAATGTCAACTATTCGTTTCAGTTTTGATGACATATAATTTTTCAGTTGTAAATATTTAAAAAAATGTTTTGGGGGTAAAAATGCTCTTTTTTAAAAAGTATTAAGCCTAAGAAGACAATCGTGTTCTCGATAGGTAAAGGTATGGCTGATATTTTTGAAAAAAAATATTTATTTATTTATAGAAGTGTTTATTGTAATGGGGGGCCTTATTTTTTGGCCCTCCTCATCCACTGTGGGGAGCACAGGCTGACTAAACAATTTGACTTTCAAAACCCTCTGCAGCAGGCTGACATTTTGTAGCAAAGCAACATTTTATTTCTCAGCTCCCACACACAAGTGAGAGTTTTAGTTTTGAAATGTGGCTACGACGGTTGAACCAAATTTCCCCCGCGTATCAGTCGATGCTGTGAATTGAGCGCTTCTTTGGGTCAACCCACATTATGATGCCATTCTGTTGTTCCTTCTTCAACACGTCCTGCCTCTCTGAGTCAGCTTTTCTCCTGAAAATGACCAAACCACAAATTGCCGTAATTGAACAAAAACCTGAACCACCACTGGCACCAGATCGTGCATCTCTCACCTCTGGTCCTCGGAAACGGTGTTCTGCTGGCACATGATCTGACTCTTGCTGCAGAAGACGTCTTTGTGGTGGTCGTAGATTGCGCTCAGAGCGAGGTCGAGACTTCTGTTTGGCGCCTGAGAGTAAGAAAATGAAAAATCTCCAGTGAATAAGCGGGACCATTTCTATATCTTGCACACATGTTGGTATTTGACCTGATGCTCCCTGTGCTCGGCGCTCCGTCTGGTGCTGGCCACAGTGGGGGTGTGATGGAGGTGTCTCCAGGGATCCTCTGTCTGGGCAATGTGACTCGGTTTTGGACACGTTTTTCTCTGCACGGCAGGGGAAGAAAAGTTCAACTAATTCAACAAAGAAACTTGCGTCGACTAATGCAAATAAACAGGAGACATGCACGCCAGCTCTTGGGATTACTGTGACCTAGATACACCAACATGTAACAGCAATAGATCCAACACACTTCACTCAACATGATTTCATATTCTTAACAATATGATCATATGTCACTCTGCCATCCGGAGTATGTACAATCCAATATGTCCATTTGATTTTCCTCAACTATTCCATTCTGATGTGTCTTCTGTGTTTATTTAGCTCCAGATGCCCCCACAGCCTCACCAGAGGCAATTTCTTTATCTCTTAGTTGTTCTTCGTGTCTCTTGTTCTCATGCTGCTTCTGTTAGACATGGCTGCAAGGCAGATGGCACTCCTCACCACATGCGGATGAAAGAGATTGAACACACTGAATGATGAGGTCTGAGGTGTATGGAGTGAAGAGAAATGGTGAGAGTTTGGTCCCCCTGTGGGGGGTTTCTGCTAAAAACCACCCTCTCTGACACACAAACCCTCAGTCAAGCTGTTTGTGAAGGAGTCAACAAAACATTTGACTTCTTCTGCTTCTCAGTTAAAAAGTGTTGTCAGAATCGTATTAAAACCACTAGAGAAATTAAAAGCCTGCCAGTTTGAACAGATGAGAGCAAACTCAATGAGGCAGGCAGATTGAGTGTATCCTCAGCACCAACCCCGGGATAATAACCAAACTGCAGGCTTCCACTTGCAGACTGAAGGGAGCTAACAACTGTCTCTCTTTGACTTTCTTGATATGGAATGTTAGAGCAACTGGTCTGCGGTCACTGAGATGCATGACTTTTTTTAGGGGTTAGAATTGCCCAGGATGTCTTCCAGACCAAAGTTGCCTGTAACCCCCAGTCTCCTTTTTAGTCTCTGTCGTTATGTTCAGCAGCTTTTTCACGTCGCAGGCGATCCAGGACTTGTATTTAAGGAAACACATTGGTGTCCTCATGGAAATGCTCTTCATATTAACATGAAAGTAAAATACACAACACTAAATTAAGAAAACTTATGTATTTAAAAACAGTTGATCAAATTACTTTACTCAGCTTTAATGCACAATGATAACAGCATAACCAGCACAAATGAGCAGGGAGTTAAAATCACCCAAAAAAAAGACAACACAAAATACAACAGAGCAGTTTATTTTATAATTTTCTAACAGCAACTTCAATATACATTTAATTCTCCCATTTTGAAGACTTAAATTGCTCTACACTCTTACGCGGTCATTTGAAACCAGATTACCCACAGGGAGTGGCCTCTAAAATCCTCAGGTACACTTTGTAAAAACTGGTTTGTGGTATTTGCATTGTAACTTTGTTTGGGGATGGGAACCATCTACTAATAAACCACAAAATCTACTTTCAGGATAAATTCCTGAGGGGCATAACAGCATTACTACCATGGATCGTAATCCTGTTTCAGTTTTTACTTTTAAACCTGGCATTAGGCTTTCTTTGTAAATATTAGACATTTCCTGAAAGATTTAATAAAATCATGAGCAATGATTCATCAGAATACCAGTCTCCTAAAGTGGACATATGCACTTTGTTATTCCCATCAAAACAAAGATACATGCCACATCTCATAATTGGTTGAATGTTTAATCCTAGTGTACACTTTTAATCTATTCCTAGACAAATGTAGATCAAAGGTATATTTGGTTACCAACACCTTAATCTTAAAACATGGGAAACAAAGTAATTTTTCATTTGTTGAAGTTTAGAGTGAATTGTGCCAAAGAACCAAATGAAAAAAATATATATTTGAATAAATTAATTGGACGGTCGACTGTGAATATGGTTCAAATTTTTGGCTGTCTGCGTGTAACTGCTGGCCCACCTCTTGCTGCCTGATGCCACTCAGAGTGAAGTCGTTCTCAAACTTTGCAGGAGGGTAAGGATCCCGGCGTGACATTCTGAAGGAGGCGAACACACGCAAAGACGTTTCACGCTGTCTCCACGAAATCCCTCAAAGTACCCCCTGCCGTATTTCAAATTCGGTTTCTAGGCAACACCAAACTTCCGGTGAAGCCCCGGTTCCGACGCAATTCTTTCGAATTTAAAGTTCATTCCACATCTCGTACTATGTCTCGTGGCTACCATTAATTTATCAGATATCCACGGGGTTTACCTGCAGCTGTCACGCGTGGACGGGTCCGGTTCAAACACGTTGGACCCACTGTGGGGCTCACAGGATGAGGGAGCCAATCGCGTCCCAGTATTCGCCCTCCGCTGAGGGAGCGGCCCCGCCCCCCGGTGAGGGCGCAGGCAGCACCTGAGGGTGCAGGTCAACATCCCGCTGCCCCGTGTCCATCATTCCAGCCCTGTCTGACAGCATTTCCACGATGCGGCGGGGCCTGACACAGCCGGGCCACTCCGCTCCCTGCGTGGCCGCTCTGTGGCTGCTGTTTGTCTCCACATCAGCCGAACTGCCCATGTGCAAAGAGGTGAGAACATTACATTTAATCAACCTGTAGTTGACCTGTAGCAATAGATTATTTTTTATTGTTAACAAGATAAATTATTATTTGAACTGCATTCTTGACCATAAAATGCTCAGATTATTTAGTTCAAAATGAGAACATTTTGGAAACTTTGCCATGTTATAAAAGAGTAAATGCATAAGATGTCTGATGTGGACGTTCTTGGCCCTGATAATAACTAAAACGTATAGATTATGGCCATTTGACTTGTTTAAGATATGTATTTGACAGTGTATTAACAAGGCTCTGAATCGCTTTTTTATTCCCTCATTTATATTTCAACAAAGTCAAACCTCAGTTTGTTACTAGAAGTCTTTTTTTCCTTTATTTTTATTAAAAAATAAATCAACAAAAAGCTTTCTCAAAGTTTGAATTGCAGTCTGCTCCCATCAGTGTGACTGGTCATGCGATCAGATTCCCGTTTTATTCAAGCTTCCATATGTTGCAGTGTTCTGTGCGTGCCCCTCACCCTCACCCTGTTTCCAATTTGCATAACAGCAGTTACTTTTGATAAAAGTCAAAACTGTCTTTTTTTATCAGCTTACTTTGAACCCAACTTCAGCGATATAGAGAAAGACAGAGAGGGAAATGGAAGGGAAAGAGGGTTTTATTCTAATTTTGGTAACAGGTGAATTGTTTCCAGGCTAAATTCTTTGGCCGTGAACAACAGCTGTCATGATGTCCTGTTGCCTTGGTTTCCTCATGTTTGTTTAAAGGAAGTGATTAAGCTGAGGTGCATCTCAGGTTTGTTGCATTTTTACATTAGATCCTCCTGCTCAGACCCGTATTAATTTCTAAACACAGCTAATGTGGGAGCTCCAACAGAAAGCCCAGAGGCGGTGAAGTGCTGCTGCTGTGGCCTTGCTTCTGTTAACTATTAATCCCACAGAGCTGTGTGTGGGCTTGGATTGGTCTGCTAAGTGATCTTCCATGGAATATTACACCTTGTTGTTGACCAGAAACCAAACCTTGAGATTACAGGGAGCACAGTGCTCATGGATTGCTTCGGAAAGTGTTAGATCAACAACAGTTGTTTTAAATGATGCTCGAATGTTTTCTCAAAGTAGGTCATTTTCGGGTGGAGCGATGTTTGCCAGTCACCTGCTGCAGTGGCACAGAGGAAACATCACACCTGCTCTCATGCTGTCTGTGAAGATGTAGAAATCAAATGTTTACACAAGGATAAGACTAAACAGCATCGTTCCCCTTAGCTTAGTAAATAACCCCCAACGGCTATAGAGAGGCCACAGCTCATCCTTGATAAGTGAAAAAAGTGGAGGGGGGCCTCCATTGCTGATATTAGGGACTTCAACTTCAGTTGAATACAATGACCCAGTGATACATTTTTACTAACTGTGCCATTTCTTTTTTCAATTGAGTTGATGTAGTTTGATTCTTTTTGGTTCCAGATTCTGAAATTCAGAAGTTTTGTTCCTTATTTACTCACCAATGAACATAAGGCTTTGTGTTGGTTGTTGGAAAACAACCATTTTAATGGTTTCACAATCAGGAACATGAACGATCAAAATGTGAACTTTCAAGAAATCCAAATAATGAAAAAAAAACCCTGACCATGTGTATTAGTCCGATTGGTTCTTTCTTCCTTATTGTGTATTTATTCTTTTTGTCTCAGTTTGCTTTTTGTACTAAATGCGGCTTATTATTCAGCTGTGTGAAAGTCACACCTGTGTCTTGGCCCTGCAGTCAGATTATCACTTTGAGTACACAGAGTGTGACGTACTCAGGTCAAGATGGAGGGTGGCAGTTCCCAACAAAGCGGACACGTGCACGGGCCTCCCAGATCCAGTCAAAGGCACGGACTGCAGTAAGTAACCATCTGTGTCAAAGCTGCAATGCCAAGTGCGTGTTTCTATTCAGCAACTGGATTTCGACCCTTTTGGTGCTCTGTCTTCAGCCTTCACCTGTAATGAGGGGGAGTTCCTGGACATGCAGTCGCAGCAGTGTCAGAAATGTGCTGCAGGGACCTACTCTCTGGGCACCGGCGTGTCCTTTGAAGAGTGGGACAGCTTGCCAGTGGGTTTTGTCACGAATAATGAAGGGGATACTTTTACAGACTGCTCCAAGTTAGTGTGCAGAGTCACTCACTCATTTCGTTATGAAGTTTTTCCTTCCTTTGCTTCCTGACATCCAACCTTTTCTCCCGACGGTGCTTTTGCAGCTCCACCTGGATGCCAAAGGGTGACTACATAGCTTCAAACACAGACGAGTGCACTGCTACGCTGTCTTACGCCGTGAGCCTGAAAAAAACGGGGACTCTGTCGTTCGAATACTTCTACCCGGACGGCAGCATCTACTTTGAGTTCTTTGTGAGTGCTGGGGCTGTGTGCCTGATGCTAGCATGCAGACGGCAATACTGAGCAAACATTTCTCCTCTTGCAGGTCCAGAACGACAAGTGCCAATCCACAGACTCTGAGAGCAGGCTGATGAAGATCTCAGAGAGCAACTGGAGCCAGTACCAGGTCGGTCCCAGTCAGGGTTCAGCTTCACACCGCGTGCGGTTTGCTTCTGGTTGTATCAATGTCCTTGTGTTTTCACATTGATACTGTTCAGACTGAGCTGAGGAATGGCAACAACGTGCTGTTCTGGAGAACCACAGCGTATGCTCTGCAGAAGACTGCTGTCAAACCTGTGCTGTTGAGAAACATCCAGGTCTCAGGTACAATAATGTCTGGAGTTTTGTGCTCTAAAAATGCTTTTCTTCCCCTGCTACCTTAGTGTATCAATGATTTAATCCTGCTTTATGTTTTCTACTAGGGGTGGCCTACACATCTGAGTGTTTCCACTGCAAACCTGGCACCCACAGTGTAAAAGCAGGATCTGCACGCTGCACTCCCTGCCCCGCTGATACCTTCTCCAACAAGGGCGCCACTGTTTGCCATGAGTGTGAACAAGACAAATACGCTGGTAGGCCTGTTTGCTTTTGTGATTCATACAAAACGAACAGCAATTGTTATCATGGACAACTAATTCTTGTAGACTCACAGTCATTACATGTTTGCATTTAGTTCCACTCATGCAGTCAGCATGCAAATAAGGGCTCTGCTGCCTAAATGGTTACCGAGAGCTCCTGTTTCTGAATCTTTATGTGAGCCTCGTGCTTTCCCTCACATCTGTGAGTTCATTTGCCGTTCATGTGTACAGAGCCTGGCTCAGGGAGCTGCAAAGACAGACCTGCATGTACGACGAGTGACTACTTCTACACTCACACCCCCTGTGACTCTGAGGGAAAGGTACAAAGTTGCTCAGCAGAGACAGGTTTCCGTCTCCAGATGGTGCATTGTGCAGCAGAGACACTGACTCGTGGCTGCTGTGTATCTCAGACTCAGCTCATGTACAAGTGGATAGAGCCCAAGATCTGCAGTGAGAGCGCAGAGGGGGCAGTGAATCTTCCAGCATCGGGGGAGGGAAAAACCTGCCCGCCATGTAACCCGGGCTTCTTTTCCACCAACTCCACCTGTGAACCGTGCAGCCAAGGCTCCTACTCCAATGGAACAGGTGGGGAGTTAGATTTTTTTTTTTCTTAATCTAATGCATTTGTTTCACTATAAAAAAAACTCCACAGAGAAAGGTAAATAATGTATCACAGAAGGTGTTACTTACTAAATAGAAAGTCATGATTTAATTGAAGGTTTACTCATGTTGCTACAGATGAAATAGCTTACAGACAGTGAAAAAAAAGTGGACGGAAACACATGACCACCTAAACTCACACAACACAGCTTACATTCAATGTACGCAGCCTGTGATTCCACAGTTTTTGGACTTCTCTTCCACCTCAGGTTGTTTGCAAATTACAACATAAAAGATGCATGTTTTTTTTAGATGGATTAAAACGTGTTGGATTATTTCGATTATTAAACATCCCCAAACATCCTGACCGCGTCATGTCATTTACTCACAGTTTGCACTGAGTGCCCCGTTGGCACAGAGCCAGTGATGGGCTTTGAGTACAAATGGTGGAATGCGATGCCAAGAAACATGAAGAGCTCCGTCTTCCGTTTAGAGGTCAGCGACTCGCAACACAGCACAGGTGAGAGTCTTAATATCAGAAAACAAGCATGCAATAGAGGCAAGACATCGAATCAGGATATCATTGCTGAATAATTTGTTACTGTAATAACTGAGTTGAGTTTAACAAACTGTGAGGACAGATCGCTGCAGAAAGATGCATCAGACTGAAAGCTTATTTCGCTAACTGTTTAGAGTCTTTTTTCCCCCCTCACATTTTGTACGTATTCATTGAATTTCTGTATTGTTAGCATGGGAAGTAGCTGGTGACTATGTCTACACCACCCCGGGAGATCAGGACACTGACTACCTGATGCTTACACTCACTGTCCCAGGATACAGGTGAAGACAGACCTTCATTGAATTACTTGTAAAATTATCCTGGTATATTTATTATGTTGCAAATGTTGTTCTCTCACTTCCCATTATTGATCAGTAAGTGGGAGGAAATGTAATGACATGAAAGAAAATGTCCCTTGTGTTACAGGATGTCTCAATCCATGACCAAAGACAGCGAACAAAGTGAACTATCTCGCATTACCTTTGTCTTTGAGACTGCCTGTACCGCTGACTGCAAGCTCTACTTCCTGGCGGTAAAAAAGACTTTCTCATTCATTTTTATCTTTTGAATTCTGCTGGTTCAACACTACATGAATACATAAAGTCAGTATTTCCCCGCAGGGTTATAATAAATGGAATAACAATGTGGTGGAGCAGTGGAAAGGCAGTAACAGGAAGCAGTCATACTCCTACCTGATTCAGAGCAACAGCACCATCAGCTTCACCTGGACGTTCCAACGGACAGAGGAATTCAGCACTGTGAGTCAGCTGTCACGGCTGGTTTTCCACCTTCTGCCACGGTCCCACGTCTGACAGCGCATTGTTTTATATTCCACACATATTCTTATCTTTACTAGCAGACGCTACGGTAGGTGTGATGCAATATGTTTGCACATGGAGGTGATATAGTACTTGTGTAAAGGGTCGTAGGATGTGGGCTTTTGTTAGAGGGCACAAGAAGAGGAAGCACTACAGTATATCATAAAAGCTGTAGAGCTACCTCTGAAAACTGTTGTCACATGCTGTTGGAGCTCTCATGTTTGCCCAGAATATCATAGGACTCCTCTTTACCGAAAGCACTGTTTAACACTGGTCCCAAAACCATGACTCTTTGGTACAATAGATGGCAGTCTTGAGCTGCAAGACCACATTCCACTCTCTGTTTTTTAAATTATTTTTATCATTATGTGTAGAGTGCATAATTCAGTAGTTTTAAGCTGAGTAAGCAACAACAAAATGTGTGTGAAATGGATGGCAAATGACCCTGTGTGTCTCTTTTTCCCACAGGAGAGAAGGTACAGTGCTGACTTCGCAAAGATCTACTCCGTCCACATCACCAATGTGATCGGAGGGGTGGCCTCACAGTGCCGTCGTTGTGCTCTGACGCCTGATAAGGCCGACCCCACCTGTGTCCCCTGCCCACGGGGGCACTACATGGTCAATACGACAGGAGTGTGTGAGAGCTGCCCGCCAAACACCTACATCAGGACCGGCCAGCCGGTTGGAAAGGATTCTTGTGTTCAGTGTGGACCAAACACCAGGAGAAACAATGTAAGACACCAAACTCCACCAAAAAACTACTGTAGTCCTAAAGGTATTGAGTAATTTTAGAACTTCGAAAATGTAGTTTATGTTTTTTTTTTCTCACATAAAACAGTTTTTAAATCAAAAAAAATATATATATATATATATATATATATATACATACATATGTTTGTGTGTTTATATTTAGTTTAAATCTTCATAGAAATATCTTTTAACAAAAGTTCTGAAAAAAAAATCATAAAAAAGAAAAAGGATTTGATAAGATGCGCCGTCGGCCAACATCAGCGGAACAGATCACTGTTGTTCCACCTTTTGTACACAGAATATGATCTGCATGTAAACACACTTGCTGACTCCCTGACCTGGTTCTGCAGGCTCAGACAGCCTGTCTCAGTGACTGCACGGTGGACCTTCAGGAGCGAGGAGGGGGGGTGTTGCACTACGACTTCACTGCTCTGAGCAATGTCACCGGCTTCCACAGCAGCCCCCGGTTCACCAACAAAGGCCTGCGGTACTTCCAGCGCTTTAATTTGGGACTCTGCGGGGGAGAGGTGAGAAACCTGGGATCAGAAAGCATATTCCTATTGTGACATCCGTCTTGATAAACATATTGCATCACCGTGTGCCTCCCAGAGTCGCGTGCCAGCCTCCTGCGTGGATAATGTAACAGAGAGGGAGAGAGTGGTCAAAGGTTACATCTGTCAGTCCACTGCGGTTCCCTCGGACATCAGGAGTCAGAGCATTGTGTCTTCCCAGCCTTTCATCATTGGTGACTCACTCATCGGTATGGACTACTAGTTTCTCCTTATTTTTTTGGGGAACCAGATTGAAAAGGAGATTAAATTGGAAAGATAAAAAAATGTGCATTTAGACTAAATGTCAATGTTATGGAAATATTTCAGAATGGAATGTAGAGACTGGGATCAGAATGACTAAATCTAACCTCCAACTCAAATGACCCGCATATTCTGATTAACATATTTTTTCATTTAGCTCAGATTTTGCAGATATATTCTGCCATGAAATCAGTTAGGCCTTTTCTAACGAAAATGTTATGTTAATGATGGTTCAGACCGTGTTTCTGTTCCATCATAATGATGCACCACATCTTTTCATTCTGAAGGTGTGACCACTAAGACGAGCCTGGGTGGCGTCACCTCCCCAACGTGGTTGTTCTCCTCAACATCAAGCCTTCCAGATGTCATATTCTACTACAAGTAAAAACTAAAAACTAAAAACTTTCACTTCACTAAGCCCCCCATCCTAGTTTGTTAGACTCTTAGTGGAAACTGTGTTTAGCACATAGTAGTTTGCAAAACATAGATAACGATATGGATACCAGTGTTTACTTCGTGTGCACTATAACTAATGGAGAACCACTGCCAGTGTAACAGTAGGGGGGGGGGGGGGGGTTCAAACATGCTGATTCTTTCTGGCACACTGGCCATTTGGATAATGGGAGTTTAACGAATAACTGCTCTCTTTATTTTTTGATAATTAAATGGCAATGGTTGTCATGTTCTGTCATGGTGATGTTCTGACCTTTCCAGGTCCAGCGATACAACTCAGGCTTGTAAACAAGGACGGTCAGCCACCATCAGACTCAGATGCAACCCCACAGTTACTGCTAAAGACCAAATCGCACTCCCAAGGTACGGCATATTTGGATCTTTTCATGGTCCTACTGTGTGACGGTGGACATGTTTTGAGCAGCTATCAGATATTATGCTGGATGAAGCTTTGGAAAGTGTCTCTGTGGAGAGTCCCTAGTGGGTACAGTTGGTGCATCTTCTGGTTGGAGATAGCATCCATTCATCCCTCCATCCAGTTTCTATACCTGCTTATTGCAAGTAAAGGCAGGATAAAATCTGGACAGGTAGCCAGTCGATCAAAGGGCTGTACAGAAACGTGTGAGACAGACAACCATGCATGCTCAGGCTCACTCCTACAGTCATTTCAGAATCACCAAATAACCCAAAATGCAAATTCCACCAAGAAAAGGTCAGAGATTTGGATTTCAACTGAAAACCCTCTTCCTGCAATGTGAGGTTGCAAACCACCGCACCTCCATGCACCCTCAGGCAGACCACAATTGTTTTTTGTTTTCATTCACACATTTACTATCCTGGATTTACGGGACAGTCAGATTTCAGCATTTCAGTCCCCACCCCTGCATCAAGCACCTGGACAATACATGACAGTAATGTAGTCATTCTTCCAGAGCGAAAGATCCACTGTGCTAATAGGTATAAATGGCTCCTCAATAGTCATAAAGCAGACCATCTGGCAATGCATGTGATATTACAATGAGATATGTTTTTATCATTATTAAATATGTTTCTGTAATGGATCTTTTATGGTCTTCTTCTTCTGGGTTTCCTTCACAGTAACTGTTCTGAGGGGACGTGTGATGGTTGTTCTTTCCATTTCCTGTGGCAGAGCCAGCATGCATGTCCTCTCTGCACAAAGACCCATTACAGAGAGATCATCAGCGCTTGTATCCAGGGAATACAGGTAGTGCTCCCCAACTCCCCACTTACTGTTAAAACTCATTCCACCCCCTCAAATGAAATTAATTGAAACAGTCTCAAGAATTCAAGTAGTAAACTGACTTTCTGGGGAAAATCTGACTATTTGTGTCACAGAGAACCACCTATGTGTGGCAGCAGCCTCTGCAGTGTTATGGAGGAGAGCCACTACCAACTCAAAAAGTCAGCGCCTGTGTCACTCTGGATTTCTGGCTCAAGTTTGGTGTTTCCATAGGAGCGATCGCTGCTCTACTACTCATCAGCATTAGCTGTTATTTTTGGAAAAAGACACGCAAGTAAGCCCCCTGTCCTTTGCTATTCCATTTTCCAACAGCTGATCCGTAGATTTTTGCAAAAACAGCGATCATGCCAGAGATGTCATTCCACTCCTCTCCCACCTGTAGGCTGCAGTATAAATACTCCAGGTTAATGATGACGTCCGGGGGTAAAGAGTGTGAGCTGCCCACTGCGGACAGCTGTGCAATCATGGAAGGCGAGGATGCGGAGGATTACCTTATGGACCTCACCAAGAAATCCTTCTTTACCAAAATGAAGTATTTTTCACGAGAGGTCAGTAATCCCCTCAGTGAACTTTACCATGAGCTGCTTAAGAAGACAGATTACCCTTCACAACATTATCACTGTGTTTGCAGAGAACATCAGACGGATTTGATTCGGTCCCACTGAAGTCATCATCTTCAAACTACCAACCAGAGGAAGAGGACTCTGATGATGCCTGAATCAGAGGATGTGATCCTTGAGCACTGGGGGAGTCTTTGTATTTAATGTAAATGTCAGTGCCACTCTGACTGTCTTTGTTGAGTCCAACAGACATGAGCTTTCATTTATTCCTAAAGATAGTTGTACTTAGAGCGTTCACATAGAGAATGGAGATTTTATTTAGTGTTATTTGTCAAATGCTATATTGTTTAGCCCGATGTTGAAATACAAAACTCTGCATGGTGATTTGTTTTTTTTATATAAAGCAAAAGTTGTTTTTGAAACGATACAAGTATGAATATGAAATATGGATGAAGTTACTTTTTATATGTGCAAAAATGTATACATTGTTCATTATTTGGATTGTTATCAGTTTTTTCTCCAATGTCAAATTTTTTATTAAGGCATAACTGCAGCTTAGAAATGTTATTTGACAATATGTGCATTTTACTTTCCCAAACTCCTTTTTTCTGCTCGGTCTTATACTCAAACTGTATTTTGAGATTGAAACATTGCGTACTTTAAGAAACAGCTAAAATTTCAACTTGTTCTCGTAATTGAATAAAAAAAAAAGAAAGGAGTTTTCTTAAACTACTGGTTGATGAAGCTATCATTACAATTTGAATATATATATATATATATATATATATATATATATATATATATAT
>CAJRST010041110.1:7885859-7922038 GCA_907169785.1 Menidia menidia
ATATATATATATATATATATATATATATATATATATATATATATGACTGTCCAGGGTGTACTCTGCTTCTCGCCCGTTGATTACTGGGATATTATGGCATATCTGGCATACAAAATACTGTTAAATGTCATGTGCATGTATACATATAAATATAAATCCATCATATATATATTCATATATATGAATATTATCCTTCCCTTCGTTACTATAAAAAGGAGGCCACTCTGCTGGGGCTGAACTGAGGGTCATTTTGAGTGAGGCACTGGTTTTCTGTTCCTAACTCGTGTCTCAGCTGTGCTCCAGGTTGATGATGATCTCTAGGGGTAAAGAGTGTGAGCTGCTCATCTCGCGATATTTGTCTAAAATCTCGGTAGCAGTTCCCTACACTCAAGGAGGAACAAATAACTTGACGGGTGGAGTGTGTGCACACCGCTGGCAGTGATTCTGCAACTTTCTGAAGAAACCAACCTCGAACACTAAGAGTGCGTATAGTTTTCTCGCGACGAGAAAAAAGAACTTATCAGCTCTCATAGTTAAACGGGTGAGTAAGAAGTGTGCACGGCTCGGTTAGCCACCTCGGGGCAGAAAGTCGTTCGGTGGTCGGCGGTTGGTTCTGCAGGAATGTCGCAGAAAGAGAGAGCCGGCTTTTACCGTCAGGAGGTCAACAAGACGATATGGGAAGTGCCGGAACGGTACCAGAACCTGTCCCCGGTTGGATCTGGCGCCTACGGATCCGTTTGGTAAATAACTTTTTCTGTAAAGTTGAGTTACGTGAAGCATGCAGACTGTGGTCATTTGACTTCATCTCCATTCATTTTGACGAGGCCTGTGCACCAGCCGCTGCTAAAGTTAGGTTAGCTCTGTCGGATGGCTGCTGGCTAACAAGGTGGAGTCTGGTATCTTTAAACAGGAAACATATGCTCTTTTCTGTTAGATATGATCGGCTGCTCAAAGCTCTTCTGAACTCACTTTTCCTGTTGTTAACACGTCATCGGGTGTAAATGTCTTACCTCCGATGACAGAACTTTTGAAAAAGTAAAACTCATTGTTTCAAAAGTTGATCTGAACGTGAGATTACTGAATGACCTACATTTTTATTAACATGCAATCCTGTAGCTGCTGATCAGACTCCCCAAATCTTCTCTGATTTTATGCAATTCTCTGGTACTCTGGTTTACATTACCAGACTAAGTCTTTTAGGATAGATGATGATAATAATGAGGATACATTAACATTTTAAATAGTTGCTTAATATATCTATATAATATATATATATCTAATGTGACTATAATGGCCTGTTTTTTTTTACACTAACATTCATTCTGTATCTTTGATCTCTTATAGTGATGCATTTATCAAGTGTATCACATCAAGAATACAATAACAGTTCCAAATCATACATCTACTGTGGCCACACAAAAAATAAATCAAACTTCTCTTAAAATAATTGTCATTTGATGAGTGGATTGGTTAAAAGTCTTGAAAATTCAGTGTTATTTAACATAAAACAGGTCCTCAGAGAATGTTCTCAGTAAACATTTGGGAGATGCACTTGCATTTGCAAAACTAGAAACATTCACTCTTGCTGTAAAATAAATAATAGGGATGGGGAGGACTTTCTTTCTGCTTCTTGGTATAGAAAGGTACACTTTCACAGGAAGGATTAGTACCATTAAACGGTTTGTTCTGATATTGTGTGGAGCTAGACGACTGAGCACTTGGTTTAGTGAGCAGATGTTTGTTTTGCAAATGGATGAGAACAGCTGGCCTGTTGCTGGGCAATGGGATAATCTGTTGCTGCCTGGATTACTGGGCAGCATATTGAGTGTTTGTTTTTTTCATATTGACATAAATTCATAGTTTTCCACATCATGACTTTTCCTGGACAATGTTACTATGAATTTAATGAAAGTCGAATCAGTCACATTTTCTTTGGTTTTCAGATTAATAAAGTTTTTTCCCCAATTTATTGCTTATGTATTTATATCATCTTATAAGCAAGACTGAAAGACGTATTGTCTGATCATGAAAAACACAATGAGGATACAGACAGGGGCAGAGGGTAAATTCAACACATTTTCCACATGTTATCTTATTTTTAGGGATAGTACTGTCATTTATATTGGCAGATGTCTATGGAAAACATTGTTTCAGTGGAAACTATGTGAAATTATTTGAATGATTCCAGGTCTTTATGCGCTGGTTTAATTCTTAAATGCTAAGAAAAGGCACTTCAGAGCTCATCTCTTTATACTTTATACCAAAAGACAAGACAAGATCAGAACAGGCAACACCATTACACAGTTAGTCACAGCAGACGGGCAAAGGGACAGCAACTCAGGGCATTCACAGTGTCTGTTATGTATGAATTTAACCACTGCATAATACGTCTTTCTAATTGGGTTCACATGGAGGCTACGAAGCTGACAGACTGGACAATTATTTTAGCTTAATGGCCAAAATCCTTGCTCGGGCTGAACACTTAGAATCATTGCTGTGTTGTGCGTCCAGTATCACTTTTAGTGGTGTATTTATTTCTCATTTAGCCGTACGTGTTTATGGTACGAGTACATCTGGAAAAGCGGCTAAGTTTAGGTTTTATTGGTCCTTGGAAATGGAGTTTTACGGCAGCAGACAAATTACGCTGACACATGTCGCATATTTCTCTAACCCTGTACAAGTGCACTTTTAATCTCTAGTCCTTATCTATTCCTCTGCGTAGCTTTCTTTGATATCATTGTCAAGGTGAGAAAGTTTCAGATACAAAGTAGAGCAAACCCGAGTAGAGCGTTTGCCTGCCGCCCAGGTGATGCTGAGGAGGTGTCTGATCCCGGGGTGCTTTCCACCAGCACTGACGGGTGAGCTGCAGAGTGGGGCATGTTTTAGTTCAGAGACAGTGAACCATCAGGGAGGAGGACATCTAGGACTGCTTGCCATTTGCTGAGAGATGACTTTTCTTTCTGCTGATACTGCCCTTTCCTTAGCCAGCAGCTCTTACTCCACCTAATTTGGTTTTGAAAGCAAGCTCAGCTAAGTCTAGGCTGTATGAAGGGCTTCAACTCCTCAACCTGGAAAGGACATGCCTGCTTTTACAAAGTTGATGTTCAAAATGTGAAGCTAATGTCTGTCACTGCAGGGCTTCGATCATGGGAATGAGAACATAACGATCTTTTTAATCAGAAATATATGAATAAAAAAAACTAGTCTTGTTTTACTGACAGACAAAGTAAGCCAGTGTTTGCCTTCCCTCCAACAGCTCTGCAATTGATATGGTGACGGGATTGAAGGTCGCTGTGAAGAAGCTCTCTCGTCCCTTTCAGTCGATCATCCACGCCAAAAGAACGTACAGAGAGCTGCGGCTGCTCAAACACATGAAGCACGAAAACGTGAGTGGAAATGGAAACACTTCCTGGTAAATGGGCTGAAATGCTGTCGGTGCAGCATCTCCATGATGCCGTTCTGTCTACCCAACATGTTTTAGTTGGAATGTAATGTTTGGGTTTCTTGCAGGTTATTGGCCTCTTAGATGTCTTCACTACTGCCACAAGTCTGGAAGAATTCAATGATGTGTAAGTCAGATTTTCTCATTTAGACTTTTTGCCATGAACACAAGTTTCCCCCTCCGTGTCCTTTCAGCTCACCACGTCCACATGTGTATACTTTTAGCAGCCCTGATGTTAACGCTGCCCTCCGTTTCTCGGCAGTAGACAATTTAACTGTGGCTGGAAACCACCTGGAAACAGGCCAACAGACCAAACACACTGGAATGCTTTTCAGACGGTCCAGTCTGTTACTTATTCACTCCTTGGCTGCTACTAGAGTTATTTCATCACCAGATTCTTCTCATACGTTTGCTGAAGCCTGGCTTTAGGAAAGGTGGAGCATCCACTCTGCAAGTGGAAAGCGGGTAGTTATTGCTCGTTTGATGTGGAATGTTCTCAGTCGTGGAACATGGACTTCCAGTCAGTCCTCAGTCCTCTCATGTGACTTCCTCCTTTGTGCCTCTCTCCTGATGATGTGCAGTTTTTAGTGGACACCCAACATAAGAATGTGCCTCAGCCGACTCACCCGTTTTTATTTTGGAGTTTTACACCTTTTTTTTTTCCCTCCACATGCGAGCAGTAAAGCTTAAGAGAGAACAGATATTTGAAAAGAACAAAAGTGGGTTGCGTTAGTGTTTAGGGCGCACCACTGGGCTTCCTGCAATGTAACTGTGGAAATTGCAAGCGGTGCTTTGTAGAGATCTTCATGTTCTCGGCGCAGAATAGAATTTGTACATGTGTCTCTTTGTCTCGGGACTCAATCTGTGTTGCAGAATGTTGAAAAACACTTAGGCAATCTGTCAGTGGTTAGTCTGGGTTTCCCCCAGGAAATGGCCTTGTTGGGGTGGTTTGTCTGAGAGGTTCCTCTCATCAGTTTAGGTGGCTGATGGGAGTCTAAACTATTTTCAAAACCAGCCAGACTCCCTAAAATAATGCATCTGGAGTTGCAATCACTCATTGTACCTGCTTCAAAGTTAAAATCTGGTGGCTCAGTGACAGACAATTTCCCGACCCTTTACAGAAATGCTCATGAGAAGGCTGGTGTGGGCACAGGCCCCCTGAAATGACTCACAACACCCACGACTCACTTTTACTGCCAAGTGTGAAGAGTTCACTGATAGAGAAAGCCGGTGCTCATGTCCCATGTTCGGCACCGGGGTGTCGCCCCTCCAAATCTGACAAATATTTAAAGAGAACATTTGGTATGACATGCGTCTTTATGACTTCTTCAGACCTGAAACATTCCTCAGGTCTTAGACACGCTGCTGTATTTATGGGTAACCGGCATATTTTGGGGAGTCCCCAGAGACGGCACTGGCTGGGAGCGATGCCTCAGCCTCTGTCGGAGTGACACTCTTGTTTCATTTTGGGTCACGTTAACGGAAGGTTTTGACGAGGAAAGCAAATTCATGCGACATTCAAGCGCTCAGGAACTCTGCCTCTCTCTCACCCGTTTTCTCTGACTGTGTTAAGCGGCACAATTACACGGCAGCTTTATGGAAACGCTGCAGCGTTTCTCACTCTGTCAACGGCAGAGACTCGGCTTACTGTTGCAGTGGAGGGTTTCTGGCCCAAGAGGCCCCACCCTCCTCCAAGATTAGCATGATATCATGTCGGTCTGAAGGCAAATACAAGGTCACACGTGTAGACTCGGCTCCTGTGGCAAAGCGGCAGAGGGCGTGTGACTAAATAAGCAGGTTGGTGTGACTTCGGTGCAGCATGAAGGAAAAATCTCGGGCATGCAGGTGCTCTAAGTTTGGACTCCCTCCACTCTATAAATAATAGCGACTCACAACACAGAGGCTGAGCCTCCTTAGTGCTCCAGTCATCCCCCTGAAAACAAGGGCTCACTATTTATATAGCATTTTTCCAAGTCGGGTTAACTTTGGAGAGAGCTTGTTTCACAGTGTGTGCTGCTGGAAACAAGTTCAGCACACCGTTGCTATTTTAAGCCCTGCTCTCTGCACTCTGTGGGAATATTCGAGGATTCATGAAGTGGGTATTTGGTGAGCAGCAGACTGCCGAAGCAGCGCCGAGAGCATCCTACCATTCATCTTCTTCATGCTGTTTGGGTGTTTCAAACAGCTCAGCCATTAGATTAGAATTATTCACTGGTGCAGTGGTGTTTGGCCCATTTATCTGCATGTTTGTTAATTGACATTCCATTTGATAAGGGCTTGGCTTTTTAGTGCCCCCAGAGAGAACTGAAAATGAAAAAAGAGAAGCCATATAACCGGTTTAAGCTTCTGCCTGCAAATGGGGAATTAGCTTCAGGCTGCAAACAACAATGCTGAATTGGTTCAAAAGTTAAGACATATATTAATATAAGATGCTGCTGTATTTGTAGTTTGTTTAAAACGGATATCTTATTAAATTATTTTGTTGTTCAAACTCTGCCTTTTGTGACTGACAGGTATCTTGTGAATCATCTAATGGGGGCAGATCTCAACAACATTGTGAAATGTCAGAAACTCACAGATGACCACGTACAGTTCCTCATATACCAGATCCTCCGAGGATTAAAGGTGCGGTTATTTGTGGGGGGGGGGCTTTTTTTCTATGTGCTCACTCACTTGATTTTCCTTTCATTGGTCTGGATTGGTCCAGCTTAATTTTGCTGTTACCTGCTTACACCTGGTCTCCACCTCAGCCCCCGAACTGTTCCGCTCTCAGCACTTTCACACCCTCCATCTGCGTTATTGTGGCTGAAGCTGGTTTCACTTCTTTGTTTTAAGTGTACATTCAGACTGAAGGCCCATTTTATTGTTTACAAATTGTCTCCTGTTGTTAAACCGCAACAGTAAAAGTGTAATAGTGTTGGTACTGATTATATGCATCTTACTTGGTAAGGAAATCCATGTCTGTACAACCTTTTGTTGAAGTCCATAGGGAAAAAACAAGTGTGGTAGTTTTTCTGTCTTCAGTTTTTTTTTTTTTGTAAGGAAGGGAATAAGTGCTACTTTCAGCTGCTCTTCCAATGTTCCCGTGAGAGGAGTCAGTAGATTTGACCTTTTGTTGAAGATCAATCTAAACTTATGTGGATTTCTGTTTTTCTCTGCAGTACATCCACTCAGCAGACATCATTCACAGAGTAAGTGTTGTGATTGATTTTCCTTTTTTCTCTCTGATAAATGTCATGCTGTCTTTGACTCCAATCTAGTCAGAAAATGTGTGTCAAGGTTAATAATCTTCCACTTGGCTGTGCCAAGCTATTGAACATGGTGTCGAGAAGGAAAGTAATAAAATTAAAAACTCCTCAGTTTTTAACTGAGGGGAATATCTGTTTTCATCTGTCGGAACTTGAATTATTCAGAGAATGAGTGCAGGAGTAATGTCAGTGACCCTCACCTGAACTTGACTCTGCACCATTTTCCCTTTATTCCCCCCCCCCCCCCTGCAGGATTTGAAACCCAGTAATTTGGCTGTGAATGAAGACTGTGAGCTGAAGGTCAGTTCACTTTTATTTTTGGACACATTATTATTGTGCAGTTAGGGATATTTTAATCACAAGGCAACCTTTGTGCACTTAAACTGCTGTCAGATTTTGGACTTTGGTTTGGCGCGACACACCGATGATGAGATGACCGGCTATGTGGCGACCCGGTGGTACCGTGCCCCCGAGATCATGCTGAACTGGATGCATTACAACATGACAGGTAGGTGTCAAAGAAAGGCTCCGTTTTAACCTCCGTGCTTCGGTGTTTCATAATAGATGGGTGTTTGTCATGTTGATGTCCTGCCTCTGTGTTTCAGTGGATATTTGGTCAGTGGGGTGTATAATGGCAGAACTTCTCACTGGAAGGACTCTGTTTCCTGGCACAGACCGTATCCTTTAAAGAATTCCCCACTGTCCGTGTTCTGAAACACAATTTGGAAAATCAAATCAAAGAGTCGAAGAACAACGGGGGTACTGATTTCTGAGGTTTTGCCACCACCGCAGAGAATGATCTGCAGCGCCTCTCTTCTGCGTCTCCTCATGAAAACTTGCTTTTCTCCTCAGCCAACACGTTGTTGCCTGAGGCGTTTTTCCTTTCAGAGATTCAATGCTGATATGACAGCATTTTTCCACTCTTTTTTTCCCCCACAGCTTGACTCATAACCTTTAAGTAATATTTCCACTTCTCTCCTGTTGGTGTGTATTGTTGTACTGGTTAAGGTCCACTCCCTAGGTGGATGTCAGTTGGTCATTATGCGTGTGAACGCAAATGCCAGTGCTGAGTTTCTACTTCTTTTTAACTACCAGTATAAACAACCTCCTTTGCTCCACAGGTTACATAAATATAACTGAATCTGTCACAGGATCTCTAATTGAAAGTTAAACAGGAGGTCAGAATCCTGATCTTCCCCGGCTCAGCACCTGCTCTTCCTTCACTGTATGCTGCTAGACATTGATCAGTTGAAGCTAATCATGATGCTCGTCGGAACACCTGGGCCAGAGCTCTTGATGAAATTATCTTCAGAGTCTGTGAGTTCTCAAAGATGTGCCAGGATTTGGTGCTGTCGTTCTCTACTTGCCGCTCTGATCTGCAACAACTTGACAGTTCTGCTCTCTGAATGACAGCATGTTTTCCTCCCTTCCGACCTGTCAAATTGAGACTTTCCCTCTGCACGTTTAAACAAAAGACTTAAGTGTTCTGTGTGATACTGTTGTGGTAAAAAGACGTCCTGACTGTTTCTGTCCTCTGAATCGAAGAGTGCCCTCTCGTGACTTTGTCACATTTTGCTTCAAAGCTTGAAGCTTGCTTTTCAGCGTAACATTGTCGTGGCCCACAAGTTTAGTCACACAATGTTAGGTTGAGAAAAAAAGCTTCTTAACCAACTCTGCTCTGTCGCTATACTCCCCTTGACAAGCTTCCTAGATATAAACCAGCTTCAGCAGATAATGCGTCTGACAGGAACGCCCCCAGCAAATCTAATAAACAGGATGCCCAGCCACGAGGTGAGCAGGTCCCACCAAAAACAAGAGGGCAGGAGATATTGCTACGGTTTGACTCCCCGCACAGCTCTTTCTTCAGTGTCCTGTATAGATGTGGAGTCACTGACAGTTTTTCAACATTAAATCCAGACATCGTTTTTATATCTTTAGTTTTAATCAGTCTGTATAAGCAGCACCATATAAATAAATAAAATGTATTCCACATTATGTGTGTATCAGAGAGGCAGAATCAAAGAGTTAAAAGCCATGCTAAAGAGTGTTGAGTTTCTAGTGGAGACCACGTGAATTTTTAGACATTTTCTGAGCTGGGAGCAAGGCTACTTGTGACCAGAAGCCAAAGTTAAACATTCATGGTTGATGGTTACAGCTTAATAGTGTCTGCTGCATGACTTTAACAGCAATGCGCACCAGCTTGTTTTAAAGCTCGCAGTTTTAAAATCGCAAGGCTTGCTTCTCTTTTATTATTATCACTAACACAATATTGATTGGAAGATGAATTTCTATATGGTTTTTGGCTCTGTATCCTTCCTTTCATAACTTGCTTATGTCTGTCTGTTTCAAAACCTTTTTAGTAGTTTTTTTTAATACATTTTGTTTCTATTTTATACCTCATAATTCATTTTCTATTCAAACTGACCATTTCTGATAGTTATCTTTAGGACCGAAACATTCTTATTTGAATTTAATTATGAAGGACATGGAGTAATGAAACCTACTCGCTGAAGGGCATTGTTCATGATAAACCTTTGCATGTGTACGTCTAAACTTCTCTTCTGCGTAAGATTACACGTGCCGTTGATAATTTCCCATGTCACCAGCATTTTTGCATTTTTGTTGTGGGTTAATACCTGCCCACAGACCTGAGAGCAAACCTGCTTCGGTAAAAGCTTCTGACTCCCTCTAGCCATGTCACTCGGTTTAAAATGAATAAAATCTGTGTTTTGCAAGTTCACACAAGAAATGGTTTCAAATCCGGTCCACACAGATTTAAACTGAAAATGTTCACAGTTTGATGTCTGAAATAAGCCCATAATTGGCTTGTTCAAGTTGATATATTATTTATTTAATGGGCCTGAAAGAGGCATGCCTATTGCTACATCTATCTATTCAATGACGATTCATAAAGATTTTATTCCTTCAAAGGTTTGTGGCTCCTGGTGAGGGTTAAAAACAACCTCCATTTAAAAAATGGAGAGAATATGCATGCGTAAGCATCTTCATTTTTCTGCAGTCATGCACAACATGACAGAGAGGCCATTGGTGTTAGCAGCAGGTGGGCCATCAGAATAGTGCTTCTGCACCGACAGGCTCAGGTTGTGAGATGAGTGCTCTGCTTATTTTACTAATCTCGCCATCTGGATCTTGAAAACATATTTTTGTCACAGCGCATGCCACTTATGCAAACAAGCCCTCAACATAGCTACATAAATGTTTTAAGAGACTCCATCCCCAACAAGGACCTTCTTAAGAGACAGCAGATGAATAACATTGTATACAGGTACAAAAATAATCCCGACATGGTGACGCGCAATACACCGACTTACAATAAAAAATGTAACATAAAAACGGAACTAGTTTAAAATCTCATGCAGAATTGAACGAGACAAAAAGCAACTCTTGATATGTTCTAATATGAACAAAAGTGAAGCCACCTAAAGAACTGATGCCCTGAATCAGCTCAGTGAGGAACGTGTAGAAGGATTGGGGATGGAATTATCATGTACAGCTCACCTGCTCTGTGGAACAGGTAAAAAGAGACGTTTACCAAAGTTTTGACAAATTGATTTTAGATTCTGACATAAAGATTGGTTTACAGTGAGGTGGAGACAGAATGTCAGCATAGCCACTTTGCTGGATTCATATAAATGATAATCTACTACACTGGCAGTCAAATGTAATAACCAGGCGCTGATTGCTTGATGCGGTTGAACACAGAGGGGAAGTATGAAATGACATGCCGTGGCCTGTTGCCATCAGTTCTCACGTGTTTGCTTTTTTTCCCCGCTCATTTTCTCAGGCTAGAAATTACGTGAGCTCCTTGCCACAGATGCCCAAGAGGAACTTTGCTGATGTATTCATTGGTGCCAACCCACTTGGTAATGCAAGCAGTAAAAAAAAAAAAAAAGGAAAAAAAAGTATTTGTGATTCAATACAGTAATTCTTTTTTTTCCTTTGAATATTTATTTTGAATGTTTGCTTTCAAGCTGTGGAACTTCTGGAGAAAATGCTGGTTCTGGATACGGATAAGCGGATAACAGCTGCCGAAGCTCTGGCCCACCCGTACTTCTGTCAGTACCACGACCCAGACGACGAGCCCGTGGCCGAGCCGTACGACCAGAGTTACGAGAGCAGAGAACTTGAGATAGATGAGTGGAAACGTACGTCGCCCTTGCCTAAAGAACTGACAGATTTGAATGGTTTGTTTTTCTTGCAGTTATTCTGATTTCATCAAACGTTCTTCTTTCTCGCAGGTTTAACTTACGAGGAGGTGTGCAGCTTTGTGCCGCCAATCTTTGATGAGGATGACATGGAGTGATGAGCTGAGCTTCCCACGCCAGCACAGCCCTCTAACATGTGCATTAGTGTTAGACTCTCAGGCACACATCCTACTGCCTATCAGCCTTTCTCAGTCTTTATTTCAGTAAGAATTGTCAATGTTTAACGGAGGAAATCATTACCAGCACGAAGAAAGTGAGAACGGAAAAAGCTTTTATTATCTTTATTTATGAACCACTTATCTTAATGGGCTATTGCTGGGAAATGCAACCTATTGCCAATATCTGAATGATCTTGTATCATTGAAAACAAAACATGTAAACTTGGATGACTCATCACTGTGACACTGAGATGCTGAAACACGTGATCCTTTAGCTGTGCTACTTTGTGTTTAGTAATTTATAAGCTTTTTTTTATTGGTTGAAAAAAAAAAAAAGAATATGCTGGTCTACCCCACACCTCGCCAAGCTGTAACATACAGCACTCAGACACTTTTAATCAATGTGATTCTTGGATTTGAAAAGCAACTAAATGGAAGGGTTTCATTTGATACAGAAGCAGATTTTATATTTTTAGATTAGATTAATTTGTGGTGTGCTTGTTCTGTGTGATGTTGACTTTTATTGCACACCAGCTGAATCTCACAAATGTAAACATTTATTCTTATAAATTAGATAGCCTGTGAAACTCTTACACAGTACAACCTGAGCCTCTGCTGGTCAAAGATGCTTTTCATTAAGGCACCATGGGAGGGGAAGGAATGATTTTTCTGGGTGTGTGCTCTGCTTATGAATGTGTAAATATCTGTGCCATGCTTTTCAAATTGGACATTTTTTAGCTATAAAGCAACCAATGTTTGCATGTTTGTGAAGACGGTGTGTGACGCAGGTGTGTTTTTGGTTTACAAAGATTGTACGCGTCATACAATAACCTATTATCAATACTGCGTAACTGTTTTAAAGAGGGATTTGTATTTATACTGTGTGGAGCTATTCTTTATAAGCAACAATCGAAAGATCCCTTGAAGTATTTTTCAGTACTGCAGAATACCTGCAAGCTCCAGCCTTTTAACAAAATAAAGACTTATTTTTAAAAGACTCCTTGGACTTATGTTATTTCAAACTAGTGAATTATGCTTCATCTCTGTGATTTAATATGTGTAGATATATATATATATTAACCAATACACCTCTGGCCTTTCAACTAATGCCATGTTTCCTCTGGCACACTAGAAACTGCAGCCAACATGAGTAATAGATATAACAGAAGAAAAAGAGAACAGCTGTATAAATGTATTGGTTAGATGCTTATTCCCTTTCGCAAAGTCCTCCTGCACATATCTTTTGGGAATTGAGGCAAATCAGCACGTCCAGACAAGTAAATATCATTTTGAGGAGGCTTTGAAATGTAATATTGTATGGCATATTATTAGATGTAAAAACTAAGTATCTCAATCTAAGGAACCCAGTGACAAGCAGACTGTAATATACACCCCATAAACAGTGCAAGGATTTTGTACACACATCTTTATAAACTTCAGGAAACATATACATGCAAGCTTCTTTCATATTCTGCTGGAATAAGAGAAGAATCCTTCCCCAGTCATGATTCAAACCCGTAAATTCACCTTCAAGCTAGTCTTTTGCTATCTGCACTACATTTGATACCAGTAAAATCCATTAAAAACAGGATTGATTTATAGTGGATACGTCACTGGGGAAGATTTCCTTTACCGAAACGATCCAACGCGCATGCGTGAACATTCGATCATTGCCGGAGTAGCTAACGGCTAGGCTACGAACCCTGCCGACATGGAGAGGAAAGGTAAATCTTTACGCGACACCCCTCATACTCCTAATGTAAAGTTAGTCAGTGCATCTGAGTACTTAGGGTTCAGGGTCTATGCGGTGTCCCAAATGTATTTTTATGAGTTTGCACGTACAGGGATATGTGATTTGATTCAGCGCGTCAGTCACGCACTGAGCCGGAGCCGTCTACGTTAGCCTCATAGACATTAGCTTTAGCCAGAGTGAGACTTGTCAGGATTAGCGCAATGCCTTTAGCTTTCTTCCTCTCTGTATTTTAACTACAACTCAAACTGCCGACTGTATGACGGATGTGTGGTGTTGAACATTAGCTTGAAATCCGAGCCAGGGAATTTTTTTCAGCCCACATTTGCGTCTTGTAGAGAAGCGGTTGCCTTAGTGGGTAGCTTAGTGATGTTACTAAATGGGGTACCAGTGACCGGGAGATCCACAGATACAGTGTAAATAAAGATTTACATGCGGGGAGCCGCAAAGACGACATAATTCCATGCGTGGGGAACTTGTTGATACCATAGAGGGGACGTTAGTGGGATGATGAGGCTCAGTTTCATGCTTTTGCATTGAGTCAGCTGCAGATCAAAAGGCAAGCAAACAATAGAGACACATTTTCTCTGTGGTTTCTTTTCAGTTCTGGCACTCCAGGCAAGGAAGAAACGGGGGAAAGCCAAAAAGACCAGCAAAAAGTGAGTTTTTTTTAATCCTCGAGTCCAGCCTCCCGTCTCAGCTCGGTCTGCAGGATGGCCTCCTCAGAGGCTGTTTTGTGCCAGCTGTGTCCAGCTGAAGGTGGCTGTTAGTGTCTGCTTCACACATCTGCTGATGCTTCATGGTCCGTGTGGTGATGGTGACTGAGTGCACTCGCTTGATGCAGACTGTCACAGAGATCGTGATCGTAACCGAATGCTGCTCACATACTTTATTATGGTTCTGTGCAGGTGCCATAGATGGTATAGAAACACAGTCTGATCACTGTATATAAAACACGTTTTTCCCCATTTTGGCATGACGGCTGAATGCACGTTAATGGATTGATTTAAATGGCCCGTACGTATGGCCGTGATCTGTAGGACTCATCGTTTCGGTTTACCTAACAATGTACTAATCATGACTGTACCAGTGGCATCCTTCTGAGTGTTATGTAACAGTCCGTGCTATATTTAAAGCAAGAGCACGAAGAAGCCCACATCAGCCCACTGAAGCATGGTGTTTTACTGAAAACAGTGCTCTTGAAAATACGTGCCATCTTGTCCTCGTTGCATTAGCCTTTACAGCCATACCATTCTGCAAATCGAATATGCATTCAATCAGTCCCATCCATGCATCCATGCATACAGTAAACAGCGGGGCTGACTTGCATTTTGGACATGGTGGAGTGATCAGGTAAAATGTCCCAATCAGTTGTGAAGGTAAATGTCAGTGCAAGACTCTCAGGCTTTGAGTAAACAAGGACGCATGCATATGCTTTGTGAGGAACATGCATATGTCGGTGAGTTTTGAGGATTTAAAAAAAAAAAAAGTAATTTGTTCACTTCTTTAAGTGAAACTGTGGCGTGCACAAAGGAGGCCACAACAGCTTTGGGTCTGAAACTGCCGACCTTTTGGAGCGCAGCTGCCTGGTTTTAGAAAATAATTTGACTTGTGTTTCACCTGCTGTTTGAGCAGCTTTATCCTCCACTGTGGGGAAGTAACGCGAGGCTGTTTGGCTTTCAAGTCAATATTGGGAACTGAACTGAATATGCATGTACACATTGGTGGCTGGGCTAGAAAATGTTCAGTTATTCAAGGCACTCGGATCTCATAAGTTTATTCCATTGGCTGCTTTGTTCTGCAGCCGTGGAAAAAAAAAACTGCTCGTGCCTGTTTGAGAAAAAGTCATGCCACGATCAAGCAAATTAATAAAATAAGGTAGAAGAAAAATATTGCTCGGTATTTATAAATGCTGTGCTCCCACCCCACACTATTTTATCAAGGTATTGATACAATTTTAGCTTTTATGAATGCCATTAATCTTATTTTCTTTACCATTTTGATATAGTCCTAAAGCGTCATTTCATGCAACTTCTGTTCATCCGACTGCGAACAAACTTGTTTCTGTCATGTATCAACAAGCACTGCCGAATCTCTGTAACATTTTGTAACGTCACTCAGTCGAACATAATCTGGTTTGCAAATGACCTCATTAAAGTTTCCTTTTGTTTTTCAGCTTTCTCAACAAAAACTTTAATTTCTTTGCTTGGCAGTTTGAATCAAATAAGTGAGAGGATCTAGATTCGTTAAGCGTGCGAACACGAGCTAAGAGCACAGTAACAAGCCCTATAAAAGCCGCCACTGTTCTGATCCGCACTATACACATTTGAAGCTGTTATCAATTTTTTAAAGCAAAGGGACAGGTGATGAGAAAACCGTGCTACAGTTTGTCATCTCAAACACAGCTGTCGGGGCAGATTCTTCTGGCAGATCTGAGAAAAACCTATGGTTATATCACAGGCTGGATAAAGTTTAACATGGAACTGAGTGATACTTTGAGTGCTTTTATCCACCAATGGGGTGTTTGATACACTCACAGCATACCGGCCCTGCTGACATATGTTACATGTTTTTGTCTTGAGCACTTCAGCGATCTAATTTGCAAACTAATAGAATCAATCTTGTGTGTTATGGATGCGTTTGTGGGACATCGTTGCACTCAGTGGGACAAATTCAAATTGAAATGCGCAACAGATCGGAATCTCTGGCCGCCGTCGCAGGCCGTTGTAAATACTGCTAAATGGTTTGTCTCGAGTGAACTGCTTTGTTCCGCAGTAATTAAATAGAGTGTGACTTCACAGTCCTGATTGAAGTCTGCCTTATTTTTCCATTAGGCAGCCAGCCAATCCTAGATCCCGACAGCAGCCCCGGCAAGAAGCTTCACCTCAGGAACCCGAGGAACCTGAGGAAATTCTCGGCTCAGATGACGAAGAGCAGGAGGACCCCAACGATTACTGCAAAGGTTAGTGTCCTAGATCCTCCCCGTAGGCCTTCCCCTCTGTTTTGCAAGGATAAAGCGCCCCATTTTGCTGGGAGAACAAATTGCAGTGCTGGTTAGAGACACAGCCAAGTCTGGGCCCATGTAGCACTAATGTGCCTAATTTAAAAGAAAACAATCAACGATGAGCTAAGAGGAGGTTTAAACGATAGACTAGCATGATGTTGTTTTTCCCCTCATTTTCTGTAAAACCACTACAAGTTGATTACGAAGAGAGCAGAAACAACTTCCTGTGTAAAACAAAGGGGGAAGACCAAGAGAATAAATCCTATTGAACACACCTGAATAGAACTGCACTTACCGACTTTAAAAAGGAAAAGAAAAATTGCATATAAAATGATCGCACTTGTCTATAAGCTGCAGTAGACCAAGTTGTCACATGAGATATTTACACAATAATAAAAAAAGAAAACAACTTCATTGAATATGCACCGGTAGCATACACAAATTCATAGTGTAAATGCATTTTTCTGACCTGTCTCATTGGTCTGGTGCAACGAGGCATAATGTTTTGATGGCATAAAGCTTGTTACACTGTTTTGTTAGAATTTAACTGTGTAATTATTGTACATATTCTTGTCGTCTAGGTGGCTACCACCACGTGAAAGTAGGGGACCTTTACAATGGGAAATACCACGTCATCCGTAAACTGGGATGGGGACACTTCTCCACCGTGTGGCTGGCCTGGGACATCCAGTATGTTGCATACTGAGCAGCTAACACATGCTGCCCTGTATTGTCTTTTTCTTTAGGGCTGATGTTAAGATAACATACATGATGACAGCTGCTTTTTTGTGCTTTTTATGATATGATCGTTTGTGTTGCTTCCTGTTTGCAAACAATTCTTGGTCTGTGGTCGCAGGGTGAAGAGGTTTGTTGCAATGAAAGTGGTGAAGAGTGCAGAGCACTACACAGAGACGGCAGTGGATGAGATCAAACTTCTTAGATCTGTAAGTTACAAAGGGAGCGTCAGAAGGCACATTTTTAGCTGGAACATTTTATTGATCTGCTGGTGTGTATCGGCGACACAGATGTGCTGAGTGGACACAAACTGTGTTACACAGCATACCATGGACAGGTCGATTTAAAAAAAATCTTGGTACTACTGAAGCCATGTTACTGACAAACAGAACCAATCACAGAAGTGACAGCTTGCAGACATTAAAACACACATATTGCTCCAGTTCTGGTGTGATGCGTGTTTAGTAAAACATAACCCATGAATGTTTTTTTTGTTTTGTTTTTTAAACAAAGCTCTCATTTGTTACCAGGTACGAAACTCTGACCCCGTCGACCCTAACCGTGAGATGGTGGTCCAGCTGCTAGACGACTTCAAGATCTCTGGTGTCAATGGAACTCGTATCCTTTTACAGCCCAATATCTCCAAGGCGCTTTTTGCTTTATGACTCACATTTACACGGTAAATGATTTCGATATTTTTGAAAGAGGGTTCTGTTTTTTTTAATTTAGATTATTTCATTTTTTTGGTCACATTTAAGTAAAAAGCAGCTTTCAGGTAACACAGTAAAAAACAGGTCATGTGTGGGACAAATGGAATCTTGTGGGACACAAACAGGCCTCGACCTATCGCCACACGCTGGCTGAGTGGGATCCCCTGAATGCCATAGGGATTGCTGGAGCTGTAACACGAGAGTCCCTCTCTTCAGTATAAATAATGCTCTGCCTCATGTAGGTGAATGACCACACGTTCCCAGGATAGTTCTCTCCCTTTGGGTTTTCAGTTTTACTTGCACCACTTTATTATCTTAACTGCTCATCTTCAGATGTGTGCATGGTGTTCGAGGTGTTGGGACATCACCTGTTAAAATGGATAATAAAGTCCAATTACCAAGGCCTTCCTCTGCCCTGTGTGAAGAGCATCATAAGACAGGTAACAGGAGACCTGCAGTCTCACCTTTTCAGGGCCAGTGACTCATGATAAAGTCTCAGTTTTCTCTCACAATACCGAGAACTGCGCTGCCTCCAGGGTGTGGAAAAGGTGGAAACCAGACGAGACAGAGCGTGTTGTGGTAACCGAACATATAAACAGTGATATAATCTGTAAGGAAGTCCTGTCATGTAACAAGTGTTCACATGGAATGGATCTTTTACATGGGTGAACAGAGAACCGATTAAGTTAATATGTATTTAGTTTTAAGAGTGCATTAAAACAAGCATTATTTTTGGACCGAGTTTAAATGTTGTTTTGTTCAATTTACAACAAACGTGAAATATATTTAATGCATTCGCTTAAACTTCTTTGACTTTTTTGACATGCGCTCTGTCTTGGCTTAGTGTTTTAAGATGTGTGTAGAATTGTGAGGGAAACTTACAGAAACAATGGAAGGGAAATCAATCATTAAAGGGTTCAGTTTTAATGACTGATTGAAAATCTGAAAACCTGATCTTCTTGAAAATCACGAAAAACCTTTCCTCTTTACTTTGGCTATGAGATCTCTACACAAACAAAAGACGGTTTTGTGCTCACTGTCATTATTTTATTGAACATTTCTTCTTCATCGCACTAACATTAGAAATCGCTCTTGGATGCTGTTGATTTTCCAACCAGACACAGAACCCACATTGTACCAGCTGTGTTGGAGCAGGAATGCTTTCACAGACAGCGGATTTAAAACTCTTCTACACTCCCAAATACAGATAGATTCACGAGGTGCTCACAGGCGTAATCCGCTTTGTGGGGCTGCCTTTAACACGGACTTGAATATAATAAGCCAGACAGGGCAGATTTAACTTTGATCTCTAATCAGATGCGTATTTTCTGTGGTTTTATCTCTCTCAGGTTCTCCAAGGCCTGGACTACCTGCACACAAAGTGTCAGATCATCCACACGGACATCAAGCCCGAGAACATCCTAATGAGTGTTTATGAGCCTTATGTCCGAAAACTTGCAGCTGAAGCCACAGAATGGCAGCGGGCTGGGGCGCCCCCCCCCCTCCGGTTCAGCGAGTATGACCCACACTTGCGCACGCATGTAAGCATAGCTTCGTTAAATCGTGTACTCATCCAGTCTTTTCCTTTCAGTAAGCACAGCACCAGCTCCAAAACAGGTATGGACCTCTAATTACTCACTTTGTACCATTTTATGCCCTATTAGCAAATCCAAACGTGAGCTCCTTTAATTTATTTTACATACCTTTGCTAGACTGTGAAAATGTCCAAGAACAAGAAAAAGAAGTTAAAAAAGAAGCAAAAGCGTCAGGCAGAGCTACTGGAAAAGTGCATCATGGACCTGGAGGAGATGGAGAAGACCACAGAAACACGAGAGGACGACGAAGAAGACGAGGAGCCACAATCTCCGAAGGGACGAGTCTGCGCTCCTCTCCGACAGGTGTCCCTCCAGGAGATAGGACATGAAGAAACGGAGGGTAAGAAACCAGGATCAAAGGACTCATGTGCCAGGATGGATGTTGGTGGTATTTTATCAGTAGTTTTTATTGATTTAAGCATTTATTATACAAATACCATCCACTTATATTACCAAAACACAGATGTGACTGTTATGTGGAATGAAGTTACACACACAGTGTGTATGGAAACGGCTGTAAGACACAGCTCTGGTTGCAAAGTGGTGGAACAGGCCACCGGTTATAATTAGAGCAGAGCTGTTCCTCTTGTTTCTTTGTGTACACACCTTTCACAGCCTAACATGCCTAACTCACACTCACTCTTCTCTGCATTACCTGTTGTTCTTTTTCTTTAGCTCAAATGTCACTCTGACTAAAGCGTGCGCTTATGAAATTGAAATAAATGGAATAGTCATGTTCTTCAGAGTAACACACCCCGAGATTCGTTAATGCACTTGAATTAACGAATTTAGATTACGATATGTTACAATAACATGCAAACTCCACTCAGAAAAGTCCATGTTCTCCTGGGGACTCAGACCCTCCTTGCTGTAAGGCAATGGGGCTAACCACCACACCACCGTGCCGTCCTCAGAAAGAAAGAATAACCTTTTCTCCAAATTTTCAGAGAGCAGTCTGAATGCAGATCATGTGAGGCTGGAACCAGATGAAGTGGCCGAGGCCAACTGCAACGGCCATGTGGATTCGGAGCAGAGGCAGTCCTACTGGAGGACTGAAGACCGACACAATGGTAATGCCGACTCTCCAGAGGAGCAGCGAAAAGTGCCCCCAGTCCACCCCATGTGCAACGGTGTGGATTCTACAGACTTCAATGAGTTGTACGATGAGACTGAAGGCATTGGAGTTAATGAGGAACGCTTCCCAGCCAGGCTGGATGAAGGAGAACTGGAAGAAAGCATTTTGCAGGAGGCGGGCGAGGACGAGGCCGACTGTCATTACAGAAACCAGGAGAGCCCGGGAAACGGTCAGTCAGACGGAATCCGTCCATCTGAAGAACTTTTAAAGGCCGAATTAAACTTTTCTCCCACTCTGAACTGAACTTGAAATTTTGATATCTTTGTATATTTCTTCCTTTTGTTCCGTAGGCAAGCAGACGGCAGGATCCTTACTGGTTAACCCTCTTGAACCAGTCAATGCAGACAAGATCAAGGTCAAGATTGCAGATTTGGGAAATGCCTGCTGGGTGGTGAGTAGGCTGCTAATGACCTGAGGGATTTCCTGATTAGGGACAGAGACCTTCAGCTTGGGACAGATACATTGTAATCTGCATACCGAAATAGAAATGCTTCAGTGCAGCAACTTTTATGTGCTGCATTGACTTTAGTTTTGTATTGAATTGGCACCAGAGCACAGTAGGACCAGACAGAAGTAAAACTAACTTGTTTAATGTGACATTTGGCATTCTTCTCTCTTTTAAAAAGGATGCAATCTGCTGTGATTTTTAAACATTCAATTCTTCTTCTCCGTTCCACTCTTTCAGCACAAGCACTTTACAGAGGACATCCAGACTCGACAGTACCGCTCTTTAGAGGTGCTCATTGGATCTGGATACAGCACACCAGCAGACATATGGAGCACAGCCTGTATGGTGAGATAATACGCTGTGGTTGGTTGAAATGAAGGCAAAGCATTAAATGTTTCACTTTACAAGTTGCTGGTAGCTGCTGCTTAATTTTGAGTGCCATAATGACAATTTTTTTCTGCTGGAATTGGGAAAATAGGTTTTCTTTGGCAAGAGCTGAAAGAATTTATTCAAACTAAACAATACAAACTGATTTTGCTCACAGCCCAATTTTCACCTCCAGCATCTAAAAACCTCTTTATGGAATAATAAACAATTCGACGATACCACGTGAGCATAATTAAAGAAAGAAAAGGGAAAAAGACACAAAAAAATAATTGCAGACATCTGTAGAGCTCTTTTGTTTCTAGTGATTGTATCTTCCTCCTAGTTAGTTTTCTAAAACCAGGCTGCAGGTAATTTATCTCCAAATATGTCATAATCATTTGTTTGCTGTATAATCATCAGGATATATTCCTCTAGATGAGGGTAATAACATCTTTATATCAAGCCAATGTTTGCCCAGGTGTAGTTTGTAAATGTGTTTAGGATTGAACTGACTGGCCACTGTCTACGCTCACCCTGAGCTTTGTTATTGACCTAATTTATCAGAGAAGTTGCTTAAAAAACACAATGAAACTATAATTCAGTGTGGCAGGTAAGCAGATGGCTGTGTGCTGTGCCCCCCTTTGTTTTTGATGATTATGTTGTTTCTTTAGGCCTTTGAGCTTGCCACTGGGGACTACTTGTTTGAACCTCATTCTGGGGAGGACTATTCAAGGGATGAAGGTATTGCTGGATCTTCCTCTTCCTGTCCTCTTTAAGTTTTATCCACCATTTAATTACACACCATTAATCCTCAAAGCTACGTTTTGTCGAGGTCCGGCTGTGCATGCTTCACTGTTCAGAGCCAGTTAGTGTGGGTAGTCGACCTTTGCAGCTATAGCTACTGTGAAAACCACCAAGTGTTTGTCATGATAATTTGACTCTGACTTACTGTCATTTTGATTTATTTGAAATTATATAGACACCTTATGACTTTCACAGTAGGAAAATCACAAACTTCGCTCCAACTTGTTGTGCACTTTGCACAATAAGTTGCAGTGATCTTTGCTTTGAACTTTAACAATGTTACTGCGTAGATAAGCCCTTCAGATGGTCTCTGAAATGGAAGAAAAATTGTGAACCTGTAATCATGTGGTGAATTATGTCAGTATTCCTGGGTTTATTTCCTAAAATGTCAAAACGTCTTCACTTATACGGGGCCATCTCTTCCCTTCCTCACTCTCCCTTCATCCGCTCCTCACTCACGTCCTTGTTTCCTTCCTTACGTCCTCGCACTGTACAGGTGCCTGGTTGCTGCTTTTGTTGAAGTTGCTGCTCCAACTTGTTTCTGCCGCTCTAAGTAAGGCATGGTGCTGACATTCAGGCTTCAGTGAGCTGTGACGCGGCCACTTTATTGAAAGCACATTAACTTATTAATCAAGCGCTTCTCTTTTCTCACGCTGTCTCTAATTCAGAGTTAATATCACCATCTCTCAACATTCATTGTATTTATTTATTATTTTCCTCATAAGTTGAAGTTACATGTTTTTGGCATATAAACCTTTTTTTTCCACCATGCATTACTTGGTCATCGTCATCCATTCGTTTTTTTTCTAATAAACTGTTCCATCCCTGCCGTCTCCTCTCCAAACTTTCCCTGGGCCTCCCCGTCTTCTCTCTCCTCCTATGATGTGCCTCATTTCCAGACCACCTTGCGCTCGTTATTGAGTTGCTCGGTAAAATCCCTCGCCACTATGTGTTGAATGGGAAATACTCACAGGAATACTTCAACAAGAGAGGTATGCCACCCCTCAGTCTGCGGCTCACTCTGGGAAAGGTGGATGGAGGGTAAAGGGAGAGCACAATGACCCAGAGTAGTTGCTTCTGTCTTCAGGCCATGGGGTTTAATCATAAACCCGGACCAGAAAATGTTTTTGTGCAGAGCCACCAGGCATTGACTCGGGTGTCAGTAGTTCTGCCAAAGACCAGCAGTCAGAAGTTGATACAGTTCCTCCAAATTTATCTTTAATTGTTTGGCTACATTCTTGAATTTGAGTCGATCCCTTTTTTTCTGATCATCTTACAGCTTGGATCTGATTTCAGAAATGTTATGAGATTTGGTATAAAAGAAATGTGAGGAAAAATAGCATTTTGCAGTGGTATTTCTGCTCTTTCTAATCTCATGTGGTTGACATTTGCGTAAGAAAAATGAGCGTCTCCCCCCCGAACTAAAACCCTGCAGTGATGCAGGATGCAGAGTGGAAGTTTGTCTCTATGTTGATACGTGAACTGGGTTTACTTTCCACAGATATTCACGTTTCAGCATGTCTTAGATCAGTCAGGCCCCCAAAAATATTACTTTTGATTTTCAAACATTTGCTCCAATTAGTTTAAATGAGATCCCTATAGTGATATTTTAAAAGCTGGGGAGATGGTGTTCATTGTTCAGTCGGCAGGTTGCTGATTCAATTCACAGCTTCAGTCAGATGTTTTAAAATTTAAACGGTTACGTTGGCACACATGAAGTCTACTGCGTATGAGTGAGTAACCAACGAATAGCAATAAGGCAGCTTTCTACCCGGTGGCTGCATCGAAACAACTGAGTCTTTGATGAAAGGCTGGAAGACGTTCAGCTTTTTTAATGCCTGGTGGCCTTGTTTAAACATTTCAAGTCTGAAAAGATTCTGTGCTGTCAGCTGGACCCTTGGCTCCCTCAGCCCTCCACGCTCACACCCAGAGTGGGCCTGTGACCTCCACACACTCTGATCAATCTGTTGTCTTGTCTTCTCTCCTCCTGCACCCATCTGCTGTATAGATCATATAGCACTGATCATTGAGCTACTGGGGAGTGTCCCACGCAAACTCATTATTACCGGCAAATATTCCAAGGATTTTTTCACCAAGAAAGGTAAAAAATGATAATTATATAAAGTGTGTAAAAGTCTAAAGTAGCGATTTTTTTCTTTTTCTTGTGTAGGCTTAGATCATGTTATGAGTACACTGGAGAAATAACTATACTGACACAGCTAGAATCTTCCACATTAGTTTTTTCATGTAAAGATTGTGTATATAAAAGGCATTCTCAGAGGTGGGTACCTGGCCTTTAAAGGGAGGAAGAAGTTGGGCGGAGTTGCTGCATTGCTCTCTGAGATGGCGCCGTGTGTTTGCCTGGCCTGCAGGTGATTTGAAACACATCACCAAGCTGAAGCCGTGGGGCCTGCTGGAGGTGCTGGTGGACAAGTACGAGTGGCCCCGCGAGGAGGCGGAGTGCTTCGCCGATTTCCTGCTTCCCATGCTGGAGCTGGTCCCCGAGAAGAGAGCCACGGCCGCAGAGTGCTTGCGCCACCCCTGGCTCGCCCTCTAGTGGACACTTCCAGCCGTTATACCCCCCTCCCCTTCCCTCCCGCGTTCTGAAGAGACTGCAACAGATCACTTTCCACTTTGGGCATATCAGATGAATATTTATTTCTTGTTTTGTTTAATTGTTTTTTGGATTTCATATGTTGTTAGTGTTGAGCGATTGTCTCACTGTGCATTTGCTTTGTATTTGTTTGTTGCTCCTCTGGTGTGGCGACGTCAGGAATCCAGTGGATTTTTGTGACCTCGTGGTCATGTTGGCTCCAGCTCCTGCACCCGATTCAACCACCAAGCTAACCCGTCATTGTACTGCTAGTGACTCATCCTTATTTGTTACACTCCTGCACTAAAACTCAAACAAATTAAGGATATGTAGCCTTTAATTTTTGTCCCCTTAAAAAGGATTTGCTCTCACTTCTTCCTCCTACTTTTTCATTAGTGCTGTGTTCTTTTATAATGAGTTATTTTATCTTATAGCACACATGTAAGGTAAAAATTTTGTATTTGTAAAGTAGGCGTAGGAAGTTGCACACTGGGCTGACATTTACACTGACTGTGGTACCATTAATGACGTTTCTCCAGAGAGACTCTCTGGAGTTATACTGACACTGTCTGATGAGGTAGGTCATATTTAGCCATAACAAATCCATTTTCACCTGGTATTTAGTGGGCAGTTAATAATAAATGAGAGCTTTCATTCTCATGGGAGGCTGGTATTCTCATAAACCTATTATTATTCAGGTATGTAGTGTTCAAAGGTTAAAACAAGACAAAAGTAAAAGCCCAACTTAAAGAAAAAAGAGAAAACAAGCTGTATATATCTGTACCAAAGAGTTTGCCTTTATGTATATTACAGTTATGTACAGTTTTTAACAAATCTTATATCTTAGCTAAAATTATTTAGCTGGGTAGCTGTGTTTTAATAAAGTGTATGAAAGGTGTTTGAGCTCAGTTGTATGTTTGGCCAGCTGTTCAATAATGTCACTGTTTTTACCATAGAGATGGTGGGATCTGATGTTATATAATGGTGTCACAAACTGATCATATCAAAGTAACCTATGTCATCTGTTGAGACCTAAAGGTAAAAGCTAAGATTTCCATTAGTGTCACATTCAAGAACATAGACTTTGTGTGAGCTGTTGCTTTAAAAACCTGTACAACACACCAATAAAACAGATTTTCATACATGACATTATTAACCCTGTGAACTTCTTTATTTGAACTCCGGGGCTGTTTATTTTAACACAGACGATGGAAAGGTTAATTGGTTGAAATGACGAGACATTTCAGTGTGGGGGTCTGAGGGTCCATACATCCATCAGGGGTTTCCTGTAGAGGAGAAGAAAGTGTAAATGAGTCGATGGGACCTCAGAAACTGCTGACCTTGCAACAAAAGTTAAAAACTAGTTATTCCGAGTAGGGAGCAGAGGCACTGCGGGCTGATACATATAGACTGCTTTTAGGGGGAAATGGTTTCGATATGTGTTGCATAAAATGGAGAACTGAGCAAAAAATGTTCAAAATATGCATGCATAGATACATCAGTTATATACTGGCTGGTACTTTAAGTCCTAAGTGCAATCTGCCTGCCAGCGCATAGGGAAGCAGCTGAGGTTTATCTGGTTGTGTTGCATTGGCTTTGCCCTGAAACTGATGATTATTTAGAATATATTTTGGCCATGTTATCACTGAATAACTTGTAATTCTTGAACAGTGTGAGAAAAGTTTTTGAGTGCATTCATTCTCACCACTTATTGACTTATAGGGGGTCTTTTTCAACATTGAAGGTAGCAGGTAGCCCAATTTAGAGCTTTCTGCTCACAAGCCTTGCTGTTTTAATACATAGTGACTGTGGATCGACATTGTCATGCTGAAGTAACCAAGGGCTTTCTCTGACAAAGATGAAATTTGGATGGCAGCTCAGGTTGTTCCAAACCTCAATATGCTGTTTGGAATTAATGGTGTTTTAACAGCTGTGCAAGTTGCCCATGCCATGTTTATTAATGTGGTTTGGGGGGACATTATGCATGGAGAGTGCCTCCTCTCTTGCCCAGAGGAAATGTGTCCATCACATAAATAATGTCCATGAATTCCAACAAGAATGTCTTTTTTTTTATTTTCATGGAACCTCAGGAGAGTTTAAGCCCCATGAGGCAGCAGAGTTTCTGTATGTTCAGTATTAGAACTGAGCTGACTGACAGGGGCTTTTATTGTTCCTGAGTTTCAGTCAGTAAGTCAGTCATTGTAATAGTGGTCCATATAGACTTGGACACCGCTTCCCCATTTTCACTCCTAAAAGACTGTCTTTTTCATGCTCTTTGTGTACCTACACATAATGAAAATTAATCGAAATACTTGTGAGATGTTCCAGAAAGTGATATTGTTTTTCTTTTTCGCACAACTGATTTTTTTTGTGCTCTTGTAGAATGAGTTAAAAACCACTGATTACTGGTCATAGTTTAGAGAAGTTATCTAATTTATATTAGCTATGGAACTCAAAAGCTCAGGGAATAATTTGTAATAGAATCTGACTGAGAGGTCCTAAACAAACATTAACTTGACCTTTAGGTTTGATTGTAAGGTGTAAAAGTTCAGAAATATAGCTGGTTGCTGATTGGTAATTACTGCTGCCAAACCTAAATGGGTTCTGCTAAATGACATCTGTTCAATGCATCTGTTCTTAATGATTATTCTGCTGTAACACATAAACATGTTTGAGGTGGGAAGGATTTCCTGCCACTCTTATGAATGCTTTTATCCAGCCACCACCCTCACCTGCTCCGTCCACCTCAAAGTCATCTGGCAGCAGTTTGTCCTGCCGGTTGCCGAGGGTAAAGGAGAGGAATGCCAGGAGGAGGGCGTCCAGAATGCTGATTATGGCCAGGATGTAGGCCCAGCGCACTGTGCAGTTTCCCAGGCTGTACTTATCTGTCCTCTGACCACACATCTGCTTCACCTCTGGAGCGTCCCAGCCGTCCGGATAGATCATGCAGCCCATCACCATCAGCGCAGCTGCAGAAGGGGGGACACGGATACAGGATAGCCTTTCTTAATACCACATCTCTGCCTTAACGTTGTTATGTTGTTGTGGATGAGGCTCATGGCAGCCCCCAGTGCAGGATAACACGTAAAGTATCCCCGTTAAGGAAAAAATATGCTCAAAGACATTTGTATGTTGTGCTGATATTTAAGCTGCTAAGTACTAAACACTTTTCATCCGGTTGATGATGTGTTCCATTTCTCACAGAATCTGTCAGGTACAGGCTTAGACCATGGATGATTTCATTGGCTCTGGTAAATTTCTTGTGTAGGTTTGTATCAGTTAACACCGCAGCAACACCTGATCGTGTTACATGTAACTAATCCACCAGCAGAGGTGTCAGAGTCTGGGCTGACACCATATCCCCTTGTGAGCTTCGAAACTGAAGAACACATTGAATACAGCAGCCCATAATGCCTGAAACCAGAGAGGTGTGAAAGTGGCTGATGACAGAATCCCCTTATAGACTTTTTCCCCCCAGAGTTTTGGTGTATGCGTAGTGATAAAAGTACAGTAAAGGAGGAAATGATGTGATCTGTTTTTTGGGCCACTATTTAACCCCGATGATCAGTGTTCCCCTTTAAACTGTCACTGTGAGTCCACATAGTTCTCAAAAAACAGACCTGCGGAGAATGACTGGCATATAGCACAGTGTTCACGCCTTCATAGGAAGATACGAAGCACAATTCAACCCCCAAATGTCGACTGTCACAGGGTAATCGGTCCAGAGTGGACAATTTCACAGTGTTATAGAATATCCTAACATCATTTGGCTGAATTAAATCTTGCTAATAAAAAAAGAATAAGGCACAGAAGTCACTGAGAATATCAGTGAACCCCGAAACACTGACCTGAGGCCAGCTGCATCCAGGCGCAGATCTTGTAGACGTTTCCTGCGTTGCAGAAGAAGAACAGGCTGAAGCTCACCATGGTGCCCACCACCAGCAGCATGGAGGTCCCCACGAAGAACATGGCAGTCCTGAAGGCCGGGGACGGGATGGAGTTGAAGTCCAAGATGCTTCCCTTGCACGTGAGCTCCGAGGTGAGCGCGTTGCCGATGCAGTAGTGGAAGAGGCCGAAGTAGCCGGCCTGCGGCGTGTCGACACTGTCCCCAATCCAGTAGGGCTGGATGAAGACCACCACGGTGATGATGACGAAGCAGATGGTGAACACGGCCCACATGACGCCAATGGCTCGCGAGTTCCTCACGTAGTTGGTGTGGTAGATTTTGGCCGCCTCCTGGGCTGGAAGCAGGTCCATGACAGCAAATAAAGAAAAAACAAACTAACAAACTTGTGTTGCACTTTAAAAAAATGTTCCCAAATGCTCCCTGTCTTCACTTTGTTTGTTCAACCCTTTGTTGGGAGCTGCCTCCATTTCTGTCCAGGTGTTGGGACGCCTGGCCCCGGAGCATCTCTGTGGGCTGCTCAGACCTGGATCAGGATTCAGCACCCTGGACAGCAGCCCTACCGGCCCACGTCACACTCATGTTACCTCTGTTGCTACCCGCCCCTGACAGCACGGGAGGAACAGAGTCACCACTAACTAACCAACCACCATTTCAACTTCAATGTGTTTTTGTGTGAGCCTGTTTTAGTTCAGGTTTGCATGTCAGCTACAGCATCTGAGTATCAGGGGAAGTAGAAATACTTGTTACTGTAAGAAGACATTTACATTAAATGCATTCAAATTCATTTAGGTAACAGAATGTAATAATTGTTCTATTTCAGATCATTACCATTTATGATTTAAGGAGAGTTATACCTCATGTTTTTGAGGAATAGCAAAGGTCCACTTTCTTTGTTTGTCACTTTCTTTACACAAAAAGATTGTGTGACTTGTGCTTTCACTATTTTTGTCTTTTTGCAGTCCTGTTCTTGCACTGTTGGAGTAATAATCAGTACATTTTATGCACATTGGGCTTTATTTCCATTGAATAATGTGTCTTTCTATCACTTCTCCAAAATGACGCCCCCTTCAAAAACAGATTTGCTGATGCACAGGGAACTTGGGATAAAGTTTTGCTGATATTGAATTGACAATCTTCCCATCTTAGACTTCTTACTGAAGGGCTGCCCATGTGAAAAAAAAACAACCCACTGACAGTTATGGGAACACAGTAAGGAGTTTACATGGACGGACAGTAAGGGGTGATAATGCAGATAGATTATTGCATTTGATTGTTGCTGAAGGCTTTGAGAGTTCAGCTGCACTGAGGGCGCCAAGCAACAGGGAAGTCTGGCTAGGACACTGACATTTCACACATGTGGGAAGCTTCCAAGTTGCACACAACTCTGTAACTCTCAGTGCCAAAGCAATCTTTGTGGACATTGTGCTCTCTCACTTAATGTTGATCATAGGACTTGTCTAATTTAATCTGAGGTTGGTAAATTACCAAATCTAACAGCCGGAATCACAAATCTCTTTTTCAGCTGCCCCATTCTGTAAATGATCATTACTGGACCAATATTATAGTTTGGGATAACGACTTTGGCTGCAAGCTGACAGGAGCAGCCGGACAAAGCATGCTACCATCTGTGCATTTCATCCTCCGGTAAGAGCTGGTCACAAGGAGCCTCTGTGTTTTGCAAAGTGTTCCAGTATTCCCAGATCTTTGATGGTCCCCTGAGGCTCAGGAGCTGCTGGTTTGGGTTGTATTAGGAAAGAAGACACCAGCTCTGCCATAGAAAGGATAGCATAGAGATTAATATTAAAATTGAAATGGAAGGACCATTTCAATTCGGTTAAAGGTGAAGAATATGGTCAGGTTTTCATACAGGTTTCATGAAATAATGATGCCTTGTACTGACATGGGCAATTGGCAAAATCTAAAGCCAACCATGGTAATGAATATTAAGATGAATTCATGAACATTTTCCAGAGCAGTGCTGCTGCATATTAGCTCCCACATTAACTTAAATTCAGTTTAGATTCCATCCACAACAACAACTATTTGGGGGCTGTTAACATTTTGAAAATGTGTCCATTACAGTTGGGTTCAAATGTCAATGTAAGGATCAAGCTTCACCTTATCACACTCTGGGGAAATTTTCACTCTCGGATACATCACAAAATGGAAACGCCATTTCTCTGACAGGATGACTCATTGTTTGCAATGGCTTTGCAATCCCTCTGCTGCCTGACACTCTAAAGGATTTCGGTGCTGTATTTGTTTCGAGGCACAGGAGGATTCTGTTTTTGTTGAAACAAAATAATCTTTCTCCTCAGCAAATATCTAAACTGTGCAGCAACTGAAGGAAAGAAAAAAAACGTTGGGTCGGCTGCCACCACACAAGACCAGAACATAGTCACAGAGAGCTGGATCTTTGATACAATGAATTTCTCAATTTGAAATTTAGTTTAAAAAAGATGTTACTTTGGGGAAAAATGTTTATTTTTTATTTTAATGTTAATTCTTATCATTCTTATTATTTTTTTTCAGAAGGGTCTTTTATCTTAAAGGTTTATTTGTCATGTAGACCAAACCAATCATTTAGAAGAAATGCTGAAAAAAAATTCCTGGAATAACGAAACTCACCTCTTTCAAAGGTGCATTCTTTTCCGCACTTACATAATGATTATAGTCTTTTGTGTGTGAAACATTATTGGTATTTCAGTTGGTATTGTGTCATGAACAGGTCAGTTATACAAAATGTTAATGGATGTTATTTTCTAAGATGAATTTAATTCTTTCTCTCAAACTGCTGAAACCTTTCCTCTGTTATTCCCATGAGCTACATTTCCATTAAGCAAGAACATTACCCTCTAAACTTTGAGTTGTACAGTGAGTTTTGGCAAGAATAAAGTGCATGGATTTGAAAAAGTGTTCAGCCAGCTAACATTAACCAATAAGTAAAGTGATGCTTGTGGGAATTTTCACTCCTTGTATTTGTTAGTCCAACCAATCTGAATTCTCACACCCACAGCACAGAAGTCACAAAGATTCACATCTTTTGAAAAACTAAAAACAGTTTTTATACAACTTCTGGCACTTATTGAATAAATTTAAAACTTCTGTGGCTTACAATCCAAACTTAATAAGAGAACAGAGCAAGTGATCAGGTTTGTGTAATCTTATGGGACAAAAAAATACAATAAAAGGTTAATGAAAGCTCTGTTTGCCAAACAGCATTTATAAACGATTTACAGCATAGGGTAAGGCATTCTTTGATTTTATCATTCAAATAATTTTCAGATTCCAAGTGCACAAACCATGCATCAGGCAGACATTTATAGCTGTTAAATCTTTTTTATCAGCTTTGTGTGCTGTGCTGAAAGTGCTATAAGCTTGCAAAGCATGCAGGAGAATAATAAAGACGGATAAAAATAAACAGATGTGACAACGTACAGATTGCAAGGAACCAGTGAGTGATGGTGAAACATGCTGAGGAGGTGATGTGTCACACTGTGAAAACTGCCCAAAATAGAGGGGCAGCAATGTGAAAAGCTGTCGATTTATCAAGGTTTAGCTCAAAATATGAAAGGACAATATTTCACATGGTCTTTGCATTCGTTGGACAACTTTCACCAGTTAATCACACCACTGCTTATACTGCACCTCAGATGTGTGTGTATTTTTCAGTTTCAACATTATTTTTGACTGCTTTGCTTAACTAGGTATGATAGGTACATTCACAAACATATATCCTTTAAGATATATTCAAGATTCCTTCCTTGAATAAAGTCAATATCAACAGAAAAATATTTGGTCCTCCTGATGCATAATGTTCTGATCTATTTCCTTCAATCAAGTTCAAACTAAACACGCCATATACTCCTCTTCCTGATCAGTCCCTGACTTGTAAAGGTCTTTGAGTGGATTGTATGAGCTTTATGTAGACATTTTGTGGGTGACTCGTACAGACATTTGAACTGTGTCGCACTTATGAGGATGTTTCTGCAGGGCCCAGAAAAATGTCGGGGCTTGACAGTGCCGTAGGAATTAATGTCTATGAATGGATTCAGTCACAAGCCATTAAACCTCCCCAGGTTCCTTGTAAGTGGGCAAGCTCTACCTCTTTGCTTCATCATATTTCTCCATAATCCAATATGAGGTGTGTGAGCTGCTATAAAATGGCCTGTGGCACTTCTAATAATCTTGGCAGCTTTATTACGTTTATGGCCAACTTTCATCAAATGAGCAGCATGCTTACTCCTTCATGTGATTAGAAGTTGCTTCTGAGACAAGGAGCAGGATACATCATGACATTTTCTGAAAATTGAACAGATTTTCTGTTTTCACCATGTCCTTTTGCTGTACAGTTGCTCACAGTACAGTGGGCTATTGGCATTTGTATAAAATGCTTTTTTTTCTCAAATTCGTGACAAAAAAACTCAAACATTATTTAGCATGTTGCAGTAGCTTTACATGTAGCTTCTGATTAAATCTAAAGGTTATTTCATCACAATATCAACAGTCATTTCAAGTCAGCCACTTTGGAGATTGCTAAACTGATGAGAAGAGTAATGAAATTTATTCCCCCATTTGGTATTCAGTTTAACAAACCTCTCCAATCAGTATGCCAGGGCGCTGTTAGAGAAGGACAAGATGCTTTTAAATGTATTCAAATTTCCTCGTAAAAAAATCTTTATCCTCGCTGGGATTGTCCATAACTAAATATCCCCCAAAACACCTCCCCTGTGTTATATGAGCAACTTCAACCTTGCGGTGTCACGGTTTGTCTTCCTGATGCAGTAATGCATGAAGTTAATGAGCTCTGGGAATCCAAATCAGTTTTTTTTTTTAAATGGTTGGAGTTCAGCCAAAGACAGGAGCTGAGCATCCACGTTTCTGTGCATCTCTCACTGCAACAGTTGGAGATCATGAGGCAACCCGGAACACACATCTTCCCCTTCTTGACACCTGGCCCTGGGCTACTGTTATGACCTTGTCATTATGGCACGGCAGCCTCACCGTTGCTTGTCCAGTCAGCTCTGAGGACCATTTTCTCTCATCCCACCACTGTTAGAAGCAACGTGGTCTGGCAGCAGAAAATGTAAGAGTTGATCCAGAGCCGAGCCAGATGCTCCTGTTATTTCAGACGAAGAAAAGAGCAAAGGGAAACCATTATATTGGCAGAACTGAGGTAGCTTGAGCAGTCACAACTTGAGGAGTGCGTGTTTGGTATCACAGTAATGAGGCATTCTGCTTTTTTACCAGAAGAAAAAAAGAAAAATTTGTTTATTTTACATAAAAAATACAATTATGAGTTCAGATTGTCCAAGAGAGGGCAGTATGCCATTTGACTGTACTGAGTCAGCTCGTTTTGACTGTTTACAGAGAGCATAGATAAAACGTACACTCCACCCATCCTTCAGCTCGAACAAACAGCCCGAAAAGGAGAAGACTGCCCCAATTTACATCTGCAGTTGATAGTTTTTCACTGACACACCTACCAAAGACAACGTGAAACACAGCCTCTGGGACGGGTTTTATTGCTAGGTATTCCTTTTGTAATCTTTTGGAGTTGAAACAGACCTCGAGTGTATTTTCATACTCACTCATGGTGTGATGTTCTTTGAAGAGAACTGGCTCCTTAGTTAACGAATAACACACAAATCTTCATTCATTTCAATATGAAAAAAAAGTGATTTCCTCATAGCCTTGTTCCCTGTCGGTATGTCTCGTTGGAATCTGTGAATAATGACTTTATTCCACGAAGCCTGGTGTGTGAACAGGATATCAAGTGCGAGATGGGGTCATCATTCAACCCTCCTGACAGACTGAATCTGAGTGAAAACACTGCCTCTCCCCAGCATGGCTGTTATTGGTGCAGGGACCCCTCTGAGCGCACACACACACGCTGCATGAGGTATCAGGGGGGGTGCAGTTATGCAAGGGCATGCGTGACAAGGAAGTCTTTTAATCTCAGGGGTGAATCTCTTCACTCCTCCTTTTCTCTCTACCTCCTTCGTCTTGCAGTCTCTGTTGGGTGCAAAGACCCAGGACTTTGGATCCGTATCGCATGAGGACACAACATATCATTCCTTGAAATAAACGTGCTATTTCATTCATCATCTCATGAAGAAACAAGTGTGTGTTAAAACATGATGCATTGCACTCTTTTGAAACGCTGTAATCAATATTACAAATTAATGCTTTGAACGTGGGACAGAGACTCCTCCCGGTACTCATTAGGTTTATTGCCTCAGAGTTCTTCTTCACAGAAAAACAGCCTCTGTTTCACTGCATGGATTGTCTGACTTCAGTTGTGCACGTGTGAGTGATGCTCCAGTTCTTATATAACCTTGTGACAGAAGTAATAAGAGGTGGGATCTGCTGTCTCAGCCCCTCAAAATTAAAATTTGGCGAGGTGGTGCTTTGAGAACCGTGGGGGAAATTCTTGCCGTTAATTGGGCTGTGAAGGTTTCTTTTTTCGTTCCTAACTGCTGCATCAGCCCACTCTCCAAGTCACTCCTTTCTCCTGCTGGTTCTCCCGCTTACATCATAAAGGTGGGATCATTCACAGCATGTTTTCCTATCGCTTGCCATCCCTAAACGAAAAGAAAAGGCGTACGATGCTTAAGTGCTCGTTGCCACTATGTCACCTTTTTTTTTTTTTTTACGAGTTACTAACTGTGAAATATGGAGGACTTGTTTCTGGGAGTAGGAAAAAAGCAAATAATGTCACTTATTTGGAGTCATATTTTATTTATTTATCCATTGTCACATATTTCTGTGTTGTCAATGTAAAATTCCACCCATTTTGATATTAAGACTGGGAACATGATCAAACAGACAACTCGGGCATTCCTCTACCTAACAGTAGTAAAATTATTTAGTCTCTTTTTTTGTTTACATTCCTTTGTTGTGTGGTTAAAAAGATTTTCAGCCTGCATTTGATTGTTGAGACTTCTGCCATTTCCTCTGAGATTCGTGTTGACAGTACTGATCTCTTTGTGATTGTAAAGATCATTTGAATTATTAGAAATTCAGAAAATTTGCTCAGGCAAGACTGTTTAGGTTTTAGGGTTATGGTTTGTGTAAGATGAGGTGAGGGTTGGGGGTAGGCGGCTTTGTTAGTTAAGGCTAAAGTGATGGACGAGGCAATCCATGAGAGCAATACCTGACGAAGAAAAGACTAATAGGTGTGTGTGTGTGTGTGTCCTCGACCTTATCTGATGCAAGACCCTTAATAGCTAAGTCGTTCCACAGCCTAAAACATCGTAATACAACCTTCACAATGATCAAGACGCTAGCCCCCTGTCATGTTCTTGTTACACGATGACACTCAACTGCCTCATGTCACTGCTTGATGACGTTAACCTGTGACATCTTGCCATATGGCGATGCACATATGCTTCACACTTGATTTGGTCACTTATGAGGAGGCGGGGTAGGGAAGATGTTGTTACACTGCTGTGATGCAGCAAACCATGAGATACATCCAGTGCAATATTTCTCATACTTTCACAGGTAATTGGTTTTTCTACTTCGCTGTCACATGACTGGTTACAGTTAAGAGCTTAAAGCGGTGAAATACAAGATTAGGCTCTAGAAAGAAATGACAGATAGGGATTTACCATTTCAACCATAGTGCTGACACTTGTCCAGGTTGGATATGTGACAAAGGGAGATGTGTACCGTTTTCCTGTCGATCTGGCTTTATCTTTCACAGATATACCTGAAATGACCACAAGTTACTACGACACATGGTGGATTTGTGTATTAAGTTATAAATCTGTACTGGCACCACAGAAAGTACAAAGCTGTTCTGTCATAGTCACAAATACCAGGGTGAAAAGTCCAATCACAAGTAGTAGTGCTTCACAACCACCTTCTTCATCAATCACATGGCTGCAAAAATGTCATTTTCAAAGAGATGTCATTCTGCCCAAATCACAATTGATTCCTTCTGGCACCTGTATCTGGATCACATACAATAAATGAATGAATAAATAAATAAATAAATAAATAAATAAATAAATAAATAAATAAATAAATAAATAAATAAATAAATAAATAAAT
>CAJRST010041110.1:7922048-8065106 GCA_907169785.1 Menidia menidia
AATAAATAAATAAATAAATAAATAAATAAATAAATAAATAAATAAATGTTTTCACTTAAAAAAAAACTGCAACCTCCCTTTGCATTGAAAGTGTGCAGACGTGAATATTGATCTCATTATAGATCACTGCTGTCGAAAGAGCCTCACATAGTTCTGTGAGATCAGGCTTGTTTTATCGTATTTGTTGTGAAAACCAATGAACCTCCAGCAAGAATCTAAGCCATATCATTGTCGAGGAATTCATTCTTGATTTCAAGACTCGCAGTGGGAGGTTTGTAGTTTCAGGTGTCAGAATCCCACTTTATATGCCGCATATCTTGATTTGTATGTGCAATACAGTAACTACTAGTGCTAATTTGAAACATTTAAATAAATCAATGATAAAACGTCTGCTCAAAATCAACAAACTGTTTGAATGCAGGCAAATTTAGAATTGCCTTAGAATTTATTTGCTACATGACAGGACCCGATTGCAACTTCGCCTTCCTTTCTCTTCTTCAAATGTTTTCAACAAGGCTGTTCAGGCAAATGCTGTCAAACAAACATAATTTGCATCAAAAGCTGATGAAACAATGAGTGGTGATGATGCCAGCGCATGCAAACCAATAGTGGATCAAGCATCAAAGGATGAGGACGTACAGAATGATCTCAATCAAATTTCAGACTATTTCTATGTGTTGTCTCTTGTAGTGGATCTTTTACACTCGGCCGAGGATTGACATTAGCTTTGTGAGTTGATTTATCCCCTGCTTTTGGTAGCGTAGCCAGGAAACAGAACAAAGGAGTTTTTTTCACAGCCATTTATTCTTTTTCTTTTACCTACTGGGAACAGAAAGAAAAGGTGCTCCCTTGCATAAAGCAGCTTCTTTGACAAAAAATGGGACATGATTGGACATCTAAGATATTTAGTGGGCACTATGAAAAATGCAGTCTTTGATCAGAGATGATCATGGAACAGACACATATGTGAAATACAGACTGAACCGTGTGCCTGTGTCATTACAAAGAGCGTCAGTGGAAGAAATATTCAGTATTTGACTTGAGTTCTGGTTTTGTGGGTGACAATCAGCTTTTTTAAAAATATTGAAGGGCAAACTACAAACTATACATGGCTGTAGAAAAGCATTTACACCAGGAATTGATTGTTTTTCACTTCTTCTGTTGACGAACTTTAGAATACAATGCAGGCAAAAGAGCTTTCATTTCTATAGAAATTGTCAAGTGCCAGGCATGTGGTAAAGAAGAGCTCAAAGAGGTTAGACTGCTGGTGTTAATGACACCACAGCAGGCTTGCACTGTTACCCACATCCACCACTGATGAGTTTCTATTTATTTATTTATTTCTCAGCCAGTGATGATTTCCTTGAGGCTTTTTCGAGCATTTGAATGTCCATGAACTCCTAAAATCACGCTGGTCCCGTAATGAGATTTGCCATGATGGCTAATCTTGCTCGGGGCGTCTTCTGGCAGTGCTCGCTGCACCGGAGGGCTCGTCCACTGAGACGGTCAGAAGGGAGGGATGCTTCACTTGTTGAACAAGATCTCCTCATTATCTAAATGTGAGAGCCACAAGGGTCAACTAACACAGAGGGTGTGAAGTCCCATTAATCATGCTGTCACACAAACACAGGTCCACTCCTCGTGCCATCACATGATGCTGATCCTCATAAGACAGAGGTGTTCAGGCCCATACTGCAGGACTATGGCTCCCCCTCCCCTTTTTTTTCTGTTCATGCTGTCATATTTTTCTTGATCATATGCAGGGATGTGTGCGATAATGTAGTTCACTGACTCAGGGGTGCTCTGCTGCACCTGCCTTGGCTCTCTGTGTGGGAGGAATCCAGCTATTTCTCCTCAATGAGCCCTTGGTGGTGCACAGTGTCAGCTGTGAGCCCAGCCATGCCAATGTTCACATATTACCGACTGCGGATGCGTGCACAGGGGGATAAATCCAATGATTTGCATGCATATAGCTTTGAGAAAACACTGTGATGAAATCTCTCCCACCCACAATGGAAATCAGGACAGGAGAGAAATCTATGCATGGCTGCTGGCACTGCAGGGGCAGAAGGCGACTGGGTGCAGTATTTAAAGTCAGACCTTCCGGTTGTTCATCAGTGGATGAGGTCAGAATATGTTCTTTTCTGCCTGAAGGATGTACACAAAGTTTCAACTATGCCGCTGATGCCTCTAAAGCTGGAAGATACCCTTTTATTAAACACCTAAATTATTTTGATATCAATAAAGATGAGCAGCGAGTTTCAGTCAACACAAAACTAAATTGCCTCAGTTAGCAGTCTGAGGTAGACTGATTAGTGTTTGTGCTGCTGCCGCGCCAGGAAGGTGAAATGGAAAATTTAGATGATGCTGTTCACTGGAATCCAGCAGATGAACAGATGATACCTTTCTTTGGGGCTCCCTGCTTCAGCGGTAACGCAATTCATTTTCTTTTATTGATTGACATCGGACACCGTGACGTTCACAGTTCAAGCAAACAGGCGTCAATAATGAAGGAATTTCTTGCCATTCGGTTCCTGAAAATAAATAGCAGTTTGGTGAAAGCTGATAAATGGAGGCAACAGTGAGTGTATGTGTGCTTTCAAACTCCATCTTTGTGGGAACATGCCGGAGACTAAGATTTATTTTTACTCACTATTTTGAGGGCATGTTTTAGGGCTTGTTTGGTGTTAGGTTCACTCGTGATTCTGTGGATGATTGCACAAGTACAGTATTACATATATGTGCAATATTGTATGTCTGTGTGTGTGAGGATCAATCAGTTTGTCAGAAGGAAACATTTTGGCAGCCCTTCACTTCTTCATTAGGCTGTTTGGGGTTGTAGAGTTAAGATTAAAAATAGTGTAAGCGGCACAAAGTGATATTAATTTGATATGTCAGGCAGCTGAGCAGACGGTGACTTATTTCCACAAAGGAAGCAAAAATATCAATCATTCGGAGTTAGGTGTTTTGCAATAAAGAGAAACTATGACCAAAACTATTATATATGAAAGCTGTATTTGGTTTCCCCCAATTCAGCAAAGAAAGGCTTCCTCTTGATTTATTTAAGGTTCAATAAGTTGATTATTTACACTCGTCTTTTTTTGGCTGCCCTTTGGGGCTTGGCAGGGATTGTGGGGGACAACTGATTGCTGCCCAAGTATGGAGACTGATTCAACAGGCTGGAAAACTAAATGAGTGACAAAACGGCTCAGAAAAACAAAGAAGCGAAGAGTGGACAAGATTTTCTTTTATTTGCTCAAACTACACAAACGTGTGAATTCTTCACGACACACGGGTGTGTTTGTCTGTCTGACGTTTTTACCTTTTTTGTACCTTCTTTGAAGACATTGTGACTTTTTTTTTTAATGAAGCCTTGTCAGTTTACGTCAGATGTCAAGCTGAAGAATAAAAAAAAGCTATTTTATTTTTAAACTAATTTGTTTTGACTTCTGTAGAAAAGGATATTTGTATTGATTGTCTTGATTCTTCTTGTGGGTAAGGGATCTATCACAGCCTACCACCGATGCAGCTCACTGGCTGTAGCACTGCAAAGGTATGAGCTCCTAATCTGATCAGATCGCAGTCACTTCTGTTTTGATGAGTTGTCTCCGTTTGGCCCTTTATTTTTTCCTTTCTCAGCAGTTTATTCGAACAAAAATGAGGAAAATAAGCTTTTGGGGTTATTTCTCAAGGGAAAACTGCTGCAGTCTTTTAATCACAAGGTTTACTCTCCAAAGCACCTCTACTATGGAACAAGCATGTTGAAGCACCCTTCATTTATCAGACATTTATGTGACAAGGTTAGACTCAACACAAGGCTTATTTCACATGCGACCACGTCCACAGCAGACGACAGCCCAGCGTGAGCCACCATGGGAAGGACAGGAGCAGCACACACAAACAATAAATTGTGACACACAGGAAAAATGCGGCGGGAGAGCTGCCTCCAGATGATAGCAACTAATGAGAGTTCTCTCTTCTGCTGATCGAGCTGCCATGTGATTAAGAGAGCCCACTGAATATGCATATGGTTCCAGCACAGGGACGCCTAGATCTGGGTCAGGTTGCCAAAGAGGTGAAGAAGAAAGACGGACCACAACATTTATCTACTCAGAGAAGTCCTCGAGCGGCGCTCTGATGTGAGAAACCTTAGCTTTTCCAGATTATGCCTCTAACAAGTTTGGCATTCATGGGAAGGCAGCTCATTCAGTTGAGGAGTTCTAAATGACCTCTCTGGGGATTGTTTCTGTCTGTTACAGCTTGGCATTTACATACAGCAACTGGATTCATTGATTGGTCTTTGCAAACAGAATGTGAAGCAGACATTTCAACATGACGGTGGAGACACGTCAGTAGCCAGAGATGGTCTTACATTGGAAAGAATATCTGCAAACCTTTCAGAGCCCCCCTGAAAATGAGTTAAAAAAAGTTTGATATAAAAGAAAAAGAAAAAAAAAGGCTAACAGTGTTGAGTCGTCGCCGTGCATTTCAGTGACCCTTCAGCACTTTCAGAGGTAAACATGGTGTGCTGGTCAAAACTGAACGTTTTCAGCTCACAAAAAACTTCCCACAATCCAGGTTGTCTTTATGAGTTAAAAGTGTGCAACAAAACAATGATTCTGGAAATAAACAAAAACAATGCGAGGAGATACTTTAGCATTTTTGCCATAAAGTATAACAATGGTCAGTTAACATTGGAAATACTCTTGGACCTGTTTGTTAAATTTCATTTTAGAAATAAAACCCCTTCATTTGAAAATGGGGTTTGTTTGTTTGTAATCCCACTTAACTCATTGAGGATGACATGATAGTCCGGCTTGCAATTCATTAATACATTTGGGGAACAAAGATTAATGCACATATTGCAACAAATGATGGGTCTCTGTGACTTTACTTCCCTTTTCTTTGGACAATGACTCTCTCATACCACTGACATTCTACTTCCTAAAAAGGATGAGGGGCTGAAATGATCATAGTAGGAAAAACCCAAAGAATCTAAAAATTTTAAGGTTTGAATACAACATATCTGTTTTATTAACAATCAAATGTAAGCATGGTCTGTATTTATCATCTGTAAATTACTGAGTGCTTTCTATACATACTTTTAGATATTTATATTGATTTTTACTCACTTTATTTTAATTCACATAACTTAAGATCTGACTAATTTGGCAGCTTTCTACAAATACATGGGGCTTACATTATAAGCAATCATTTTAACAATATCAAAGAAGCTGAATTCTTTAAAGTTGGCTTCAGGCAGAAAGTGAAGGAGAAAAGACCTGTCTGCCACACAGCTGAGTCCTCCTCCCTGCTGTCGCAAATGCCTTACGAACAGATCTGTCAGAGGATATGAAAAATCCCCCCTCCATTATTTTCTTTCATTAAAATGTGCAAGCAGTTCTTTCTATCACTCGCAATCACACTTGGGAATATTGAAACATTATACTATTCGTACTTGCATGACAGCTCTCAATAAATCCAGTGATTTGTTTCTCTGCTTTTTTCTCTTAGAGAGAAAATTATTTATATGAATTACTTCATGCGTGCAGCCTTTCAAAGTATAACTGCAGAAAACAAAGCCTTTCGGCTTCTATGACCAAAACTGAATGGAATTCTCAACCTATTATTAGAGGATAAAATCTGAGATACAAGATTTTGTCTGTGAATTCTGCATCCTCCTCGCATCAGAACACACAGAGCTGGTCACAAGGTGTAACACATCGTCCGAGCTCAATAATAAGGAATGTCTCCACTTTATGGGGCTCTGAATCTCTGTCTGAACATAATGAACCCTGTGGAAAGGAAGTAAAACAAGAGTGTTTCCTGTCACTGCCACAGAAAAAAGCGAGTGGTGTAGTGATAGAAGGGGAACGGCTGCTGACATCCCATTTATTTGTGTTCAATCAGTGTCACAGCTGAGTCTTTGCTACAGTAATGCTGATACATAAACACACATACACACTCCTAGAGAAACCCTGTCCTCCCAACCCATCTGCAGCGGTCACATCTTGCGATTTCTTTGACTTGTGGAAGATGAATGAGGAAGGATCTGACACTCTTGCTCCCTGCAGGCCTGGTAACACCACCTCCCATCAGTGCAGCTCGAGTGGACAGTACAGTGGAGCAGCACTGATCTAAAACACTAATTCTTATTTGAATTCATTGCTCATTTCTTTTGTTGGTTTACAACTTTATATATCTACACCCAAAACTCCAAACAGCAGATAGATTTAATGCTTCCTGTTTCTTTCTTTTTTTATATAGTAAAACCACAGCACAGGCAGAGTTATAGGATTTTCTAAAATGATACGTGAAAAATGTGCTCAGCACAGAGTGATACCGATTCGTGTGATGGGAGAGCGGTAGAGGATTTTCTTCTCTTCTTGCAGGAAAATAGTATCAGATTCAGATCTTTTATATAGCTCAATGCACAAGAGAGACATTACTTTTGTGCCAACTTTGTAGAGTTTTGTTATTCTACATTGTACCGTTATCTTTTAGCTTTTGCCTTTGGCTTGCTCGTGGCTTTACATCCATTTTCTGTCATTATTAGGTAACGGGGTCCACTTCTTTCGTAAACTACATGGTCTGTGTCAATCGACAATCAGATTTCTCATTGGAAGTTAAAGAAAACCACAAAAATGTTTATTCAAAGGTACTACAAAGGATGGGATGCTTGTTAAAATGCAGCTCCACCCTCCAAAAACAAGACACTGTCAAATGTCAAACAGAATGCTTTTATTTGTGAAGGTTGTAAACCAATGGATAATCTAAATCTTGAATTTAATGGTAGTCTCAAATCTAAAAACAATTTGTTCCCTGATTTTAATGTCTGGATTTCTATGCTTATTGAGTTTTGGTCCTCAGAAGATGGTAGCAGTTCTCTGAACATTTGGTTGCACGCAGTACAATAGAGCCTCAACATGAGTTGGTGGAAGGCATGGTAAACTGTGCTCACAGACATTCATTTCGGGAAGCGAGTCCATGCAGTTGTTTCCATGACGGAATTGTGTCTGTTTTCAATTAGGTACCCCCTGAAGGCTAGATGGTCACTGAAATCCAATATTGACTTTTCACCATGGTCATATAGTAATCTCTGTATACATCTCATGTGTACTGAGATGTCTCCAGAATCTCTAAACCATTTGATAATATCGTGTATTGTGGCTGGTGGGATATTGAAGAGCTTTGCAATATGATATTGGTCAAAATTATTCTGAAATTATCCAATAATTAGTTGTTGCAGTTTTTGCAGATATGTTGCAGATAATTCAGCCACTAAAAAAGTTTGTATACATCTTTTATACAACTCACTCAAATAGTAGAATGGAATGTCATCCTATTTATCCAAAGAACTTTAACTCCTCAATCAGTTTCCACATTGGTGCTTCTAACACCATTTTTTAGAATAAGGTCAGTGAATGTCCATTTAGCTGGTTGTGGTCCTCTGTAAAATGCGAGGACAGAAAATGCAGAAATATTTAAGAGCTGAGGCTTTTCCATGTTGCACTGATTGTAGCTGTAGAATTAAAAGATAAACATGACTGGGAAAAGCCTCCAGAAACCACACAAAAGTTGTGATACAACAAATACCTTCTACACTTAAAGTTAAGTCACAAAGCAAATATCTCAGAGGAGACTTTTAAACAGAATTCAAATCAAGTGAAAATACATGTCTCACACAAAACAACTCATATAGATATGTTTTTAAAAGCAGCTTGTCTCTCTGTATTTTGCTCATGACCGCATGCTGCTGTTGGCTCATGCCTACAGGCTGCACATTTACAGAGTTAACTGCCAAACTCTGTGCCTGGATTATGACAGATATAAACTAAAATCAATTAATACAGCACAACCACCTTTGCCGAAGATGATCACCCTTACTGTTTTTTTAACATAAACATTGAAAACTGCGACACCAAACTGAGTAAGCCTCAACTCTTGGCTAGAGTCATTTGGGGAATTTGCTTCCATCATTAGAGTATGTTGCTTCACAGATGTTCACTTCGAAGTAGATGCTGGAGATGTCTCCAGGCTTCACAAAAAATTGTTGCTAGACTTCCTAGAGTGCTTGGCCTCATTGTAAACCATTTCACAAAAACAGGAAATGCCCGTGGCACTAGTGCACATATTTTTTTCCTCCGTGCCTCACAAAATGTTTTACTGTGACATCAGAGCATTTAGTTGTGTTACATGCACTTAGATACTTTCTTAAGCAGATGGAGCATTGTTACAGGAGCTAAATCAACCCCAAATACATCCTCAGTTGAAATGTACATCAATCCATACTTGTCCTTGTTTCTATATTTGAAGTAACTTACAGGCCAATAACATCTATATATGGCCCATATTTTTGAAGATGACAAAAAAGTAGGAATTGATCCAATATGCCACTATTTAAAAGAAAGATATGAAAACTGACAAGCATTTTTACAATTGGGGAAAGCCAAGGCTAGAAATTACAGTGTTTGAAAATATATTATGATGAAAAAATGCCCGGATGGCAAAACTGGAGGACTAAGAATAGTCTAAGAACAGTGGTACCTGCTTCTGGATATGGAAGGCTTTGGGTGTTGCATTAAATTTATTATTTTATTTCTTGAAATGCATTGTTTTAAAATCATGAAAACTGTAACTGCCAGAAAGGTTGTTCTGTCAGTAGATGGCAGCTGTGTGCGCAGGAGTAGCTATTTGTGATGGAGTGTGAGAACAGCTGAAGAGTTTACGATGATAGTTTTCAAAATGTGCATGTGACAACATTTTCAGTCAGGGCATGTTCTGAAAGACTTTAGATGTCAAAATTACGTTATGCTGAGCCCCAAAGCTACCTGTACATAAAACAGGTTAGTTTATTGCTAAAAGTTTGTTCTTTAGCATATTTACTTGCCATTGCTGTTAGATAATCACTTTTTCAAGTTACTGAGAAGAACAAATGACTGCATGTAGTCGGCTTTTCAACTAACAGGCTACTGGTTATAAGTCTCTGAGTACAGTTATACTCGAAGACTTAAATCTAACAGCCTGTTAGTTGAAAAGCTGGCTGTGTTTTACTTTTCAACACACTGATTGGCTATATACACTATATTGCCAAAAGTATTTGCTCACCCATCCAAATTATCGGAATCAGGTGTTCCAATCACTTCCATGGCCACAGGTGTATAAATTCAAGCACCTAGGCATGCAGACTGTTTTTACAAACATTTGTGAAAGAATGGGTCGCTCTCAGGAGCTCAGTGAATTCCAGCGTGGAACTGTGATAGGATGCCACCTGTGCAACAAATCCAGTCGTGAAATTTCCTCGCTCCTAAATATTCCACAGTCAACTGTCAGCTGTATTATAAGAAAATGGAAGTGTTTGGGAACGACAGCAACTCAGCCACGAAGTGGTAGGCCACGTAAACTGACGGAGCGGGGTCAGCGGATGCTGACGCGCATAGTGCGAAGAGGTCGCCAACTTTCTGCAGAGTCAATCACTACAGACCTCCAAACTTCATGTGGCCTTCAGATTAGCTCAAGAACAGTGCGCAGAGAGCTTCATGGAATGGGTTTCCATGGTCGAGCAGCTGCATCCAAGCCATACATCACCAAGTGCAATGCAAAGCGTCGGATGCGGTGGTGTAAAGCACGCCGCCACTGGACTCTAGAGCAGTGGAGACGCGTTCTCTGGAGTGACGAATCGCGCTTCTCCATCTGGCAATCTGATGGACGGGTCTGGGTTTGGCGGTTGCCAGGAGAACGGTACTTGTCTGACTGCATTGTGCCAAGTGTAAAGTTTGGTGGAGGGGGGATTATGGTGTGGGGTTGTTTTTCAGGAGCTGGGCTTGGCCCCTTAGTTCCAGTGAAAGGAACTCTGAATGCTTCAGCATACCAAGACATTTTGGACAATTCCATGCTCCCAACTTTGTGGGAACAGTTTGGAGCTGGCCCCTTCCTCTTCCAACATGACTGTGCACCAGTGCACAAAGCAAGGTCCATAAAGACATGGATGACAGAGTCTGGTGTGGATGAACTTGACTGGCCTGCACAGAGTCCTGACCTCAACCCGATAGAACACCTTTGGGATGAATTAGAGCGGAGACTGAGAGCCAGGCCTTCTCGTCCAACATCAGTGTGCGACCTCACAAATGCGCTACTGGAAGAATGGTCAAAAATTCCCATAAACACACTCCTAAACCTTGTGGACAGCCTTCCCAGAAGAGTTGAAGCTGTTCTAGCTGCAAAGGGTGGACCGACGTCATATTGAACCCTATGGATTAGGAACGGGATGTCACTTAAGCTCATATGTGAGTCAAGGCAGGTGAGCAAATACTTTTGGCAATATAGTGTATGTCAAATCGGAAGCCAAGAAAAGTATATAAAACCTGTCAAATGTACTGTGTAAATACAAAATTAATGTTTGAACTAATTGTTTTATCTTATTCTTTTAGACTAAACCCGAATCAATGGAGTTTAATCCCTACATCATGTGGCCCCTAAAGCTGAGCCCTGCTTCTGATGCAGAGCAGGTGTGGGAGGTAACACTGCTCACTCACCGACACACATGCACACACACACGTTCCCCACTGAGAAGGTTCATATGGCCATAATTACACTCTTTCCATAGCTATGGGAAGCAGGGTGACTGCGGGTGGGAATAGAGGAGAGATGCGCAGCGGGCAGCAAGGAACAATGTGCTAAAGGGAGCTCAAAATCAGCCAACCAAGGGCCACCGCCAGGGCTAATTACAGAGTGAACATGAATAATGATAAATCAGTGCTCTGTTGGTCTGAAATATGCAGCATTCTTTGCACAGTCAGTCAAAGTCTGAGTCTGATCACCCATAATGCTTGCTGCTCAAAAATGACAGCTGACGAGTGATCGTTGGGATCTTTTCATGATTGTGAATTTATCATGAAAATATATCAGAATTTTTAGTATTTACATGTGCACTGTATTGTTGTTTACGAATGTATTTGATTTTGAGTATGATTTTCTAAATGTAAATTGAAACTGAAACGAAAGCATTGGCCTGTTAACACAAACTTTATTCAAATTGAACATTCATACCATGAGATGAGTAAAACTAGGACTGGACAGAATTAAACAGAATTCAAAATTAATCTTCTGCATGAGCAAAATTTCTGTACAGTTTTATAAAAGTGCTGGGCCACAGAGGCATTTTTAGAGAGTATTTGCTCTTTCCAACAATTTAATACTGTAACATCTGTAATTGGTTTCAGGGGACGTGGGGACTGATCTAAAGTTATTTCATAAAGTGTCATAAGGAGACTTTCTGGTGATGTTTCACAGTAAGTCACCACTATACAGACACATGTCGTTCCAAATATGTACAACAGCCAGCATTTCACCACTGTTTAAGTCTCTGGAATGGTTGAAATAGTCATTTCTCCAGTTTAACCTGAGGAAGCATAGTAACAGAAACGATTCTGCTCTGGAGGTGAACCACCTCCTATACAGACCCCAACAGTGGAATATGCTGTTTCTTCCCCCCCAAGACCAACTATAAAGGCTCTGGCTGAAGTGGTGGGAGTTTGAGGAGCTGTCCAAATGCTGAAAGAGCACCAAACATCCTCTCAGTTAATTATAGCCTAAACAGTGTCAGGAAGTGTCCTGATTTCTGAGTTTGAGAGGATTTTCTTTATTGTCCATCTTATTGTTATATCTAATATAAAGAAAACCGCACTCTTGGTTGCTTTAGTTGAAATATATAAACTACGTGAGAAGTGATGGTTGGCAGTAGATGGGTTTTCACGCCCTAATGCTCTCAGTTTGCTGTTAGAGCCAATTTGGGCTAAAATAACCGTCCAACCACCACAAATCAATACCCTGAAACTACACTGAATGACAGCAGCAGCTCCGCTCTGTACAGTAAGAGAATGCGGACGGGAGGGGTGGAGTTCACTGCATTTACTTTTCAAAGCTCCTCTGGCTCAGGGAGCAGCTCCTTCTCATTCTTTGTCCGAAAAACGACGGAGTTGGTGTTGATGCTCCATGCCATGTGATCCCAGTTTTGTTCAATCAATCGTCTCGTATAGCTGCAGTCCCCACTGAAACTTTCCATGCTGTTGCCCGTCCAGCTGACGGCATCTGCGAGGTTTGTGTGGACCGTGCTCGCTGGTGCTCGCTTTGCTGCTGCGCTCCGGTTCTTCACTCTCGGCTCTCCAGGTTCGCAGGGACTTGCGCGGCCACAGGAGCTGGCCTGGCTCTTACGCACGCATGGAGGGAGACGTTATGGACAAGGTGGAGGCCACGGCACCGGTCTGTGACTTCGACCCCATCAATGGGAGCATCCCCGCCACCAAAGTGGAGATCACCGTGTCCTGCAGGTGAGTCCAGTCCGGCACTGGTGGGGCTGTGCCAGCGCGTGGTCTGCCAAGCCCCCAGCGTCATAGGGATATTTTTTAGGCGATATTTTAGATGGGACGTTTTAGGCAAAGAGTTGATATTTGTTCATTGGGTTTTTAAAATGAATGCCATTTATATTACAGAAAATATCAAACTTCTAGTAAAATGTCGATTCCATGTTGGCAGTTTCCTCCTCTGCCCAGATGCACAGGCGCGCGAGGATTAGGAAAGGTTTCCGTGACACTAAAACGCTTATTTTCTTTGAACATATGGGAAGTGAAACAGAAAATGAACGGTTTCAACCCTGCACTGCAGTTATGGTAAAAGTTTTCCTCGACCAAATGAAGTGAATCAACCTAACAGAAACGAGTCTGTGTGAACTTTACGCTTTTGTTTGTGGGTTTTATCGGTCGTTTGGATCTGCTCCGTGCCTGTTCCATTCACCACAGGCTTGGGCTGGGTTGGGTCGCCGTGTGGCTTGGCGCGCATCACGTCGCGTTCCACAGGAGATATCGACCGTCATTGTCGAGAGGTCTCCCTTGAGGCATTGTGTCACGCGTATGCGTCTGCTGTGCTGCTGGTCCGAAAACCACAGCAGTTCACACAGAGATGGACGGAAGCACTGCCCATGCACTATCAAAAATCCCAAGGTCAATCCAACAACGATTCACTGAAAGAGTCGCCGGAGAAAAACGCCGCGAAGATGACAACAGCCCTCTTAACATAAGGGTGGGGCAGCCCTGGCTGCAGGTAGAGACGCTGCATGAAAGCTGCAGAAGCATACGAATACAGGATGCGCAATTACATTTAATACTTTTCACAGAATACCGTGCCATTTGTGTAATCCTGGCCTCCATAGCTGTGCGTAATTGTTGCCTTATAGTGTAAGAAAATCCAAGGGGAGATGCATCCATCAACCAACACACCTCTAAAAGTCTTTTGCATTATTCACCTAATCATGGAAAGGACATGAGCCGATTTTATAGATTTTTGGATTGCACAGTTTATATATTTTGAAACAAAGTGGATCAATCCGACACCAAGATGACCTTATAAGCCATTTGGGATATTAATCAGTCACATTTGAGAACAGGACAGTTAACCTTTATGAGGTGGATGGATTTGAGAATGATGGAGCAGAAAGGAGTCTGAGGGAGATGAACAGCACAGAATTTTCAAACAGAAAAAACTAAACAAAAAACTAATCTCTTACATCATATGTTTTGATAGATATTGATAACAAAATGTTGGCGAATCGAGTTCCGGAAGCTTGTATGTGAGCCTCTCAGGGGAATCTAAGGTTGTGCAGTTTTTATTCATGTGTGGGGTGTTATTAATAATACCTGGTGTTGTGTTGTTTCCTTTTGTTACGCAGTGTTGTTTTTTGCCCCCCAGACCTTCTTACTTTGAGCCAGGATCAGTGCGGATGCCCTGAGGCTCTGTTGATCTGCAGCTCCCTTGTCTGTCATTAATGTCTCTCCAACCTTGCTCCTGGTCACAAAGTTATAAAGAGAAAAGAAATGCTTTCAGCGGCTCTGGAAACATTTTCTGCCTCGAATTCCAAGACTTCAGTCCCATTTGCTCTTCACTGTGACTCGTGGACAGATAAAAAAATCAGAACGCACAAAGTAAGTCGTGCAGGAAGCCAGTCCATCAACTCATCAGGGTGAGAGGGGGCACTCTTTCCAATAGATACGTACAGAAACAATGAGTGTTATGAGGGAGAGGGGCAGACGCTCCACAACCCTGTGTAATTGATTTAGCAAGCCTGAAAACTCTGAGATTGCATTGCACATAGCAGAGCCATACCATGCAGCCCTCCAGGCATTCTCATAACCCTCTGCCAATATTGCGGCAAGCCCCATGATGAACTGGAGGGACTGAGGCAGACAGCCGCTTACCAAAAACAAAAGGCGCACATCACCGTGATGGCGCGCTGTTTTCTGTATAAAACTCTGATTGGCTTTGCTCACCGGTCAGTCGGTGAGCTGTTCCTCGAGTGCCTAGGCTTCTTTTAAAACATAACGATTTCTTTACAGCTCGGTGATGAGGTGGTTCTTCACACTGAAGTGGCCTCTCTTCCCACATCTGTCTCAATGAACATATTCCTGTGTATCCACTTCAGTGGGTTAAGGTTCGTGCTCCCCTGGTGTTTTACAGGCTTGGTCCACCCCTTAAGTGTACCTAATGAATGTGCTCATGATTAAAAATTCTAGGAAGCTCAAATCAATGTTTCATTAGTAGTATGCTTTAATTATGAGCAAAATCATACATGAGAATTCTGCTGGATTTTTGATAGGAACCATTGTATATTTCATCTGTCTAGGCCCTCCCAGAAATGGCATGTGCAATGGCTTTAGGTTCGGCAGAATTTGGCTTTAGCTCTGTGGCTCCAGTGTGAAGAACTCTTTCTGTTGGAAGAAATATGCACACTGATGAAAACCACACAATGCCCAAAGGCTTAGAATGCAAAGCTTCATTTATGCAGGATATCTTTTTTTCACTCTGTTTTTAATGGTCTGTCACAGTACCAGCAGATGTTCAGAGTGTTAGTGATGATTGTAAACACGGTCTTTCCGAGTGAACAGAATGTAGGGGGGATCTTACTAAGTATGAAAACCCAGGAAAAATATTTACAAGCCTTATCAGAATAATGTAGGATTTGGCAGAAGGTGGTGGAATTAGCGTCAGAATGATTCTTTTTTTTAATCCATTATTTGTTTTCTCTTTACACATTTAAAAAAAAAAGTCACTGAACAATTTCATAAAGAGTCTGGGTATGTTGAATCACTGGTACGCATGACTTAGTCCAACAAAATCCTCAATTCAAAAACAGAGCCTGAATCATTTTCCTCTTTCCAGCCAACAAGAGTTTCGTGATCGCATTTTTACCCTTTACTATGTCAAAACACATTACAGGTATGGGGTTAAGTGACAGCAGCTGATTAAGCCACCCTCCCTTCCTCTATGCTCAGCCTCCCACCTGATAGCTCCAACACGAAACTTTATTAGGCTCCACAGCCAATTACACTGGAGCAAAAAAAAAAAACGCTGCATCTTGTCCATCCCCTCCTGATCTCTACTGTGTCTGTGGAGCTCTCCATAACCATTCCATTTTCCCAATAGATTGGTTAGGATGGCATTGCATTAAGTCACTGCATTCTGTAGATGGGGGATGTGACTCTACCAGGCTAGTCTGCTCCTGAGGGATTCATTATTTGGGGGAAAACACAAGAAGGCACATGAATGCGAGCACCCTGAAACCAAACTGATTACTGTTCTCTGGTATTGGATATAAATATGTGGCACGCTTCTTCATCTGGCCTCCTCTTAAAACAATCATTGCAGCAGAGGAAAATAAATCATAAATGCCTGATCTGTCAAAAGCAGTCACTTGAACTGGCAATTGGGATTCAAGCTGTTCAGCTAACGTATCGTTTTCTTGAATGTGTTGTAATAGCTTCTAACTCTGCTGCTGCTGTTGTGGTAATAGCTGTTGTGGCTGTTGCTCTCATTCAGTGTTGGTTACCCCTTCAGTCAAACCCTCCTTTGACCTGCTTTTTTCTGGTTTATACATTATTTTCTTTTTTGCCCTAGCAGGCAAGCTTGAGTCGAACTAGTTTTCATTGTGCAAGAGCATAAAATATTAATAAAAGACCTCTGAGAAAGAGAGACATTTCAGTTTGCAGACTGACCCGGAGCAAGCTTTCAGCTTTTATCTTGCATCGTGACGTGCGTTTGTGTTAGGATGTGCCATATCTGTTTTTGGGATCAAGATTGTGAGATTCAATGTTGTTGCAAAGAAGAAATTTCTTTCAATTTCTGAGGTTTTATGAGTGGGACTGGCCAGTCTCTCTGGATGACGAAATTGTACATAGATCAACGTTACAGAAAAATGTATATGGACTCAAGGTGTCTGTTATTAAATCATTCTTACACACTTGAGTACAGGTGAATCCCATCAACGCCTTGTTGTAGGTGACATTCCAGAGGTTGACAATTCTGACAAAAACAAAGACAGTTTGAGGTATTACAATAACGGATCAGTGTAGCCCTTTGTGGCAGAGAAAGCTGCACTTTTTCATTTTCAGAGAATCTATAAAGGTCAGCAGCACATGCCTTAAGAATTATATGTAGGGGATATTTGACCTCACATCACAGCTTGTCAGGGAAATGTACGAGCTGATGACAGATCTGTACAAAGTTTGGCACACTGCTCCCCAAAGTTTTACCACACAACTGCATATGTTGAAAGTCTTTCACTTGACAACCTAAACTGAAGTAATTCATTTAGCGTACAATCGAATGGGTCATACCGGTTCCTCTGTTTTGAAAATTAGAAATTGTGGTATGCTTTTTCAAAGCAGACTTTCAGTGTTCCTAACATGCACATGCTTTTCCAAACTCAATACATCAGTTTGAGTCTGTTATTGATTTAGTACTGTTATGTGTAACACCAGGCCAGAGCTGCCTCTGAGATATCCAAACCATGTCAAGCTGTTATGAACAGAGACATGACCTACAGAGATCCCACAGAGAGCAGACCCATTATTTTTTGTAGACTGGAATGTGTGTGTGTGAAAAAAATGTTGTTTTTATATCTTTAAACTTTGGCATTTGGGTCTTTTTTAGAGTAAACTCTAAGTTGACTTTTGAGACATGGAACAGCTTGTCCTTACCTTAAAAGTCACAGTAACTGTTTGTCAGTTACTGTTTTTTTTCAAAGTGGCTCTGCTTCTTTCTTTTCTTTGACTCGTACAACAACCTAACAGCCATCTAAAAGACATTTTGTGAAACTGTTAGAAAAAAAAGGAAATATAGGTTTGGTACAAGCTGTTGATGCATGCTCAATTCCCATCTCAACCAGTGATGTTTATGTGTTTTTTCTTTTTTGCTGGTTAAAAAGGTTTAACAAGGTTTAAAGACTAAAAGACACTAAGGTCTGTGTTATATCAGACATTAAGATACTATAATTCAACTCTTCTTTTCCTGGATTATCATGTGACCATCCCAACCCTGTTGGTTACATGCAGGATGTCTCTGAGATCCAAATCAAACAAACAAACTTATTTGCTGAAAACTATACAGTAAATGTGTCAGACTTCACAAATACTTAGTTTCTTGTTTTTCAATTATTTCATAGTTTGCTTTCAGATCAGAGTTGTTAGTAACAAAATGACCACTATTTCCACACTATATGGCGCATTCATCATGAGCTAAAATCAATTATTGACACTTTTCTTGCATACCTGCTATCATAATCAATTTAGAGATTGTGTTCTCTGTGCTCCGTCTTTGAATTAATTCATGCTCAGTTTATTTTATCTGTCTTAGATTAATGATCTGTTGCGCTCATTTAAAAGCCAAATTATGGAAAAGCTCAAGAATTCTTTGCAGCACCTTTAGTTTGTGTTGTGCAACTTACATTGTGTCAAACAGTGAAAGTGCATAGATAGTGTATGTAATTTCTTATGTTTCAGTGTTTGGAATAAAAAAAATGAGGGGAAAAATGACTTAGAATTCACATTAGACTGTGCAGCTTTGGTTATGATAGCCATATTAAGTCTGAGTGTTTCCCATTGCTCCTTGCAGAAAAAAAAGCTTTCTTTGCATAAACCCGAGCTGTCACAGTATGCAATTAGCAGTGATATTCTTCCCTAGTCAGACATTAGTTACACCCGAGAAGCCAGTTTGAAACATGGACTTGCAGTGAATGTGCATACTCATTTATCATATCAGCAGAGGAGCAGTTTTATGACTGAGATTCTGTCACTGCCGTAAGATGCCTGTCCAGGGAGTGCTCTGCTGCAGGTATCTGGGACCTGGAGAGATCCCAGGTTGAAGCTGAATAATTAAACAGATGGAGCAGAAGAAGAAGAAGGCACCTGGTGCCATCACAAGGAAAGTAATGGATCTTGCATTAATCAAAGGGACAGAATGTGCTTTGAATATTTGAGTATTTTGAGTTACAAACAAAAAACAGGTGTGCTCTGGGTTATCCCGAGTCACCATTCAGAGATTAAACCACAGCACACAGATCAAAATTATTTTCAGTAACAAAACAAGTATAATTTCACAAGCATTGCCTCCATATGTATCTCTCAAGCGTCCTCTCATGATATACCTAGCTCACTTCATCTTGCAAAGATTTCCTTGTGTAAAATTGAATATTTCCTACTGAATAATGGGATTGCTCTTATAAATGGTTGACTGGAACAGGATGCTCCTCCTCGACTGGGTTCTTTGAGATTTTGAACCGTAAGAACTGCCTCGGGGTGTATTAGACAAAGGTAGACCTACTGACTCCGTGAAGCGTGAGTGGAAAGACAATGTACGTCCTCAGTCAAAGGAGACGGGGCCATAGGGCAAAAAGACACTGAAGTGCAAGAGTAGCCCTCAAAATGCAAAGCATCACTCGCTTTCTCTTTCCAGCCATCTCCATTGCCTTTACTGCCACATCATGACTTTCCCTTCTGTTACAAGTCGAACACTTGTATTTGAAAATTTAATTTGTCATTTTTGAGATACATTAAGTCTCCAGGTCATTGGAAAGTCAGGTGCAAGACTGACTTAGTTGCTGTCTGTGCAAGGGGATTTGGACAACTCCAGGAAAGTGGGAAAATTGCTGACAGTAAGGTACTGTGGGGTGCAAACATCAATGCTACTTTTAATAGTTAAATAATTAACCACACGGATCATAGGCCTGCCAAGTTCTGTTCAAACACAAGCTGGCTTCTTGTGATATTGTTTCTAATTCACAATTGGGTTTGTAGGAAACTATTTTTATCAATGTTTTGCGCTTAAAATTAAAAAATATCTTTAATCTTGAAAGTCAGATAGTTTGCACCTTTGATTAAAGCGTACATGTATCTATTGTGTTTACTGATTTTCCCTATATTTCCTTATGTATTTGTTAATTAAAGTGTGCTCAGCCAATACTTAACTAACTGCTGGATAAACAAACATTGCTCTGATAAGGATGATTAGACAGATTAGGAAACTAATTAAAATACCTTTTCTTTCCTTCAGAATCAAAATAGATTTTCATCATTTGCATTTTTTTTGCTGATCTTAAGTGCACCGCTGACTGCTTCTTGAGCAATTAAATATTCAATTCTGATAATGCACTCTCATGTCGTGAAGGTGGTGGGTTTAAGAAAAGTAAGAAGACTGATGTTTGCCATTTTCATGAATGATGTGACATGATTGTGGTGATACCGACAGCAGGGACACTGGGACCTACCGATTTCTCCTCTGAAAGATGCTAATAAAGTTAAGCATGGTGGGAAAGAAAAACTGTTCTGTCTAATTAGAATTGTCCTACTTTCAGTGAACTTCCTCTTCATCATCGAAAACCTTTCTCTGTCAGCTTTTGGAATAATGATCCTGTTTTATCCCACTGGGGAGTGTACAGATGAAAGATTTAACTTGAAACATGCGCCATTATTTCTGTGCAAATGGACGAATTATCTTGGATATTACTGTGCTTCCTGCAGCACAGATGTGTGCTCCCTGCCTATGTGTACCATAAGAAAATTGATTAATTTGTATTTGTGCCAAAAAATATCTGTTTGTCATCATTCCTCGGTGGAAAAGAGATTTTCCAGAGAACAAATAAAGGTTCAGCACACTACATAATGCATGGCAAAGGGTGAAACGGGGCATGTTATGTTTTCCCACTTTTCTTGTCTCCAAGTGACCCGTTCTTGGCTCAGAGAGATGGGATAAAGCAATTGACAAGCAAAGTGTTGGATGTTAATGGATTACAAATAGTAACAGTTGGTCACAAAACCATGGACAGCTTTGTTATCTCCTGAGATAATTGTGCTGACAATTTTTCAGCTGTTGTCAGCCCAAGGCTAAAACCAAGTGAGGCTGTATCTGTCATTCCCTGTGACAGAGGATTTTATTTGCAGGAATTCAGAAATACATGTCCATGAACAATTTCTTGTTGCTTGGATTCAGTCCAGAAATCTCATCTGTATTCATTAAAGTCCTGCTGTCCCCTTAAGGGAAGAGGATAATTCTCAACTTTTCTGGAGCTAAAGCTCACAATCAAAAATCAGGAACAATATATCATACTGTCATGCTAATAAAAGTGTTGAACCCATCAGGAATATGTGTCATTTATAAAGTTTGACAATAACTTACTGTCTACCTTATTGTATCTTAAACAATGAGATGAAAAATCCAGTGTATAATTTTATAATCATTTGGGAAATTAAGAATGAAGAATTTCCCTTCCTCTCTCATAACAATTTGCTCTGTGTCAACGCCCTCCTCCCTGTAGCCCTCTGTTGAATGCGATTTATATTTAGTCATTTAGAACATAATTTATTTAAGGCAACCTACAACTTTGTAAAAATGTTTTTGATTTAAAATCCCTAATTATTCACCTTCACACACAGACACACAAAATACATTTTTTTGGGGGGGGGAATTGGGCACCAATATCTCACATCATTGTGATACTTTCTAAATCTGCTACTAAAAATTTGTTTAGTTGTCACAGCCTATTTTGGTTAAAAAAAGAAAAAAGAAAAAAGCTTAAACAATTAGACTTGTCAGTATTAGGCCATAAGGCTAATTAACAGTTGTAAGAACCAGATGTTAAAGTACAACATCAGGACTACGACACTTTGGTGTACAATTTTAGTTTTTTGTGGAGATAAATACATAGGCTGTGTATGCTTCTTTGTCCTGTCATTGAGCTTTAATGTACTTTTGTACTGACAGCATTTTTGCATTGAGTATTTTGTGACAGATGTGTGTAAATAGTTATACTTCTGTAAAACTGACAACATAAATGGATAAATAATAGATGTATTTGAGTTATATACTTGATATGCTTGGTTTAAATAATTGTGATTGGCCATTGTTCTCATTTCTTACAGGAATCTCTTGGACAGAGACACTTTCTCCAAATCTGACCCTTGTAAGTTTTCATTTAAAAAAACAAAGGAATCTTTTGTTGCTTTCAGTGAGCTTCATTATGATTAATTGAAACATTCTGTCCTTTAACAATGCTTCACTTTTTATTTTTGCTGAGCCTAACTTTGATTCAGTTTACTCTGCTTTTTCAAAGTATTCCTTCAATAACTGCATATCATTTGCACAGTAATGTGACAACCTTTCCTCAGTGTGAGCAAAAGTACCATAATGCATGCAGGATATAGGCGCCAGTCCCTGAATACAAATGGATTTAGGTGAGACACATTGAGAAATGCCATAAAGGCTTTTTTTTTAGGTTAAATTCCCTGCAGAATGGAGAATGGAGGAGACAATTTAAATAACATGGAAGGGGTTCAAAACCCTGTGTGTAGAGGGAAAAATATCACAGTCTCTTTTTCACATGCCTGAAGCTGATCCCTGGATACGTGACAGGCCTCATCAGTTTGACCTGTCTCAGCTTCACGTGGAGTCTCCAAGGTAGACAGAAATCATGAGAAATTTACCATCACAAAATTCATGTTATGGCATTCCGGGGAACATCAATTTGGCACTTCGCTGTGCTGTCAGGCTGCGGCAGGATAATTAAGGACCTATGTCTGCAGAGAGGGAACAAAACAAACATCATTTATTGATGACAGTGGTTTGATTGAGATTGTTCAGTAACTGTGTTTCTCCGCTTTCCCCCCTGTCTCCGTCTGTACCTGGATCCCCTTCGATCTGGCATCTCAGTGGTCGTGTTATACACCCAGGGTGTGGAATCCAAACAATGGAGGGAGGTAAGAGATCACAACTGTTTCCTCTGTGAATACAACTCAATCAGTCCATCGGTGCTTCATGACAGCCCACTCTCTTCACTGCCCCTTTTCCTCCCCCCCCTGTCTCTCAAGGTAAACACTGTGTGCCAATCTTTTGCGATTGATTGACCCTGTGAACACTGGTGTGCTGGTCAGCAACGCTTTAGCTGTGACTGATTGAGTGATTATGGTGCCAGCTACATCTTTCTATAAAGATTTTCCTCTCAGCATGAAAACCTTTGGCTGCTGGAAAAGGGGCACTAATTAGACCAGAAAGGCCAGTAAAGCTGGCAGAAGTTGTAACAAGACAGAGAACCATCCTGGTACGATCGTGTGTAGCTGGGAACAAAATAAAGTGCACTGGTTGTAACGTGACGCAAAAAGAGTTCAATGAATGAATACATTTCCCCAAATTACACGTAGTATTGCAGGCTGTTATTAGCGGCTGGGTACATTGTCAAAAAGTTAAAAAGTGAAGGTCCTGTGACAGTGAAAACAGAATGACCCAGAAAAAGAAGTGGCTTTATATGAGAAAATGAAGAAAAATGGAGGTGAAACAGCAGTGGGGATCTCCTCAGAGATGAAAACATTCAGTTCACTGAAGTTGTGACAAAAGAGTATGGACGCAGAGGCATAAGGGAGATATGACAGGGAGAGCGATATGACAGAAAGCATTTGGAATTCCATTAATCTAAAGCACACCTGCCTATTGAGAGAGCATTTTTCAGATAAATATATATAAATGGCTCTGGTTGGTTTAAGATATATTGTTTATGATCACACTTCCGTTGGAAAAGGGAACTGTCAACTGCCATGCAAAACTGGGTACATCAACACTTTATAAAAAAAGAACACATTCTGTTATTGGTTTAACTGGCACACTTTGAAGGCCTTTTTTTACGCCCGTCTTGTTAGATTCCAAATTTAATAATTTTTGGTCTGGATTGAAAAAAGGATGCGAAATGTAGTTTTTCTGCCATGTATATGAAATAATTAGTTCTAATGATTAATATGCAAGTATAGGCAGACGTCAAGAAACCACCCCCAGACCTGTCACTACCACCACACCTCAAGCTTAAAGACTACAGACTGTTTCTCCCTGAAATTCTGGAGGTGTGTTTTCAGTGCAAATGACAGCTGGCTAAGCAGCAGAGTCAAGCTGTGCAGCAGTGATAAAGATGAGCGTGTTTTTTGCCCCTGTGTGGTAATGTGTTTTGGTTGTCCTGGGAGTTGATATAGCTGGTTGGAGTACCTTTCACTTCCTCACAAACCGTCTGTAATCCAATTACTCTTATGTGGGCCAAACTCTCCCACTTGTTTTTCCTCTTCTCCTGAGGATTATCTAAGCAAATGATATGGATATGGATGTGTTTTCTACTCCACTTCCAGAGCATTTGCAGACCTTCGACCTAATTTACAATGTTTGTGGTTTGATGAGTGAAAAGCAGCATCTTATCTTTATCTGATTATTTATAACTTCTTTGACTGTTCTTATTCATACTTAAAGTCAATTTAAGTATGAAGTGGTCCGTTACCAGTTTGAAACAAATGAACAGCTGATATAGTAAAACTCTGAATTTATCTGGTAAAGAAAAGCCTTTTTTAACTTCAAATTCATAGATGGTAAACTTTTTATCAAGACACTTAGTTGCAGTTTGTCTAACCAATATTATCTAGACGAGAAAGGGCATATAGCCATTGTCAGAGTTTCTGGGTAGATTTTCTTTCTTTTTTTCCCCTCCCACTGATGTTAATGCCTTGCAACCCTGGCTTTAAATCTTAGCCATGTGCATGTGAAGGTAGGAAGGCTGTGAGGAGTGAGATCTGCTATTTCCTCAGATGGCAGATCACAGCTCTGGCTCTAAGGCCAGGGACAAGAGTGAATATGCTGTGGCCCCCCTGCTGCCTCGCTGAGAGTGTGTCGATGAAATAAGCTCCTGTCTCCTCAGTGCAGATATCACCTCCAGCATCAGCTGGAACAGAGCTCATACACTTCCCGACAAGATGTGCAAGAATGGAAATGGTGCCACACAGCACTTAATCTTTTATGGGTTTAGCTCCACTTTTCTATTTCATTTCTGGTGACGCTTCAATGAATTCAGACTCTGACTGTGTCACATAATCCGGTTTTGTTGTCTTTTTAAAAAAAAGCCATCAATCAGTTCAAAGTATTCTACTTTTGAGTTTCACTTCCAGTTTTCACCCCAGGGGCTGCATAGAGAGAAATTTTAGCCTATATCCTGCTGTTTCATCCCCCCATTAAGACCTAGCTCTGCTGCTATTAATTTAATGTCAGATTATGGTAATATTTTACCTGAGATATTTCTAAAGTTCAGCATCAGTTCCAGTCATATTGAAATGGCTAATTTTTCATATATTCAATATGCGTCTGTTTGCTTTTGCCTAGCAAGCTGCAGCACTCTTGATTTTTGACTATTTCTGAGTATTCTCATAAATGTCAGGAACATTAGTCAGTGTCTGTACTTGATGTTTAATATGTTTGATAGTTTGGTTATCCCAGGGTGTAGAAAAAAATGCTATTAAGTAAAATTATTTCTGTTGGCTGACTTATTCCTACTTAAAGACAAAATGTAGAAAAAGAAAATTGACACTTGCAATCACTGGCTTCTTTTAATTTAACATAATCTCCTCTCAATCCGTGAATTCACACAGCTGTATGGGTAAAATAGAGAGGCAGGGGATTGTATTGTACATGAGGGACTGCTTAATTTGTTGACTCAGAGTTCTTTACTCACACATTCCTTGCTTGTCTTTCCTTTCCTCTTTTCTGATCCAGTTTGGGAGAACAGAGGTGATAGACAACACGCTAAACCCAGACTTTGTCAGAAAGTACATCTTGGACTACTTCTTTGAGGAGAAGCAGAATCTCCGCTTTGACGTGTGAGTTATTCTGTTTGATCCGGCTCTCTGAGGACACGTACAGGGGTGTGTGTGTTTCAGATATGCTGCCTTCTTCTAACAAGTCCTGCAATTTATATTTCACTGTAAGGATATCCTCGTTTTTTCTCATCACTCACCCTTGTCCTTTTTCTGAATCTTCATCTCCTCTACCTCTTTTCTGTCTCTTATATTTCCCCTCTAGGTCCCTCCTCAGTAGCTCTGCTCTCTCCCAAGGAATTATTCATTGGTGCAATGTCTCAGTAGTCACTCATTTATGGGAAGATTGGTATAAGAGTCATACATATTTCAGATAAAGTTTTATCCAGAATCTCCCAGCTGCAAAGCAAAGCTAAATTTCTAAAACCAAGTCAGATAATACTCACAAAGAGCTCCATTCCCTCGCTGTCTTCCCCTTTTCCTCTTGCAAATGCCAGGCAAGCGAGAATGTCAGGAGGGTGCAGTTTTATTTGAAGTTCTCCCAGAAAAGATTCAGAGTCATTCTCTCCACTAAGCTTTTCCTCAAGGAGAACATTTATTCCTACAACAAATCATAGCCTTGGTGGACTTGATACATGTATCCAGGTCCAAATGTCCAACTTTTTAAGAATTTGTACTAATTTCTATAAGATGCATTCCTGATGCAGTGTTGGAAAGGAAAAGAAGACAGTGCATACCCTGAAAGTTAGTTATTAACTTGCATTTCTATTTGATCACAGAATTAGGTTCTTGGGTATGCCCAGTAGAATTATTTTACGTACATTTTGACTAGTAGGAGCACAAAACTTTTCTGTTGGTGGGTTGTTTCAACATATCTCAGGATAGAAATTATACCCATAAATTATTTACTGATTTACAGCTGCATTATTCCTTATGTGAGATTTTCCCTGCGCATCTTCCCTTTGTCCCTCTGATAAAGAAGTTATCTTATTAACTAGCAAAGCCCTCCTGTCAGTATATTCTCTGTTTTGTTGGTCACAGCCTTCATGGTTCAAGTTTTTTTCTTTTTCTCGCTATTACAGATATGATATTGATTCTAAAAGTCCAGATCTGGCCAAACATGTAAGTCAAGACCTTTTTTTGTGTAATAAGTAGCAACCTTTGCCATCAGCCTTTGAATTATCTGTGCATGTCTTGATATTTACGTTCTATGCAAACCAAAGTTTGAAGCATCCATAAACTCAAATATATTTTGAAAAAATGAGTGAATTGCGCTAATCTGGCAGTATGCTCTCTATGTGTCTTTACCTTTCATCTGCTTTGGAAATTAATTCTCTGCTAGTGCACAGAAAATCAAATGATCATTTGCAACTGCGAAATCATTTCTTTTTTTTCTTTTGATAAAATGAGAAATGAAGCATTGCTCATCATCACCAAAGCTATTCAGCACATTCCCATTTGTGCTGTGTTGTTCAGATTTAGATTTCCCAAGACAGCGCAGGCTTTTTGTAAACATTAGTATATTGTTTGAAAATAGCAACTTTGTCTGGAAGGGCCATCATTTATAGCAGAGCACAAGAGCAGGGAAGCTACTAATGAAGGAGAATGCATGGTGGTGTCTTCCTCATGCTGAAAGCTTTGATGAATAAAAACATATACTGCAGACAACAAACGATATATTTGACAGACTTGGTTTGCATATTACCAAATTTTTCATCATTAAATTTGTTTGTCATCCGGTTCGTCGATTGTTGTGTGTTTGTTTGCATTGTGGTTTGTGCTCTGGAAATAAACTGCTTCACGTGTAAAACTGTCTGCCTTCATCACTTTCCTGCTTATGTGCCTTTTCATTCTCCTTTGTTATTTCTTTATGTAACTTTGTGAGTCGGCTGTTTCCTTTCAGCCTATCCGCTCTCTCACATGTCCACTTTTGCTCCTCTTTCTTGCACTTGGGTGATGACAGTCTGGTATTTGAGTTATGTGCCTTTTGTTCCATGATATGCTCTGTTGTGTCACTGCTGCTGCCTGGTCTTTCTCTCTTCCTCCTCCTCCTCCTTCTTCACCCCGGAAGCCCACCGACGTTAACGTACGTGTCTGCTTCAGACCTCATAATATAAAACTGTACAATGCATAAAATAATGCTCAACTCCTCACGACTCTCCTTGTTACTCCCCGTAATCCACTTGAATGCCCCTGTCCTGCATCTTTCTCCATCCCGTGTTTTGCCCTCCTCCTTATGGCAGGACTTCCTGGGGCAGGTGTACTGCACGCTGGGAGAGATTGTGGGCTCACCTGCCAGTCGCTTGGAGAAACCACTTGTGTGAGTGTCCATTTTATTCTCGATTATCATCCACCTTTGAAAGGTCTGATAATGCAAATTAACGATTTCAACATGAGCGATCGTGTAGATTTCTAAAATGATTAGATATTTGAAACTCAGTAAAGGTTACATTGTAATAAATGTGTCTTCCTCTTGAAGCTATATGGAATGCACATTACAGTTCAAGGTTAGTGGAATAGGTAATTGAACATGACTTGTTGCTTTCTCGGTACAATCACCATCATTTGGGGGGTGATCTAGCATGAAGAGTGGATGGAAGTCAACGTGAGACACGTACTGTTATTAGCTTCACTTTGTTGTTACTTGTGAGGCATGAAATGTCGAAGCACCTCGCACCCACAGATCAGCGTGTGGTCCCCTGAGTTCTGTGTCTGCAATCAGAAAGCAAGGTGTGTTTGTGTGTGGGACGGCATGTGAAGTGTGCAGTGCTGCTGGCCTTGGCAGTGGGGAGTGGGAACAGCATGGCATTCATGCTGACCATGAACTCTGCTAAGGGCTGGCGGGCTGGATTACAGAGCTCAGTTCCCTTCAGTGCTGAATAAGAGGATGAGGAGGATCAAGAGACAGTGCTTACCCGTGTGCTGTGTACAAGGCTTCACAACTCACATCACAGGCAGTAAGGGGGTTCGGCAGCCCCGAGCAGACATGATGGAGAACAGTACCGATGCCAAAGCTTCACTTCGATCACTGCTGAAAGGGGATGATGAAAATATGGTGGCTGTTGTTATTGATCTCAGCTCACAAATGTTCATTAACTTTTTTGTATAACTGCCCACCAGCTTTTTTTTTTATCTGGCAGTAGCAACTCAAGAACACAAATTATTCCAGCAAATGTTTGGAATAGTTTTTTCTAAGTTATTTTTTTCTTGGACACCTAAAAAGCAGTCAAAAGTAATGGATTTTCCCTCTTCCTGTGGCACACTATAGTCGAGGAGTTGTTTAATGACAATGTGCTCCATTTCCTTTTCATGAAGTGACAGTGCTTCTCTGGTCCCCAGCTTTGAGGAATGGCACTTAAATGGACTGAGGAAATCTGTTAGTCATGCTTAAACAAGCTGTCCAAAGGCACACTGCGTTGGATGACCTGCTTAAGAAGCAAATCAGCACCCCTTTCCCAATTCTGTACATTTCATCTTCCATTTAGTCTCCTTCCTTCCAACCACTAGACCCTTTTTTCAATTTGACCCCCTTTTCTTTTCACTGCATCCCTATGAATATTTTTCCAACCCTCCTTCTAAGTCTTTGATGCCTTTCACACTCTCCACTAGGGTTGCAAAATGTATTGTTTCAGTTTCAACACTCCGATGTGCTCAAATTCAGAATTCACACACCGTAAAGGGACGGGCAATGTCAAGAATTGTTTCAAACAAAATTAATTCAACATGTTTAAAGCAGTCCCTTTCCTTTCACATGACTAATCTATGAGAGGGGTCTTTCTGATATAACATGCTTTACAACGACTAAAGGGTCCATGGTTCTAAAAGTACATCTATTTTTCCTTTAATTTTTACGACAAATGAAGTGTAAGAACCTGGAATTGATTGAGGGTATACTCTCTTTTTCTCACAAAGTCACAAATGTTTCTTTCCATGTCATGCTAGCGGGACCCAAACTGATCACTGAGCAACCAATAGCTGTTTTTGTTTGTCGAGCACAAAAAATAAGTGGATCTCCTCCTGATAGGAGACTTCCCAAATACTTGTCTATGGGATGGTGATATGACTTTCCTGCCATAGTTAAGTTAAACATCATGTGAGGTTTGTTTAAATTGATAGTAGAAATTAATATGAAAATTCAAATCATGGAAGGTGAGTGACGTGTTTTACTGAGTAAAATGTCCTCTGTGGTGCAGCTCTTAGGAATGGGGCCGTGTGTGCAGTCATCAGGAAGGAGACATAATATAGTTTTTGTAGGTAGCATGAAAATAGAGTTCAATAAACAAACAGCAGTAACCTTTTTGTTGGTATGGTGATTTATACCACACAGTAGAGCATGTGAATGCAGCAACAACATTAGCATGTTAAACCCATTAGCCTACTGTGACTGAGCCCTCTTGCTGTGCGCTTCAAGCAGGAAATGAGCAAAATTACAATGGCTGTTGTAGGTGGGGTGACTGCACCCATGGGAGCCAAGGAAAGAGGGAAAGCAATTTTGAAAATATATAAAATAATGTGAGAGAGGAAAACACGTCAACACTCACCTCAGTTCTTACCAACCTGCAGAGAGAAAAGCTCATCAAAAGATCCAATCTATCTTTTGTTTCACTTGTTGCTTCATTGCTGAAATGAGAATGGTAATTCAATGGAAAGAGGGAATATTTGTTTTTTTGTTCATGATTCATAAAGGAAGCACACTGTTGTACAATCATATGTGAATTGCTTGGTATTGTACAATGACCTATAAGGCTATGATGGCAGCTGAACATGTTGCTGCCAAGTCTGAATAGTCCAAATGATGCTTTTCTCAAAATATCAAATCAATGATCACAATTGATCCAACCAAACATTTAAGTATGATTTTTGGGTGACGGTAGGCAAAGCTGTGGCAGCTTCTAGTTCGACATAAAATCAGAGCCACCGTTTGGAAGGAAAGGTTTAGGATTTCTTTACATAAAATCCCTTTAGACCATGACATCTCTGTGCTGATGGTGCTTTAAATTGACATGTCTTTTTGCAGAGGAAAAAAAGTTTTAAGCCAGAAATATATCTATTTAAATGTCATGCTCATTGACAGGATGCTCAGTTGTGTCAGAATTCCACTGGGGAGCACATCAGACCAAACACTCAAACACAGCTGACACACTTTAGATTTGTGTTCCATGTTAGATTTGATGACCTCATAACATAATCTTTCATTTTTTCACATGGAAAATAGGTTGTTGCTGTTGAGTTGTAGCTTTGGACAGATTTTAGACAGCTAAAGTCAAATTAAGTTGACTGTTGGATCCAGCGTCACTTTGTCCGCATGCTATCCTGTATTTTTTAATAAATGTAACTGAATAAATGTGTAGTGTTTTTATACACAGAATCTGTCTTTAGAGTTCATTAAAGGCTATAATTCTGTGAAACATTTGATGTAAAACTTTGAAGATACAATTCAGGCAAAAATTAGTCAAAGATGGATTTAGAAACTACAATAACATCTCACTGAGATGAAAGTGTTGTTTATAACTGATACATTTTTGTTGATGCAAACAATGTCTGAAAAGCTGGACCTGATTGCAATCAGACAATTGTTATCCATACGGACTTTTCAGAGTTAACTTTCACCGACAAACCTTCCATTCGAAAATTATATCTACTCACAGACTCTTGGATGCTAAATTCTCAACAGTGAATGAGGTGAAGATAGTGATGGTTTGAAAATGATAAATCAATATTTTCAGCACCTGATTAATCTTTCTGCCAGAAGAAGTCAGGAAGCATCTTTGAAAATGATTTTTGTTCCACTGTGTAAATATGGGATTGATGTTAAAAGCAGCCAAAACAGCGCATCGCTGTAATGGAGTCCAACACAATGGTTGAGGGACAAATACTGCAGCATTACATATTATCTGTGAGTATTCTGCATTGAACAGTTGTTCATTCTACTGTTCTTCATATTTTTTCCTTATTTTTCACCTATACATTTTCAATGTGCATCATTGGATAGATAAAAAAAGACACATTAGACATGTTTGTTGTCTAAATGATGTCATAGGGGACATGTATAACAGGGTCAGGAAGCTGTGCCAGGTAGACAGCTATAACACATAAGTCTGTAAATCACCTCAATCTGTTCGCTCTCCCACATATTTACTGTTGGTCAGCCTGCCAAGCCTGCTGGTGATGCATTCACTTGCACAGCTGACAATCGTAAAAGTGGCAGTTACGCCTGAAATTGATAGGCCAGGTTCAACGGTGTGTCTTCGAATCACACAGAGGTTGATAAATCTTGCATTGCACTTGTGATTGCTGTAACACAAGCTGTTGGAGTTAGTTAGCAATACTTAGTTAAAGCTGTTATTGCCTTTAAAATATCCACTCTGGTTTCTAGTCTCTTAAACTTTCATTGTACACTTTGTATACCTTACAATCACACTCTATGTTTGAAATCAACACAAAAAAACTGTGTAGTCACTAATTTCATGAGGGCCCTGTTCAAGTTTTATAATAGAAATACGATACACTTTCTATGTTTGGTCTTTTTGAAAATACAGTAATATCAAGAAATTAATTATAACAGTGATTTAGTTAAAATGTCCCGTGCAAGTTAAAATACACAAATGCCATGCTCACAAGATTTCAAATTGATGTGTTGACTTGTTTCAATGCAATTTTGCTCAGAGAAAAAATAGTCTTATATTTACCTCAGAGATTCAGGGTTCTTTTAAAGTTCCTGGTCATGATGGTTGACTGACCGACTGGCTGGCTAGGGGCAATAAAGCGTCCTTTCATCTGAGAAACAAACCATAGTTTAAAATACTAAGTGGGTGTTAAAGTTGGAAGCATTTTTGGTGTAACTGAACACTCAAACAGTAAATGGAGAGATGGATGCAGTGGGTGTATATTCTGAACTTTTAGTCCCATGTTGGCCTGCTCTGCTTAACTGGGAGAGGAGGGCTTTATTAAGATTACAATAATCAACATCCCCTGCCTCTGGGCATCACACAAAATTAGAGGATTCTGCTGTCTCCCTGGACACCAGTGTAGGCTCCAAAGCCTCAACCATGCTGAGTGTGCACATTTCAGCCCCCCCCCCCCCCAAATAAAACAGGGATTCATTTGATAGCATTCTGGTTCCTTAATTGGGAAACATCAAACTTTACGTTCGTACAAAATATTTGAATAATCAGAGGCTCATTTTATCAGCATCATCATACAAAATGTATATTTAGTTTCTGATCTAATTTTAATCTAATCAACCATTAATTCAACAGCTATTAAAGGTATAGGTCTATAGTGTTTATAGTTTAAAGTGCTGAAGATGATGCAACAATAGATTTTCTCCCGGATAATAGAGGGACTGAGAGCAAAAACAGCAAGGTCAGAGGAGGTTTGTGCCATACCTGATTTGCTTTGCACTCAGAACAGGAAATCATTTATTTCCGTCCTGACCACGTCTTATTTCCACTGAAGAGGTGAGGGATCAACCCAAGAGGCTGTGAATTAGAGCTCTTTTTTTCTCATTTTAAAACATCTATTCTGCTGATACATTCCACTGGTGAAAACAATCTGGTCTTGGCAGCAAAGCAACATGAATTCATTTACCTCTACACAGCACTGGGTGGAGGGGGTTGAAGGTTCCCAGTGGCCTTTAGTGACTCACAACAGTGATAAAAGAGAGGTAAATGTGTTGATGTCTCACACTTGCAGTAAGAAAGTAGGATAAAATGCGGCTCATCCAGTAAGTGCAACGATAATGAGAACTGAGCATGTCTCTTGGCCTCTGATGGAGAGAGATATCGTGTTACTGCCAGGGGGAAGTTGAAATAAACTTGGAACACAGAAAAGAACACACAAATTGAAGTAAACTCTGTATTTTGACATGAGTATTTTTTGCATTTAGATGAGATAGTACCCTTCTGATTGACAGCTTCTTTTAATCATCTCCTTCACTGTCAAAACAAACGATTTATAGCTTGCAGGTGGTTGATGAAAGCCTCATTTACTTAGAATCCCAAGAAATCAAACATTACAATTGTAATTATACATTTGCTGTAATTTGTTTATTCAAAATGACAGCAGCAGTTTTACTGTATCAATGCACACTTATGAAATAAACCAGTCATAAATTAATGCAGTATCTTATACGATGTCTATTAATAGCTTGGATTCACTGAGGTTGTGATAAACATCATCCATCAATGGTACCCAGTTAACAACTCTCAAAAGGTTACACAGTGTGACAGTGTTGTTCAATATGGAATAATTATATGAAAGACGACGTCTGTCCCACTAGATTTTTATTTTTTGCATCTATCTGACGTTTGTCTCTGCTGCATTCTTTGCTCTGTGTGTCTGCTTTGTGCTCATTCAAACAAATACACAAGAAGCTCCACAAATTTCGCCTGCAGCTACTTTCTTTAAATTAAATTCCAGTGGTAGCAGCTCTCCATTCCTCTCTGAGGACTTTGGTATATATATTCTAGTGTGATTTAAAATTAGCTGTTGCACTTCACATCCTTTTCTTTAATCCTTGTGAGGTGAAGGATTAAAAATTCTTATCAGGTCATGTAGATCAGAGGGATTAGTGATATAATCCCATTTGAACACACACTGAGTTTTGGAAACCTTGTGTAATTCTGTTCAGCTAAGATTTGCCCACTGCACCAAACATTTACATTTGCACAAAACCAGATTATCTGTCTGCCATCCCTCTCTGTTGGGTTTGTACGCTTCCCAAGCCAACAAGATTTGTTCATTTGTCCCTGTCCTTTGGTTGTTGGAACATGACCATTGGATTCTCCTAGCTAAACAATCAAAAACTTTATTCTGTGTGTTGTATTTTTTTTCTTCTTCTCATCTAATTTATTTGTGTGCTGTCTCTCCTTCCTCCAAAATAATGTGTTATAAGTGGTTTATCTTCATTTGAGTGTGAAATTACTAAATATCACATAGCATGATAACACTGGAGTCATTTTTCCTAATAGGAAATGTGAAAGCTGACGGTGCAACAACTGCAGTATGAAAAAAAGACAAAAAATGTATTCTCGTTCGGCCCTCACTGATGTTGAAAAGATAACCGCCCCCACTTTTATATGCATGACACGTTCCCGTGTTGTTAAATATCAAGACCATTCCTCCTCCTAATGACCTAGTGTGCATTGCATCAGCAATGCATTCCTTTTTGCTCCCTGGATTTTAATCTAACCCACCTTCATCCACCTCGGCCCCATGCTGGCATGTAATGAAGAATACAGACTTTTTGAATTACAAATTAAGCAAATGCAATTGCTGGTAGGTTGGAAATGATAGAACTCATACATTGTTCTTGTATACTCATAATGTAATGTGTAATGCATTTGATCTTTTATGGGTTTTTTTAGGAATGCATTCTATCCAGGCTAAAATGCAAATCATTGTTTTCTTTACTATTCTACAGAGCAGCAGAATGAAAATCTTTGTCTAAGAATTGATACTGAAATATGCTGCTTGATCTCTCTCTACTCAGTTGATCAAACAGCGAATCTGTCAAGACAACTGTGGTTAACTCTCTGTTTCGCTGTGAGTGAGGAGCACGACAGTGCTTCTTCCATCCTCATGTTTCTCCAAAAAGGAATCAATGAAAGCTACTGTTCAGTTGCTGTCTCTAGTTAAAGTTTTATTTCTTATGTTTTCCTTGTTGAAAAAGATAACCAGAGAAACGACTCCAATCTTATGGTAAAAATTGGGTCCCCTGATGTTTTAGGGCAACATCAGTACTGCATTGTGGATGTGGATTGGCTCGGTCAGGACCATATGGCACCGTCTCAGTTGGGTGCCAACATAAGATTGTAGGTGACTGTATAAATTAATGAGAAATATGAGTGGTGTTGATGGCTTGTGAACCCAGGTCCTTAGCATATGGTTAGCTGTGGTGTCGTGGTCCTGGGGAACTCTAATAATAATTTCAAAGTACAGAAATGCACAGGCATTTGACAAGCTGTAATTAGGCTTGTCTGTGCAAATATAACACATCAAAATGATTTATCCATCTTCACTCACCTGTGAAGTTAAATATCACTGCTCACTTTGCTGATGGTTGTCTTAACTGTAAGGTGCTCACATTGTAGGGCATTGTGATGCTGTGATTGGGCCCTCCTCATACCAATAAATGCATTTGTTAGTGGTAAAAAGAAAATACAGTGAAGACTAACAAAGATAAATAGAATACATGCATGAGAATATAATCTGCATGAGAAACTCTCACTTTGTGTTCATTATCAAGGGAACTTATCTCTGTATATTGTACCATAAAACAGGTTAATGGTGTATGAAAGAGTTCGGTAAAGAGTGAAACACACATTTATATTATCAACTAAATAAATCACCTCAGTTCCTTTTAACATTAACACCGCAGTCATTATTCAGTTACAGGAAGGAGAACGAATCGTACACATTTCAGCCAATTTCATCATCGGCTTGTTTCTACCATTGAGCAACTGTCTGTGGAAGACAGCTGAGACAATTCGGCCCCTTCCTGCAAGATACTTCTCCTCTTCTGAAGTCACACTTCAGTGGAGAAGCTGTACAGTTAAAACAAGTCACGTGCCACACAAACTGTATCAGGCAGGAACTGCATTTATCTATGGAGCATGTGCTCGCTCTTCACATTAACAAGTTACTGACAGAGAAAATGCCATTCTCAATAATTCATGACGAATTTAAAATACCAGTGGCTTTTTGGAGCCTGCTCTCTTATCAGTAGCACAGATTAGAATGGCGTGGTGCATCTGAAACCGATTTTTGACCAATATCTGGATCTCATTTCCCACTTTGATGGGAATGTCAGTCATAGCTCTGACCTCAAGGAGGTGATATGTGTATAGATTTCACAAGGTTTACAATCTTTACTGGTGAACATTTTACTGGCTCTATGAGCCATCATCAAGCTGCATGGCAGCATCTTGAAATGAAACATCAATAATTCAAGGACAGTTAATTTACCTTGAGATGGGTCTTGCTGGATCTCAAAGATAGAGACTGAGATTTAAATGTGCCTGCAATCAAAGCGTAATGGCCTCTTTGGGCCTTTTTTCACTCATTAAACATTATGTATGGCAGTTTAAGCTTTGATTACTAGCCTTGTTTTGAGATATTGAGATTTAAGATTGACACCATAGGGGGTAGATTTACTCTTGCGGAGCATTGTAGTGCATCTGCAACAGCCCTGAGAATCTTCAAAAAGCATTACCGAAAGCAAGTTGAACTGTTGGGCTTAAACAGAACGCAAACATTTTCTGCAGAGGCAGGCTGGAATGAAGAAAGCACGCTCTGTGTCCTAACAGGTCCCCTGGTATAATCCAGTGCTGAAAGTTCAGATACAGTAGGTTTGTATTTTAGATTGCCTTTGTTAATAATGCAAACCTCTGCTGCAGTCACAGACTGCCTCTGGAATGGCGGTGCAGAGCACAGTATTTGTGACAGATCAGCTGTCACAGCATGAGGAGGATTTGCAGCAAGTTTGACCTTCTAATGATTGGACTCCAACTAAGGCCACAGCAGGACACATGAGTAATTTCCTTCTTTATCTGAGAAGATGACAGGAGTGTCAGCAGCTGATGCACTACTATATGACTGGGTAATTGATATGCCTCTTGTTCTACTTAGAGTGGAAAGGCCTATGCCTACTGTTCTGAATATTGGTGAGATAATGTACATATACAGACATACAATTTCACCAATCTTCCATACCATATTGATAGAATCCTCTCTGTTATGTGCAATTTTTCTTTGTTAGATCAGGCCAGAGGGATTGGCAGGAAACAAAAACATAAGTGTCATCTCTTTAACTGTGATGTAGCTTGGTCGTCTTTTAGACTGGCAGAGTTTTAAAGTCTCAATAAAATCTCCCAAATTGGGATCAGTTCTGTGTCTCAGAAACTTCAAGTTCACTTTAAAAAATACACATTAGAGGTTTAGAACTTTCAGACAGAAATAACATGACTGCTGTCTCCATTGTTTAAAAATGCACTTATTTAATTTACATGATAAAAATAGAAGTCCCATAAACATGCAGAAAAAATGTAATTTTATTTGAATAGTTCATTTTTATTCTGATGTTTTCTTTGGCTTTCAGAAGGTGATAGGTCAGCACTAAGGAATTAAGGCAAAATTTGGACCCTCAGTAGTAGTTAGATTTTCCCTTAAATAGATTAGCCAGATGTGGTAGAAGAAGTTTTTGGAAAATGTCAACCACTGATAAATCTTAGGCAAAAGAGTATTCTGTTCATTGCACAAACTAGCTCTTTGTAGAAAGCTTCTAAAGATTAAGTTTATCCAGTGGGTCACTGTGGCTGTTTTCTATTGGATGGGTTAATGATTTCTGGTTGTTCCCACAGTGGCATTCCCGGGAAGACATGTGGAACTATTATCCTGTCAGCCGAGGAGCTAGGAAATTGCAGAGTAAGTACAAAAAGTTTACCTCCTAATTAGTGGACACAGTTACAGAAGAAACATTAGGCCGTGTTTGCTGATATGATTCTAACCATCCTCTTAAACACTGTCACATCAGAGCTTAATTGAACATATTAACTGGTGCAAAGAGCATGTTTAAAAATGTTCAGATGCTGGCGTAAATGAAGTAGGATGTTTATCATCCTTCCCATCACTGCGGTATACCGGCTCATAACTGCCACATTACACGAGTACAGTTTACCACGCAAATGCATTCGTCAGTTGAATTTTTTTCATGGCGACCATACTAACGATTTGAATGACTAATGAGACCGCCTTCATTCAAATCACTAAATCAAGGATTTGCTTCCGTGTTTGATTTATTCTTCCATGAGTCTGCATTAATAACTTGTGTCTGCTAATGCTCATTGGCTCGGCTAAATGGGATACTAAATAAACACATTACAGTGCTGCCACGGGAGCAGTAGAAAACCGTACGATTTACTGGCCGGAGCTGGCCTCCCTCTGAGACTGTACAGGAAGTCATCATGCTTTTTTTTTATTGATGCTCTAAAACGCATAATAATGTGATTATTCAAGATTTCTTACTTTTAATTGTGTTTGTTTATTTAAAAACTCATTATTGGTTTACCTGAAACAACTTTTATTTATTTTATTGTCATGATCATCTAGTATGAGCACAGCAATAATGAGAAAGAAACTCTAATGATAACCATCACTGCTTCTGTCCTGCTGAACTAAAGTGTCAGTACTCACTCTCGTTCAGGGGGTTGATGTGAGTCATTCAGGTACATTGCGTCTGCAATGATTGTAAATTTACAACATCAGTGCAAAGCACCACTTAGAGATGCGATTTAGTAATAAAACTGCAAATGATCATTACTGGTGAAAATGAATGCCTCCTTGCTTTCAGAGTCAAGCTGAGGTACATGGGCATGACATCTCAGAACTTCTCTATTCATGTGGATTTTAGTTCTGAATAGCAATACCTTGGGCTCGATGAGAGCAAAAAGAAACCGAAGAAAAAAACATGGATAGTTGTAAAGACACTGCTGTTAGGCAAAGTTCCACATCTGTGCATTATACTGGTGCCAAGGGTGAGGATGATGTTTATTCTGTAAATCCACCAGAGTCCAGAGTTGTTGCTTTGCCTGAGGTAAACAGTGTAACCCCTGTTTGGGAAAAGGGAGAGCGGCAGAGTGGGAATCGACATGGGAAGTTCTGCAGGTTTGGCTCACACCTTCGTGGGTAATGTGCCAGGTATTGTTAGACAGAGAAACAGCCTCTGCATGGATCAAAGGCTCCCCCTTGGCTGGCATTATCTCTTGCACATATCTCTGCTGAGCAGTGGATGGCTCGGGCTCAGATCCTTCTTTTGGTCTACCCGCAGCACAGGTTGATTAGAATTTAAGGAAACGGTTTTAAATAATGCACCTGTAAATCACAGTGCATTTACGTTTTAGGATTAAACAGAGCAAACGAGCGATCAAGTCAAATAAGGTAGTTGGTCTCAAATTCCAAATCAACTACAAAAGGGATAATAAGGTATGGAGATTTTAGATTTTTAGATATTTCAGAACCTGCGACTCGCTCACACAAAGACATAATCTGTTTGGATTGTGTTATGTTTTTTTATGCTAGTAATTTCAAGTTTTATTAATGGATCAAGAACAAGAATGTAGTACAAATATTGTACGATTTGTCCTCATCATTTTCTTATGTGCACACATAAAACTGAATGACATTGACAAATATTCTTCCCTTCATGCTTAGCATTGTAATAGGCAAACACTGGACTGAAGGAGTGACGTGTGGAGCATATAAAGGAGCTGTTAATGTCTGGTTCAGATAATTATTTGGCATAGCATTCACTTTAGTTGATTTGTTGATCGGGGGGTTGTAGCGGAAGCTTATGTAACATGAATTTAAGGATTGTCAGCCTTGCTTTGTGCTCTTTTGAAAGACTGGTCCCACTTTATGAAAGTGACAGAGAGTACTGGTATCACTGCAGCACCGTTTTAGTAAAGCAGAGAAAAAATGCAGACCTCACTCAGTATTCCCCTGCTGCTGAACCTCAGTGGTTGAAATGAACGCTCTGCCTTTTACCCAGTTAATGAGAGAACAATGCATAACACCAAGTGGGCATTTCTTATCTGCGGATAATGAAAGCTTAAAGCACTGCGTAGCCACGATGGTATAATTTTAGAGGTAAGGGGGGTCAGGGTTATCCAGGATGGTCAAAGAATGGCTCCAAAGGGATTGAAAAACTGATATATGCAAACTCCTTTTACGTGATTTGTTCTTGAGAAAAGCCACCAAGGGAGAACTTGACACACTTCAGGTATGAAATGCACAGCAGATTGCACTATAACTTCTGCTGATCCGACACAAAAGAGACAATTATCCAGCAACATCCTCCATATTTCTATGGCAGACTAGTTAGAAATAGAAATGATAAATGGAGGTTGCTTTTGGAAATTAAATTAGATTTTCTGCGTGCAGTTTGGCTGCCACCAATGATTGTTTTAATGAGACTTTTACTAATTTCCAATGCCTTGATTTAATACAAAAACGTGTTTGTGAAATAAACAAGATAACCGGAGGAGTATTCTTTTAATTATTTTATTTGCATTCATTTTTTCAATGAGCAACTGCCTCAGAAAGGCAGCTCTGTGCTTTGTGTCTGCACAAGGCATAACGTGATGTGATGGGATGGGGCTTAGTGAGAGGCAGGTCACAGTTAGTGCTTTCCATACTGATGTGGGTCAAATGAATCAATAGAGGCCCTACTCTGTACATTGCTGATTCAGATCATTGCAGCACTTCAAAAACCTAAAAGCCCATGGACCTTCAGGGTAAAAACAGCTTTTCTTTTATGTGAGTGGAAGGACCTGAAAGCCTTCTTGTGTCACTCTGTCTTACACACTTAAAGGTCCCACCATTAGACTCTTGACTACATATTCAGTATGTTTCAAGTCTAAAAAGTTTTTTAAATACTTTTGAAAAGAGAGGTGTGGGCTGTTGGATAGTGTGCCCATTAAGCAACCTCATTATTATGGCATGCAGAGTAATACCTGGACCACAGGGAGACCTTAGAATCAAGCACAATAAAGTGTACAGACATTGCCCTTGATACCACTGTAAACATTGAAATGGTCAATAAATAAGTGTGGTAATAATAATCATAATACCAATCTTTGTATTGTATCATTAGCAGCACTCAAGATCTCAGCATTCCTCTCGTACACCGCTTTCAATCCCCACAGTGCATGTTCGGGGTTTCAAAATCCTTCTTTTTGCCTGTGCTTTGTGTCTCACATTGTTGCTATTTGTACACTCAATACAAATAAGGTATTTGTTGAAGTTGCATAATTAAAACATGGATAATTAGAAAATGGTAATGAGTACTTTTGCAGATTTTAGGGTTGAATGCCGAGTGTTTGTTTTTTTTGTTCTTTTTTTTGCTGTTATTCAATATGCACTTTCATTTTGTTTGGTGCCCCAGTGATTTTACACTTTGGAGCAATGAATTTATTTATTTAAAAATGTGAATTTACAATGTCCTGTACTTTTTGCCTTCATTTTGTTATCTTTTCCTTCCTAGGATTATGCCACCATGCAGTTCTGTGCCAATAAACTGGATAAAAAGGATTTCTTTGGAAAGTCAGACCCATTCATGGTCTTTTACAGAAGTAACGAGGATGGCACGTGAGTTTTTCTCTTTTTTCTGTTTTTCGGTGGGTTGCTTAAGCCTGGTTGGTTAACCAAAAGGAAGGAAATCAAGGCTAAAAGCATTAGAGGAAGACCTCTTAAATTTACCTGCACTTGGTTACATCCATGCAGACACGGTACCATAATAAAGCAAAGATGTTGAGAGAAGATGTTTGCACTTGGTTTTAAGATTTTAAAATGTTGGTCATCTGCTGCAGCTTCACCATCTGTCACAAGACCGAGGTGGTGAAGAACACTCTGAATCCTGTATGGCAGCCCTTTTCCATTCCTGTCAGAGCACTCTGCAATGGAGACTATGACAGGTAAGTTGAGTGATGTACAACTGAGTCTTCTTAGCACACCCAAATTCACACACATGTCACGATGTGATTTTCCAGGGAAATTAAAAGCCACACAGATGTTTGGCTCTCCCTTCAAATTGCTGCAATACCTCAGTTTAATCAGTTTTTTATTTGCCTATAAAAGGGATAATTATGACAGGGATCTCTGATAATATGCTACCGTATCCAGCTCATCATTGATTTGCCTGCAAACTGCAAGAAGCTTTCCAAGAATTTCAGATGCCTTATCACCTTCCCCTGTGAGCGAAGGGCCTCGCAACACAACTGAGGAGAGAAGAACAAAGATGTGAAGGGGCAGGGAGAGTGGCTGCACTTGTCTTTCCGCACATGTTGACAGCTGGTTGGAATAAACAGAAGAGCCTTTATAAGTGTGTGTGTGAGAGAGAGAGAGAGTGGGAGAGAGAGCTTTATCATGAGAGTGTGTAGTCGCAGGCCATCACAAGAGCAAACATGTTAAACGCTGCCCTCTCCGCTACACCAGGTGTCAGCAAAGGTTATGTGCTGCAATCCTGTCTCTGCTCACCTGCCTGGAGAAGCTAATTGGGTCAGACAGATGGAGCAGAAGCATGAAAGATGTCTGATTCCCTTTGAGACTTTGATGGCAAGAGAAATCCACAGCAATTTGGGGTCTTGCCACTTTTCTTGCGAAAATATCAATGGTTCAAAGTGGAGAGTTTTTTTCGACGCAGTGTTTCCAAGCAGTGCCACATCACTTTAGAATTCTTTTTAAAATGTAGACACTCTTAGATGATTATGATTGATGGTTTGGATCCATAGTTTTAAGCAAATTCTGAATATCCTTTGCGTTTGCATAAAACCACAGAGTGGCTAGGCTTCAGCCAAGAGGGCTCACATTTCCCACTTCATATTTCCTGCTTGTGCATGAGTCTCGTGAAATTCTACAGCAAAGATGATAATGATGAAAAAAAGGGGGAGGATAACCCACTCAGAGTCTCTTTGCAGCACACATCTCGCAGCCTTCCTTGTGTGAATCTGGTAAAACTCTTGTAATCACCGTGCTCCATTAGTGATGAGAGAGTAAAAATTTTCTTTCCCCACTCAAGCAAGCACTGTGGAAGTGAAACTGATTTAAGGACTGGGAACAAAGTTAACGATATGCTGTAGGGCTCTCCCTGCACCGTCTTATATGAATGTTGTCTCATCCTTTGGGAACCAGCTCTGCATTTCAAATAAAGTTGGATGCTCCTTACTTTGTTGGTCATACACCCAAAAAATAGTCATTTTCTCTCAGAGTATTTGGTTGTCTTATATAGTGTTTCAGTAATTAACTGGGGAAAAACTGTTAACAGCAAAGATTCACAGTAGACTGACCCAATCATCTCTTCACACAGCGCATGGATTTTTTAAAAGGTGTGCAAGCAATGCAGACAGAATGAGTTCAGGTCTGAATTAAGGTGCAGGCTTGTGTCATTCTGCCTCCTCCTCGACCCAGAAACACATGATTGACAGTAGCTGATTGGGACTCCCTGGGTTGGGACAGGGAGTCGCTTGTTTTTTGCATCCGATCAACAAAACACTTTCCCTATTATTAATATGTTCTCATGGGCTAATTGTTTAAGCATTCTTGCTTTTTTATTTTAAAAAAGTTAAAAGTAAAAAAAAACTTTACAAAGCTTTGTACACAACTACCAACAGGTAGACCATTCTTTATTGTAGACCATTTTCCTTTTTTAACATGAATCTACGAAACCTTTGTCCCTGACAGAGGAAAAATGGATTGCTGGGTCTCATTAATCTATGCTTTTTCAAGGAGGGACTGAATTTGTTTAGCTACATATTGTGTCACACATGAAAATGCAGAAGTGGAACAAGAAGTTGAAATTGATTCGTGGCTGTTGTGCCCTGGAGCTGACAATGTGAGGGTTGAAACATAGGCAAAATTGGCCCCATCTCCTGTGTGCTGACACATGTCAAACTGGAACACAATGTGAAAGAACTCTGAAATGTGAGGTTGAGTGTTTGACATGTGGGTAATTAGAAGGAGGAACAGCATTTGTCTTAGAAGAAATCAGTCCAGAAAACTTGTTGGAGACTCAAACAGAAAAGTTTTATGGGATTAATAACTGCTACAGTTGAATTAAAAAAATGTTTTCATTCAAAAAAATTGGTCTTGTTACTAATAGATTGTTACTAAAATTTGTTGTGTGGATATTCTTAATCTCTAGTCGAAAATTTGTGATAAATACTTATCATCTTAGTAAATCTTGAGAAAAATGTGTTCTTTTTCTGCCAGCTGTGTTTGATCGTATGATTGAGCTTACATAAAAATTTTGCTTTAATACCATGTTTCTGTCTTGATGTCATGATTTAGACGGAGTCTAATCTCATGAGGGCAATACAGTTTGAAGCTCACATAATTTGCTCGCTCAAACATTTTCCTGTTTTCATTGTTTTTCATAGGTCGATCAAAGTGGAAGTGTATGACTGGGACAGGGATGGCAGGTATAGGTGTTCTCATTACTAGCATGATTATATTCAGATTTTATACTACTGTTTGAGACTTTTGTCAAGTTGTGTCCCTTCAAGCTGTGTCGTAACGGGTGTTCTAGACACGGGTGTTCATGTATCTGGATGAACTGTGATGTAATCCTATGTCTTCCTTCAACAGCCATGATTTTATTGGTGAATTCATCACTAGTTACAAAGATCTGTGCCGGAGTGCCAGCCAGTTAAACGTGTATGAGGTGAGTGAAGATAAAAGCCTCCCTTTTTTCTGGCAGAGCGCAGGGGATCTTTATGTCAGTCATGGGTGTTGCTGCACTTTTCAATGAGACTGTTGTGCAGAGCTTTTTCACATTTTCCCTTTGTTTTTTGCTGCCTAAAAGTAGAATTCAGGACAAGATGCAAATCTGACCTATTTTTATCTGCTCTGAAGAAATGATGAATCCTTTAATTCTGCAGAATGTTTTTCTGCATTTATCCATTTTGCATAGCAAAGGAAGCACAACAAGATAATTGTCACCGGAAAACACATCACCAAATGGACAGGCGTTGCAATTATTCTGCTGTGAACCAATAAAAAAAAAACTTAGACCCATCTCTGGTTACCACTAGGAGAAAACAACTTGCTCGGTGGGTCAACAAGGCCTTGTTAAAAGGCAGGAAACTTTTTAGGTCTTCTTTGTTTAGGCTGAACTGTTACTATCTGAGATAAACCTTACCAGTCCTTAAGAATCTGACCGGTGAAGAGTTAAAAACAGCATCCAGGAAAAGGTTAGATAGTTTGAAAGGGAAAAGAAATAATGCAATGGGTTTGTTTGACAGAGCGAGTGAAATGTAGAACTGCCCGACCAAACTGCTGAAATGGCTAAAGAAATTCCATCACCTCTTAAGAAATGGCACTGTTTAACATAAGGGTCACCCTCTTCAGTAGGTCAGTGAATATGACTCCTCTTCATAAGGAACAAAAACATGTATTTTTCAGTGCTGACAAATAAAAAAGCTGAATGGATGACAGACTGCAATGTTACGCTTTTACCACGCTGACCCTGATATTCATGGAGCATACTAATGTTAGCTCTGCAAGTGATGATGACAGACTCATAACAGACGCAGTCGTGATGGTAAAATATGTTTCTGTAGCATAACGTGAGCTCAGAGTGGTGGCTAATGGATGCAGTGCTGTGAGGCATCGTCTTTGTAAGAGAAGTGCATGAGTAGCTTTAGAAATGGCAGAGGCAGAATGGAAGAATAGAAGAGAGGGAAGAGAAAAGATATAGGGTGACTAACTTTAGTATACGGCACAGGTTCCTCCTGGCTGATCCTTTATGTGTGGGCAGCAGAGATGTCTGACCATGCTATAATCATTCAGCTTATTGGCTTATCTAGATTTTTTTTGTATGCCAACATCAGACACTACTGTATGCCTGCGGAATCCCATTCAACTTAATTCATTTAGCATGTAGTCATGATTTTTTTTTTATCAGTGAAAAGCCTCTCAAAGCAAGGTGGTGTGTATGTAGGATATAGAGTAGATGGTTATAAAAATCCTCCTGAATAATCTGCGACTTGCTGCGAGGCATGATCAATGCTATCACTCTCACCTACTGCAGTTATTGGATTCATTCCCTATGCTCCATTATCCTTGCAGACATGGAATAAGAGGACAAAGATGCCTTTATTACTTGCCCAAAGGTGAATACAAATAATTGTGCTGCAAGTTTACACTGTCATTATCCTTATCTGTCCATGTACCAGGTGGTGAATGCTAAGAAGAAACTAAAGAAAAAGAGATACATCAACTCTGGGACGGTGAGTGTGAGATCTAAGATAAAAGAAAATCTCCAGGTGCACTCACACTCCTGCCCCTTTGCTTTTGTATTCATTAGAAAGTTTCCACTAAGTGGATTGAACAAGGCAGTTCTGCTCTGTTTAATGTTCTTTTTCCACTCTCGGTGTGACAGTCACGATCAGAGAGTAAATCTAAGTGGTGGGGAAAACATTCACTTGACTTCGAATGACCTCAAGTGGTTGAGAATCAAAGTCTGTAAAAATGCATTAAAAGAATATTGGTCGTGCCCTTTTAATAAATCTATGATTGATGTTTATAAGTGAGCCACAGCTTTGTTAATGCTCTTGTTGAATGCTGCGGCTTGGTAACTGAAAACTGTGATTAGTGGTCCATCATGTTGATCATCCGTCAGTAAGCAGCCACGTTAATGCTCAGTGATCGTAAAACTAATGGGCTACATGGGGATCCTGTGTGAATAAGTCATTTTGTGGGTGGCTAGCTCCAAGGTCAGTGTTAATGTGTAGATTGTAGCTGTTGTTTAATTGAATTACCAAGCTTGAGTTCATCTGTTTGGGTATTTTCTTCCCCCCAGGTGTCCCTGTTGTCATTCAGTGTGGAATCTGAGCACACCTTCCTGGATTACATCAAAGGGGGGTAAGTTCAATTATCCCCTTGTGCACCCAATATTGTAATTACCTTTGTTTTTTTTAAGGGGAAACATTTATTGAACTCAACTACCCTTCAAATATACGTTTTTGTGACTGAATATAAAAAAGGAAAGAAATATGATTCTGTGAGTAGTTCTGACAAAAAAACGTATTTACAAAAATGATTACACAATTTCTTCTTTATTATTAGGATTTTTCCAGTCTTTGTAATCATAAGTTTTAACTCTAAACACTCAATCGGCCACTGTCATCGCAATTTGCCATGCTTATCAAACACAACATGAACTCTGCATGCTCCTCTTTTGTAGCCATCGTCTGAGTAAAGGGGTCAAGAGCTTTGTGGTCCTTTGTTTATCTCCAAGGAGTGTTGAGCTTCCTGTTGTTACACACGTCACAAGACAAAAACAATCTAGTGAAAGCCTTACCACATTTTTTTGTTTTGTTCCATAGCCTCAAGTGCTTATTGTTTATATGTAGTTCTTTGAGACGATACAATCATCAGCCTCTGCCTTCATCTATTTCATTTTCTAACCAGTACTTCATGATGTTTTGGTGGTGCGGGGCACAAAACAACAAATGGATGAAAATGAGTGCTACTGCAAAGCGTGGGGGTTTGCTTTTGGCCACAAATATTTCCTTTGTACAACCAAGTTTTGTCTTTTTTTCTATGAAAAAAAGACAATACAACTCTGCAGTTGCAGCATTTTCAGAGAAATCTGCACATTTTGTGGTAGGAAAAAACACAGACAAACACTTGACTGAAGCTTTTTCTTTAATTTCACTACTACCAGTTTCAGTACGGGGGACATTAATGACTGTTAGGTTCAGTGCTCTCTCCACTGACATTAATACATGAGAAATTAGGCAGAGAAAGAGTACACGCACATACAGTAGCTTTAGATGCAACCATTCGCTCCACTGATTCTTCGCGTTTCCAGACTCTTCTCCTGCTCAGGAGAACACAAGCACCCTTACACATTTTCTTCAGTTTGAATTAATACATTTATGAGTGGCCTTGAATTCGTCACACATGAACGAAGTGTGGCTTCAAACGAGATAATGGCGTCATCAGCCAAAACTTCTGTGCAAATGAATATGAATGATTATGATGAAATATGAAGAAGATCTGAGAGCTTAATTAAGGGCGGACAACCTGTCACATGTGGGAATGTGTCTCAGTGGATCAGCAGCTGCCCTGATTTCACATTTCCGCTGTTTTGGTAGTGTCCCAGATCTGTCCTCTTGGTCTCTCTCCAGCTGACACAAACCAACACACATACAGTACATACTGTAGCCACATATGTACACATTCTCAATGCCTTCAATGTTTGACTCAGTTTGTCCATAGACACTGTAGAAAGCGTAAAGGAGAGGAAAAGTAAGAGAGTCTAAGTGGAACATGCAGCAAATGTACTGAACTGTTAGGTTTCCCTCAAACTAAAATTCCAAATTCTTTCAGCAACAATCACATCATGGATATTATTTAAGTGACGTTGCCTCTTCAAGAGTTCCACAAACTGTGGCATGTGTGGTAAAGAATCAGTGCTGGCACATATTTTACACTGTGAGCCTGGATTCAAAACTCCTGAATCAGACTGGACATTCTTTATCCAGTCATTTGTATAAAATATAACACAGCTTTTTAGCCACCAGATTAAGTCAAAAGTGGCATGCAGCTAAAATACACATATCAGACTGAGACTTTATCACAAATGAACCCAGTGAGAGGTTTGATACATTATGCAGTATATATTTTTTTGTTGTCACAAACAGCTTCTCATCACGCCTGGGAGAGGAGCTAATGAAGGGCTCCTATTAAAATATGAGAAATCTAAGAAAAAAAACTCTTTCAGCCACCTGTGTACTGCTGTGTATTGGTTTCTTGGCTCCAAAGAAACCACAGAGTTAAGAGTTGTCTGGAAAAAATGCAGATATGGTCTGTGTCACATAGTTCTGTCTTTCTTTGTAGTCTAATACTCACAGCAATTCTGTTCTGGTTTAGGATCTTGTCTGCGTTTATTAGATGGAGCAATATATGAACCATTATAGATGATCACATAAATGGTCTGATATGCAATTCGAACTTTCTGTTTAGATGGGAAGGATCTCTTAAGATTCAGAAAATCATTAAAAAAGTGACTGACACGTGAATCTTTTTTTACAAAATTGATCTTTCTGAAAAATAGTTAAAAACAGTTTGATACATTTTTTAATACAAGAATACATTTAATAATCTATTCAATTAATTATTTTTCATGCCATTTTCATAATGTAGACAATTCAGTCATAAATCACTTTAATGTCATTAGTCAGAAAGGGAAAACAGAATTTATTTCATGACAGACAGATTGTCTGCTTTCAGCAGAAGGCATGACAGACAGATGGAGAAAATGAACAAGATTAAAAGTGCCAACAGTGGAAGAATCCTGTGCTTCCACCACGGGAGAGAATAACGGTCTCCATTAAAAATGACACATCAGATTTCCACTGTTTTCTTAAGAGGGCTTCAGAAAAGTATCTGCTGATTTGGTGAATTTAATGAATGAATTCTTTTTTGATATACAGTCCTGAATATTTCTCAAATCAGCACAATGTAGAACATAATTAACTATGCAGTGCTGTCCTCAATGTCAAAATGTAGAAAAGCCAAAGAGACAACTTTTTTCAGTTTGGATTATTTTGAAAATGAGTAGCTTGAAAAACCAGTTTATCACCAGTTTAGTGAACATGTGCTACAAACATGGAACACAATCTTTCTTTAAACAGTTTTATTGTTGTCTCTAGTTCAGTCTGTTGTCTAGGTATCTCACAGCCTTTTGGTTGGATCATGAAAAGTACATTGTGTTTCATCTTTGATTCCACAATTATGCTGTATTTGTTTGATGACAATAAGTTTGAAAAACAGTATGAGTGCTCACAGTCACAGGAGTCATTCAATTCCTGATGACCATGGTTAGATTTTTGGTTTCCACCCTTGAATACTGAACCTCACCTCTCCTCCAGTGTGTGCATGTTACAGAAAAAGCTCTCCACAGAGTAGGCTGAAAGCAACGTGTGCTTTCATACAAATGTGTACATGAATGCAATTTGTGGTGTAAAAATCTTTACCACATTTGAAAAATGTCATGTTATTTAATCCATTTGTCACTTTCCTGCATAAAAACAGTTTGCTTAAAAATAAAAAATCTAATCTTGATTTTATGTATATGGCGACAAAATCTAGATCACTTTTAGATTTAATTTATCATCTTGTTGGTTGAAAGATTTCATTTTTAAAAGCCCCTAAGAATATAAATCAAATCAAATTGAAAAAGATAAGCACATGAATGCCTGGTAACACCATCATTCAGACAGACTATGAAGGATATAAAAGGCAGCGTGAGCAGTGAGCTGTATAAAACTGCTCTGAGGTGCAACTTTGATATTTTAGATCTGTGCTATTGATTTCCCTCGTTTCGTGAATGTTTGCCTGACTGCTTTTTCTCTAAGAGGTAATAGCTTGGACAAAGTATTTAAAATAATTTTATAAATGAAGGGGAGTTAGCATTTTCTTTTCCAGGCCCAACATTACACAATGTAGAGTTTCAAAGTGAAGAATTTCTTTTTTATTAATTCTCATAAGCTTTCAATTTTTGCAGAGAAATACACAATACATATATACAGATATACAAAAGCTATTCAACTCCCAAAGGCATACACTGCTACGATTCATATAGATAATTCAAGATTTATGTTCTTTTAAAAGAAAACCTCCCATAAGATTTGTCATATAATGGGTTTATAGTGTGAGATCATATTAAAGTTTGATTGTTTTTATCCCACAATATGCATTTTTTTTCTCCAAAAGAAAACATTAATGATTTAACATGTATCTATTTTTAATCATTAGATATAGGTTATCTTTGTTGTCTGCCTGCAAAGTGGCGGTTTTAACAGGGTCACACAATTTATTTTTTCTTCCTTCATATCAAGTAATTATTTCAGACATGGAGGTTTTACTCGGCTGTGACGTTAACTTCATTCCTCTGCCAAGTATTACAGCTATGTTTGTTTGTCTTCGTGTGTGCCATGATTTTGCTCAGCTTTTGGAAAACAGAGATAGGGTAGGATAGAGAGGGATTTCACACTCCTCGACGATCCTTTTCATTGTTAGATGAGCAGAAATTTGGCACCCAAATTGTTGATATTCTTGCCTGATCCATTCCATGCTAAATTTCATGCTAATTTTCATAATGTTTACAGACAATATATATATATATATATATATATATATATTTTATACTCAGGATTTCAAAGACCAAGAAAGTTTAGATAGTTTGATTTTTGTTTTGGATAAAGATCCATATCTTTTACACATAGCTGAGTTTTGAATACTCAGAATTTGTAGCGTGGGATAAGTCAAAATGTCTTGTAGTCTTTACCAATAAATGATGCTAAAGGTCTCAGATGCGGCAGCATGGTGGTGTGGTGGTTAGCACCATCGCCTCACAAGAGGCAATAGGGTTCTGGGTTCAAGTCCCCAGGGGAACCAGGACCTTTCTGTGTGGAGTGAGCATGTTCTCCCAGTATCTGCGTTGGTTTTCTTTGGGTTCTCCGGCTTCCTCTCAGCGTCCAAAAACCTGCATGTTAGGTTGACTGGACATTCCAAATTGCCCTTCGGAGTGAGCGTGAGTGGTTGTTCATCTTTGTGTGTCTCTGTTTGGGCCCTGCGATGGACTGGCAGACCGTCCAGGGTGTACCCCGCCTCTCGCCCATTGACTACTGGGATACGCTCCAGTCCCCCCGCGAACCCATTTGGGAATAAGCAGTTCAGAAAATGGATGGATGGATAGTCTCAGATGCAAAGCATTTCAGAGACCGTATGTGTAAAATAGGATAAATATGGCATTATAGAGTTAAACAAGATACTTAAACATATGTAGATTTTTTTCAAAACAATTACAGTATTGAAGGAAGGGTACAGGCTGTTTTGGAGGCTGTTATTTTAGCTGAGAACAAAACATAGATCTGACTTTATGAGACCCTTTGAGAGTGATGAAAGATGCATTTCCTCCTGGCCAGTTCCAGGAGGTAATGACACGTTAATTTGTCCTTTGAGCTATACACCACTCAAAGAAGTAGAGAAAATGAAAATGAGAGAAAAATTACCCTCTCTCAAAGGCTATAGATTTGAGCATAACAAGGATTAAAATAGCATCTGCAGATGAATCCCTTGTTGTTTGCAAATGAATGTACAAAGCAAACAATACTGCGGCATCAGTCGTTATTATTCCACATTGACTTTCCCCCCCCCCCCGTCTCAAGGTAATTTGTACAGCTCTTTAACAAATCCCAACTATGGCTGGGTAGGTGGAGAAAAACCTGAACACTGTCATACAGCACAGACTTGGCACCTTCAAAGGTGGAGTAAAATGTGATTGGTGTCAGAATATTCAGCCAGAATCACCGATCCTGACATCTCAGTGGTTTCATAAAATAAAACACTGACAGACCCTAAAACAGAGGGAGGAAACTGTGGCAAAGACCCAAAGATGCTTTTAACAAACCACTGATAGATTTGTACATGCTTGTTTAATGACATTATTGTTTAAAGCATTGAATGTTCTTTTACTTGTGAAAAATGTTACTATATTGTGGTCTGCACTTAATTGCTAAAAATAGAGTGGTGGATGCATATGAATATAATCAACGAAATGTAATAATTCATTTTAAATGAAGGAAAACTGAGATGTAAGATAGCAAATTGGAGTTGCACTGTACATTATGGGAGCCTTTTAGAAGCACAATGGGATAGTTTAGTTGTCACCTGAGCCAAGAGCAACTTAAAAGTTTTATGATATTAAAAGTAGAGAGAAAATATATGCACTGAACCCAAAATGGGAGCTGGTTCCAGAAGAGAAGAGTCTGATAACTTGCTTCTCATCTTGCTTTTAAAACTCACAAAACCACAAGTGTGCACTCTTAGAGAAAAGTGCTCTATAGGGAAAATGTGGAACTTTGAAATCTTTAATATATGAAAGAGCTGGGCCCTTAAGAGATTTATATGTGAGGAAAAAGATTTTAAATTCAGTTCTGGAAATCACAGATAACCACTGAAGAGAAAGTAATACTGGAGAAGTATGATCTCTGCCTTTTTCACCAGAACTTTCTCTGCAGCTTTTTCAATGTCAAGTATGGGACAGTTGTGTTTTATCTGTATAGATATATACATTTTTGCGTAATTCCCCCCTGCATGGATCCAAAAACCCAAATAATATGTTCAAACCTCAGTGAAAAGATTTTGTGTTATCTCAAATGCAGCACTAATACATTTTAGGACAAGAACAGACACAAATCCATTATCTGAGGCCATGGGGATATTGTTTCAGATTTTTTCAGTACATGAGAGCTAATGTATAACATTTTAATAGGGAAAAACATTGTTGATGAATCTTGCATTAAAAAATAGATAAAATCATAGACATTAACAGCTAAATTCTGTAATTGAAGTGATCTAAGGTTGAACCTTTCAGCAGTGAGTGTTTTGTTTGTTGACTGGCAGTCTTTTTAGTCTTTGACTTAAACTGGGAGCTAAATATTAAAACACAAAACATAGGAATCAGAAGGTTTCAAATTGAGGTAGCATGCCAACGTAACAGTCTCCCTTTGTCAGCTGAGTGGTCCGGCTCAATGCTGATTAATGAGCTGAGGTCCGTCTCTGCTGGAGGAAGCCGCTATTATCTCTGATGCTGTGCCTGTGTGAATATTTGAATGAAGGTGGAACAAGAGGAGGCAATCAGTGTAAATCACAATGAAAGGGCACACACTTTGATCTAAGCTCCTTTCCTATACTCTTCATTTCTCTTTTTTGGGATACATGCAAATCTACCAGAGGTTTTGAGCTATGCTCTAATTCTTTTTTAGGTTTTGGTGATCATTATGTTGATGAGTAAAAATTTGTCCACTGGATTTGGGGGAATTGCAGAATATATAAAAGACCTTACATTTCTTATTCATCACACGACAAAGACCCCTTCAATGAAGACAAAGAGAAATGGGGTATTTTATGTTGGCCATTATAGCTACAAGTTTGTATAAATTGTAACTTATTAGCACAGGTGGAACATGTGGTATATTTGTCTCACAGCTCTGGTGTTCTCATGGCCAAGTCTTATCATAAGCAAACATATACACCAAAATGTGTGGTTGTGCACTTGTTTCTTCTTATTTTGTTTTTCTTTGCCATATTTTGATAAAGACTGTATCCACCAGCCAAAGAAAGCATTTGGGTGTAAAAGCTATATAAACAGCCAATATGTCAAACTGCTGTCTTCTCCCTCCTGTCTGTCTCTGTATGCATGTGCTATAAAAATGCACAGCCTAATTAGCAGCAAATGTTCAAATAAAATCGGCTGCAGCTTCTCACAGCTTTGGGGAGCAACCACAATGAAACAACCTGTAATCTCTATTTCTTTTCATTTTCTCTTTTTTTCTTTGCTGGTTTGATCTGCAGCTGGCTATAGTTTTTTATTCTCTTTCTGAACACCTTTAGATCATTGCAGTGTTTGAATATTGATTACTGTATTTGCAATAGTAATCACTTATTTTGTTCCAAGTAAGCCAGAAAGTCTCGCATGACCACGATAAATAAATGTCTCATTTTGAAAGTAATAGATAGTAAGAATCAGTTTATTTCTTGTGTTTTGCCATATAATTGTCTGTGACTGTGAATAAGCAGATGTGAAAGCAGATCATAAATGTGAATAATGAGCACAGATGGGGCATTTTTTCGCAACTCGTCTTATCATGTGAGACATACAACAGCAAACACATGAAGCTTTCGGCTTTGATTGTTCCTGCTTCTCTTTAGTTAATATTTTCCCTGTTCATCTATTTCAGAACTCAGATTCACTTCACTGTGGCCATTGATTTCACTGCATCAAATGGTGAGTATTTCGACTGCTGTTACCTTGCTGTGCTCTCATTTGACATCGGATGTACAACACAGTCATTTTCTATCGATTGAAGAGGGGCCAGACTTTTTTATTTTTCTAAGTGTTCAGTTGTATAGTTTTTTTTTCTCATAAGTGTCCACATAGTCAATAAGGTACATTTAATCTTGGTCAGACTAAGCCAGAGTAATAACCAGAATCTAGTGGAGCAGGGAAATATGCTATTTCCTGCAGTGTGTTACATAAATATGCACGTCTGACCTCTTTTTATAACATCCCCTAACTTTAACGGAAACACACACAGCCACCCAGCTCTGGTGCTACTTTTATCTTGCATCAGACTTGTCATGACAGGAGTTTCTTATTTTACTTTATTTATGAACACCACATATGTATGCCTTAGTTTATTGTGAGTCTTGATTTAAGTATCTTTGAGCCACATCTCACAGACACCTCATCTCAGCTAAAGTGCCTTGTTAAATTAAATTAAGCCAAAGTTTAGAGGATATAGAATAGTTAATTCCCATTATATGTTTGGCGTCTCTTCGATTTGGCATGAGACTCGTATAGAAAGGATCCATATTTCATACAGTTGGCCGATTAGCAATTAGTAAACATCCTGTTCATGTCTCTCCAAGTCCATATCACAGTACTGATCCAATTAGATAAGTTTGAGATTTATGCTGAATATTGTCTCATCTGTTTTGTCTCTGTGATGTTCCAAATAATGTGGATATCTAGATACCTAGAGCCCCATCTCTGAATCAATACATTAGATTTAGCACCAGTTTGTTCTCTGATTCTGAGTCTGTGTGTCACTTTTCACCCCTCATTCTGAATTTCCTTGTTTCCAAAGGAAATCCATCCCAGTCAACTTCACTGCACTACATGAACCCTTATCAGATGAATGCCTATGCGATGGCCCTAAAGGCTGTTGGAGAAATCATTCAGGACTATGACAGTGATAAGATGTTTCCAGCCCTTGGATTTGGTGCTAAGCTGCCCCCTGATGGGAGGGTATCCCATGAGTTTCCACTGGTAAGTAAACAATTGGATTATTTTCAACACAATGATTGTCAGTCAGAAGCAAAATTTGGGAAAGGTTCATGTGTATCCAAGTAAAAAAGGATTAAGGCTCTCACAGGAACTAAGTTTTGTGAAGGCAAGTCTGGGTAAGCATATGTTCATGTGCAATATGAATGCCAGCCTTTTAACATAAATGCAGCTACACCTCCAACATGCATAATTCAGAGAGACTTCTGTTTACCCTTTATAGTGCAAATTAGGTTCTGTAAGGCTGAAAGATTCTTAAATCAATTTAGCTTCTCTCAGCCAGCTAATGTGCGCTGGCGGCTGCAAAGTACAATCTAATGAGGAGTGTTTCTACTGGGTAACGTCTGCATCACTCCATGTTTTCATTAGAATTAATAAATTAAGGTTCATTGCACCATATAATTGAGGCCTCATTCTTTCATATGCTAGTTGTGTCCGTTTGCTTAAAAGGAAATGTACATTCCTTGGTAGAATATTGATTGATCGATCTTCTGTGTTGCCAAGAAAGTTAGCATTTTAAGAAAAGTTCAGCTTTTTTTTAATCGTAAACCATTTTTTTAGACAGAGGAAGCTGCTGCATCCTTTGGTTTGTGTAGTTGAAATAGAAGAAAGCGAATCAGTGCCTGTTAGCCTGAGTTTTTGTTTTGTATTTTTGCCTGTATTATTTCTGCGCTTCCATGCAATCATTAAAATCTATTTTGCTTGAAAAAAGAATAGATTCAAGCTATATAGTAAATTGTTACTTGGTTCATCCTGTTATTGTTCCTTCTGTGAGGGAGCTGATGAGTGGAGTGGGCACAAACTTGCTCTTTGTAAAATTGGATAGTGTGAATCAACAAGGTCTAGAGGAAGCTGAACTGAGAAGAGCAGTATCATCCTTGATTAGCACTTGTGTAAAAGCACTGTCCATAACACAGCAAAAACAAAATTGGTGTCACATACAAACAGTTGAGGAAATCACCTTGTGTTATCTGGCCAGATCTTTTACAGAAAAATAATTTGTGTCAATCAAGTGACTTGAAACAGGTTTTGAGTTTTTGCAATTGAAATGACTACACAAACTGAAATGAACATGAGATGCTCTGCTGAGTTATTTCCAAACCTGCCAATATGTATTATATTCATTGGAATTTAAGGTTCTAAGTGTAGCCAAACATTAACCAGTTAATGACATTTGCAAAGCTAAAAACGTTTTTTGCTTTTTAAGATGGGGGGGGACAATTGATCTAAAACATTATTTTGTAAATGTAAAAAATAACAATGTATAAGTGAGATGGTCTCAATATTTTCTTGACTTACGTTCACTGCTGCTGTCTCATGGAATGACCGAAAGAATCTTGATAACTGTTTAAAGTTTTACTGTCAGGCTCAGGTCTGACTACATATTTATGGGTATTTTCTTAACCAATAATGCATTTGTTTTTTTCTTTTTTGACTGTTTTTAGAATGGCAACATTGAGAACCCATACTGTAACGGCATGGAGGGGATTCTTGAAGCTTACCATCAAAGCCTTAAGACAGTTCAGCTTTATGGACCCACCAATTTCGCTCCCGTCGTCAATCATGTGGCAAGGTATGAACACGTGTCTGTCTGGGTGAACATATCTGAGCATCGACACATTTTCTCTGGAGGTCAGCCTGTAAATAAACCTTAACAGGCAACAACATAAATCCGAAGTATTAGTCAGTGAGCTGTAGTGTCTCTGAGACTAAGCAGTGCCATGGTGGGAAAAACAAACAATCAGATGAGAAAAAAAAGGCAGACAGGCATATGCGGAGTCAGACACTTTAAAGTATAGCGGCAGTATGATTTATTTCAATATAAAATGGGAGGGAAATGGGAATATGAGCTGCTGTGACTCACAGAGGACATCGTTTAAGATGATACTACATGCTTAGATGTGACCCACTATTCAGTTAGACAGACCCACCATTCAGCTAGAGAGTTTCACCGTGGATGGGAACTACTTGTGTGCAAATGTCATGGCTCTGTAAGTGAATGTAAAGATTGTATCTGCAAACTGCACATTTAATGTACAGCTGAGGTGATTTGTGTAATGAAAAGGTGACGATCTGTGTACTGAATGGTCAGTCTGATATTGGGAACTGAAGGATTTATTGTATCTTTATTTATTCTATTTTTTATGCATTTAAATAATTTTTAGAGTTGATAGAAATAGAAATAGAAAACTATCAGAAATATGAACTGGGCGGACATATTTAAACAGAAAACATCCAGCCATAGACCTTAAATCACTGCTAAGTAATTAACTATGAAGGTTGGCTTTTTAGAAAGACTTTAAAAGCATAGTTAGGCTCTCAAATGACTATAATTTGATATTGATATTGAGGGAAAAAAACTACTAGAGCAAAAACTCCAGTGGCTTTTTTTTTCATTTCAAGAGTAGAAGTCATAGATGAAAGTCTCAGAAGGATTTTATTATAAATAAATATTACATTATGATTGTGGATGGTCTCAGTTTGAACACTTTAAACCTTTCATTAAGTTAAGATTGTGCCGTCTCTGCCCAAAGGGGTGTTTGACTATTGTATCAATAAAAATAAATTGTTACTGACTGTAAGAGACATTTCCTGATTCAGGGGCCAACTTAATTACCTCTTTTTTTAACAAAAAAGACAAAGACATCCATATATACAAAGACTTTAACAATAACTGCCTTATAGAACATGCAGTGTTTTTTAAAAGATACTAGCTGTAGCTCTTAAGGGGAAGTGAACAAACTCAGCATGGCTGCCTTTTTTTCAATCAAAATGCTGATAGAAAAATGCATAGACATTCAACCGTTAAGACTCTTTGGACAAATGTGTCCACAAAATTGATTAAATTAATACTTTTTTAAGTTTATACTGAAATGGGTCTTTTTTTTGCATCAAAGGCCAAATTCTGACAAATGCATGATGTTAATGTCTGACATAATGGGGGACTGATAGTGTTTACTAAATGTACAACAGGGTGATAACTACTTGATGATCTCACATTTGCTCATTTTGTGCTCTTTGTTGGAATTTGTTAAACACCATTAATTTTGTGCCACATTTTCTACTCTGATAACCTCCCCAACCATTTGCAGTCAGGTCTTTATTGTTGTAAGGGAGCTGACGCGTAAAAAGGCATCTTTAATTTTAGAACTCCATTCATTGCTCTGGCTCCTGTCGCTGACGGGTTCACCCTTTGATCAAAATGTCAGCGTTTCGCTGTCAAATTGATCAAACTGGGGATGAGAGTGAGGGCTCATCTCTGACCTGTCCTTGGCTTTTGCAATGATCAGCTTTGTTTTTTTTCTTCTTTTCTGGCTCATCTAACATATCTGCTCGGATAAGTGTGAGGCAATCAATAATGTGCTGAAAGAATAAGACTACTGCACTTGCATAAACAGTTTGATAAATTATTCATAGTTCAGAAAGCGATGGGCAGCTGAAACTATGCCACACTCACTGAGGCGTCTCTGATGGGTTAGTAATAGCGTCTTGATAGACATCTGAGATGTAAAGAACTATACAGCCTATTTCAGTTCTTTACATGCCTACATTAAGCTTTTATGTATCACGCTATTTTTGGCACATATCTCCCACATTGTGGTCACTTTTCTGTCAGCCACAGTTTAGAGCAGGGCCACGAACATGCAGCTTTTCTCAATATTCAACTGTTCCAACTGTTCATTTTATGCAGGTATGCAGCAGCCGTCCAGGATGGATCCCAATACTTTGTCCTGCTTATCATCACCGATGGAGTAATATCAGACATGGCTCAGACCAAGGAGGCCATAGTGAATGTAAGTGTGGCTTCAATGCTAGCTGTTGCTTTGAAGGTTCTATAGCCAAGTGGTGGTACCAGATTTGTGGGACGCTTTTACCTCCAATGGTATCACTCTCATGTGCTTTGATGCTCTGTCCAGTTTCTTTCTCACTAAGAACTTCGGGGAACAGTTTGGCTCTGCTTAGATAATCTCTGTTGTCTACAGGTTAACCGCAAAGACACTGACCCCTTTTTGTTGAACATTTGTGGTTTGTTGCACACTCTGCATGCTGTAATTAGTGTGTCATAACACTGCCATTCTTGTAATGTGTGTACAGTGGTAACATGACCACTCTGGAAAGACATCATCGACCAGGTACACCCTCACAGCAACGCAGTGCTCTGACCCCCAGCAGACTGGGTTTAAAGGGAATTTGCGACTGTTAATCAAACCATTCGAACAGCCACACCTTCCTTTTAAGATCTTGTCTGCTGCTCTGCTCTCTGCACAGCCTGAACCTTCAACAATTGGAGCCCAGCTTCCCACTTTCCCGCTTATAGAGCAAAAGCTTGGATGTCATGCTTTACTTTGCATTCAGCCTTTGCTCTGTAAAGCACACTGTCAACAGGAGTCATGTGAAAAACTCATCTCTGCATTAGGGCTTTCTGCTGCACTACCTTTAGAAATCTCTGTGTATGTATATATATTAATATATACATACACATAGAGAGATAGATAAATAGACTGGTTCAAGCCATACATTAATTTGTTTCATTAGATCATGCCTGCAGTTTTCTGTTTGCTGTCTGGACAGGACAGTGGCTAAAACTGTAACTTCTTAAAGTGAATATTTTCATTACATCTCTGCATGTACACTTTTTGTAAATTTGAGTTATTATTTTTTCTTTCTAACAAATTCTTTATCAAACCTGCAAGTTTATTTATTATTTATGAATTTACTGTACTCAAAAACACCTATCTTACGGCCAGATGTTACTTAAACCCAAAGAGAAAAACTACCAAATATGGTGAAGTGGGTAAATGTATTATGAATAATAAATTGTACATCTAATATGTTTCCATTTTAAAAAAATGACGTATGCACAAAAATGTGGAGTTGGGTTTTAGTTTGTCACTAAAACATCTTCTTTTAGTTTTAGTGAATAAATTGACTAAAATGACTTTGCATGTGTGGTGTTTTTTCTGTCTTTATGTCCCTGCACGGAAAGACAGCTATTAATAGTTCCAACTCATGTTGGCAAGATGGTTCTTGGGAGTCAGTGTGGATACATTGTGCATAGAAGAATTTGGCATTTGTGTCAAGTTTTCACACTGGACCCAAACTTAGGTTTTTCCTCTGTGGACAATTTGTACATTTGTAGATCGGACTATGGAAGAAATTATGTTTAACATCTGTTCTCACAGTGGGCATATCAGCAACATATTTCTGCTACTGGAAGCAGTAAACATCTATTAATGCTTGGCAGGATTTTTCAATTTTAGGTAAAATGTATTTGTTGGAGGATACTATGGTAATTAAAATCCACTTATATTGAGCAGAGAATTAAAAAAAACTTTGAAAAAATGTATTACACAACATTGTGTTCTCTATTGAAATGTATTATTCTGAGTGCATAAAAAGTCACATATTATCAATATGCATTTAATGCTATTCTCAGTCATTGGAGACTGTAGTCTATCCCAGTTTCCATTGGATGAGATGCAAGGTATTCCCAGGATGGGTCATCCTTCCAAGCAAAGCGTATGAAATGTTTTCCTGGTTCATTAATGATGAATAGTGAGTTTATTACCTAAGCTAGTGTTCTCAGTGTGTCACTGTAGTAAGAACAGTGAACAAAGGAGTAGGAGTTCAGTCAGACTGATGGAGGCTGCTCCCCTGAGTGACTCTACGGTATAGGCAAAGTAATGAACAGTGTAGTCTGAATAATTCACAGCTGAATGTAGCATCTTGTCTTCCGTTTATGGGTACTGTATTTGCTTGTGGGATCTGGTCTGATGGAAAAGGGGTAAATTGAACATACATTTTTTTTTTGGTGAAGTGAAAGGTGCGAGAAAAGAGTCAAGTGGAGCAAAAGATAAAATAGCAAAAAAGATGAAGGGAGTAATATTGACCATGAAGGATATGGTCCTCCTTAGTCTATTTACTCCTATCTGTGACAGCTTCTACCCCAGGGAGGTTTTTCCAGGAAGCTGACCCACTTTTGCTCTGGAAATTCATCTTTACCACAAGCAGACATCATTCATTGATGCCAGAGCTTTCACATTCTGCACATGAGTTCTGTGATCTAAATCCATCCATTTCACAGTACCATCTTCACAATGAACTTTCCCCATCAAACCTCAGGATACTTGGAGTTTATAGGAGGCTGGTTATGGAGTCTCTGTGTTTTGATGCTAAGTATTTGAAACTTCACTATATGTAAACGTCATGAATTAGTAATGCAAGGCTGAGTGCTGTGAGTAGGATTTCCATAAAATATAGGAACTTGTTTTGTATGATGTACTTTAAAGGTGCCCTGTAAAACTCACGTCTCCCTATTCTGACAGTGAGAGTCAATTCACAGATCCTTTTAATGGAATCTTATGACTGATACTGAAGGCAAACTGTTTGTCCTAGCTGTTGATCGCTTTCCTCATTTGGGAGATTTACAGCTTTTCTTAGACCATTTTTTCTTTCCTGCCATTTGTTGGTGTTGCCTTATCTCAGTCACCGCAGATTTTCTCCTCTTTAGTTCTGCCAAAGCAATCATAGATGGTTGATATAAAATACATCATATCTTGTGCACCAGCAGGCAAGAATCAGCACCAGATCTAAACTGTTATAATTTGCCACGCAGACACTGGAGGGGATAATGAGCACTGCTGGAATGAATTTGGCACGTCTTGAATGTAAAATACCTGTTTGTGTTCTACTCTCCAGTTTTAAATTGTGGTTACTGCAGTGTCAGCACAACCTGCAAAATGAGTCCAACGTTTGTTAAAATATTCAGTTATACTGAGGCTTTTGGGTTGCCTTTAAACGCCTGCACTGTAAAATGTACAGTGTTTTTTCACCCCTCCACTGGACAATGTAAACTTTGGAGCCTGATGTGATGTGAAATAGTCAAGAAGCTTGTGCTATGTATAAATGTCATATTTTTATTTTTTAAATAATTATTTTAAAAATATATTGTATCTTTGTATTTTAAACTATATTTGCATTAGAATTTGTAAATGCAGCAGCTCCATCCTTTAATTGTTGCTTATTTCTATTCATGGCAGGCAGCTAAACTTCCCATGTCGATCATCATTGTTGGAGTTGGCCAAGCGGAGTTTGATGGTGAGGTTGACTGAGAAAAGATGTTGAAACCAATCTGTTTTCTGCCTCAAAGGCGATGCTATCAAACCAGTTTACACTCGGTCTCCTGAGTCTCATTCACTGACATTATGAGTATATTTCTATATTACTAAATGCACTGATAAAATGTGATGTGTATTATTTGGATATTGAGACAAACTTGAGATTATTGATCTATAAATCATTTTTCTCTGCAGCTATGGTTGAGCTTGATGGTGATGATGTCAGAATCTCCTCACGGGGAAAGCTGGCAGAGAGAGACATTGTACAGGTGAGTCACTTCTAATGTGATATCACATATTTCCCAATGGCACACAAAAATGTTATCAACTATGCCCAATCAGTCTCCATGCCTTCGCATGAAATCTCAAAATACACTGCACATGATCAGGCCACTAATCTAATATGTTTAAAGAATATGAAGCCTTTCTATTTTTGGCAGAATTTCTGCTCCTTCACACCTCATCTAGATGACACAGAATCTAAACAGAACAGCCGTATGTCCTCATTCCAAAATGTCAGCTTTGCTCAAGTCTTACTACAGAGGCCTAGATTCCCTTTGAAATTTATACGGCTAATGTTCCTGAACCAAAAGAAGTTAGAAAAAAAACTTTCTCTTCTTCCCTCTGCTTTGTTCTTAAGACTAAAAAACAGATGTAATCCTCATTGATGACAAATAAATGCTCTTCAGCTTTGAGCAGATTTATTTTTCTATTTTTTCATTATGGGTGATGATCCAGCTTTGCAGCTTTTGCATATATTTTCTTTCTACACTTCACATTTAAAAAAAAAATCTAACCTTCATGTAAGTGATTTGGTTACTGTAACCTAACTATAGAGTATATTACGTGGTGGAAGTGCAAAACAATGATTGGACTAATTTGGCTGCTCATTGAGAGTCAACTCTGCTTCAGTTCCTATTTGTGATCAATAGAACAAAAAGTAAGAGAACATTAAGATAACTGATTCAGCATTATACACATTGTTGTTCTTCCTTGTTGCTAATTAATTGCAGTTTCCATAAAAATGAACATTATACAAAGTGAACATTATACGGAGTAAAAGGAAGTTCGAATTTTAAGGCCATTTTTTAATATTGTGTAAAAACCTCATGAAAGGTCTGGAAAAATATTACATAAGAGTATGTAATCCCCGAAGAAAATGGATAGTCAGGTAGATGTGAATTATGAATTGGTGCCCTGGCAGTCGGCCAAAATAAGATGGGAAATATAAGCAATTGAACAAAAGGCAAAAGTTCAATGAAAAATATTTATAATAACTACAGCAAATTATCATCATCAGCAGCCTTATCATTTGTTGGAATTAGAAAATGAATACTTATTGATCCGATGTACAGGAGCCAAAAGCCAGAATTAAGTCATGAGTTGATTCATTATATAAAAATGTTTTGAAATGTGTTTTTTTCCCCCCCATGTCACAACAGTTTGTACCATTCAGAGACTACATGGACCGAACAGGTAACCACGTGCTTAGCATGGCACGGCTGGCTAAAGATGTACTCGCTGAGATCCCCGACCAGCTGATCTCCTACATGAAGAACAGAGCCATTAAACCCAACCCCGTCCCTCCAGCTTACTCAGCCTGTGACCTCCCTGAAACCAGCCCCATCTGAGCCTCTCCCCCACAGAAGTCTGCTTTGGATGCTGCTGCATCCGGATTCATGGGAGCCAACAACTGTTGTTTAAGGGGAGATTGAGGACCCTCTAAAAGCCCTTCTCATAAATGTTACTCCAATTTAACAGTTGATGAGACTCCATTGTGGTTTGGAGCAGGAGGTTGTTGCAGAAGCCGCTGATGATCAGGGAGTGTTGTTCTGTCTCAGTGCTTGAGGATATGAGGGGAGGCCAGTGTACAGGGAGGTTTTAGTTCTTCGCTGTCAAACCTGTCAAAATGGTGATGTAATGGATAGCAAGTAAACCCCTAGAGAGGGTCTATTTGAAGGCTTAGAAATGTTAGGATGTGGCAGTAAGTATCATGTTTGTCATACCTTCTGGATTTGATGTGTGTTGAACTAGGAAATCTTGTGTAAAATAATATATTTGGTTATCTATTGTAGAAATAAATTATTCCTTTAAAGGGGTTTTAAAGGGTGGGGATTAAAGTCATATATACCCTGTAGTTTTCCATCTTATATTTTGTGCCAAGTGAAAAGCAATCCCCATTTCTACTTTGATAAAACTGTAAGATATAAAAGCATGTAATGAAAGAATATTCAGCGCTCATTAACCATTTTCACTTTTTGAAATTTTTGGCTACAAGCTGTCAATGACCACCATATAGAGTTTTCAGCATCATGTCTTATATATGTTTCTAAGATTTCTATTAACAGAATGCACTAATTACTGTCCAAGTAAAAGCACAAAGGTTGTAATCTTTATAAGCTGATCAGCAATGAAAACAATAGAGACCAGTGCATCGTGTTTTCATCATGGTTCTAACTATATCTTCATATTAAACTGAAAGCTCTTGAGTAGCGTTACACTAAGAGAGTCAGATTACATGTCCGATTTTAATCACATCCGCACATTCTCTGTTAGTATAGAGGAAGGAAAAATATACTTAAGAGTTGCTGCCACATCTAATTAATCCTCTTGCTCTTTGGCTTGCTCTCCACAATATTTGTTATTGGTGTGATTCATTTTTTAGTTGTTTTGTTTCTCCAAAGAACTCTTGACTTTTGAATTGCAAATTTAACTCTTGTTCCTCCTATTTCTTCTCTACACACATTTATTTGGCTGGCTTCCCAAAGTGAAATTTGAATAATCTCAAATTAGCCGAAGAAAGACTTTTAGTCTTTTTCCTTTCCTATTTAATATACTGAGTGCAGCACTGAACAGATGAGTCTGGGTCTTGTGTGATGTGTCCACTGTAGCCATTGTTGTGTTTACTTGCAAACCCCTCCCCAAAAATTTAAGACTGTAAAATGTAATCCAAAACAGAAGACAATTATCTCTTTAACCACAATCATATTAACAATTAAAGTATATGGAAATAAGACAAAGTAACTTTTCATGAAAACTACCAGTCAATCCTGTATTTGATGGCAGAACTGACCGTCTTAAGCATCTGTGAAATGAGGAGAGCAGTTGCTGCACCTTCAGGAGAGAAATGTGCTCCATTTTTGTTTGATTCTGACCGCTCTGACCGCTCAAATTCTGACCGCTCAAATGTCTTGTGTTCAGTGGGTGAAAAGTCCCACACCTGAGCTCCTCCACAATGAAGTTGTTTAGTCTGAAATCAGTTCAATACATGGTTTATTATTTCAAACCTGTTATCTAGAAAGTATCTTATGTTTTCCCAAAACCTGTGTGTAACTTTTAGTATCAGAGATGGTTTTCCAGATCTGGCATATAAGCTAATTCCCTTCTACCCCATCAGAATTAAAGCCATTCCAAGTTCTGGCAGCATTTCTGGCTAATGCTTACACGTGTTTTTTCTGTGCAGTGCTATCAGAGCACATGAAGTTCACTCAGAGTTGATTTTTTCTTTCAGACCTGTTTCCCATTGACCAAACAAATTAACTAAAAAAGATTATTCCAAAACATTCTACCAGCTTTTTAGTTTTTGTGACACTCTTCTAGCCTTCTGCTGAGATGTGTCTCTGCCATCAAATTCAAGATGAGATAATGTTCATTTAATAGTAAAAGGCTTGATGTCCAATTTTGCTTCGTATGTCCCTTTCAATTGTGTTTACATTTCAAACAGCGTCCTACGCTTTAAATGATCGGGGTTGAATGTGTCTGTTAAATTAACATATATCATTTTTCTGGATTAGACTGTTTTAACCTGCACAACAGCCTGTAACTCATAAAAACGTTCAATTCAAACGATAACGCCTCAAAAGAAGACTTCTCTATAAGATGTTTGCCAGTTGTTGATGCATTCGCATTTCTTTGTGGCTTCTTCTTTTTCTGAATGTGCAGATATTTTTTTCACCCGACATAATCTCTACATAATGGTCCCTTATTTTCAGACATAACTCTCTTTGAGTCGCTCATTATCTTGATCCAAATGTGCCTATTCTATTGAGACATATCCAAATTCTGATCCCCAGGTGTTATTGTGCCTGCTGCCGCAGGTCTGGTGTTTAACAAGGTACAGGCAGAAAATGGAGGAGAAACCGCCTCCAGATTAGGACTACTATCACAGCCACAACAGCAGCACACCAGTGTTCTGTACTTTTTATACTTACAGCTCTTCACTGACAATTGGTGAAGTAATGAAAGTTGACGGTATCACCGAGCCTTGCTGTACAATATTCAAAGTCAAGATGTGTTTACAATACAACTGTTGCTGTTTGCATCACCTCAAGGAAAAAGTAAACGTTCATGGGTTTCATTAGTTATGGTGAGTTTTTTTTTTTTTTTTGTGTTCTATGAGGGAGTTTCTCTGAATGACAGTTGATAAGCAATGTTTACACAGTTAGCTTAAGTTGTTAGAATATGTTAGTCTCTGTTTTGCTCTGTTTTGAGCAGATGTGTTTGTGACGCTCTTTGTGAGCTGCCTCTCATTGCAGGGAGCAGAAAGGGTCTGATTTTGTGGAAACTCAGTCCAGATGCATCTTATTTGGCTTTTTGGTTTTTAAAAATTTTCATGGCTGGTTATATTTCTCCCTAACAAGATAAATGAAAGTTTAATCTGCTGCCAAAGTCAGTGGGCCATCAGAACTGAAAGAAGGCCATTACGTTTATTTGCATAGCACTCAGAATATAAATGTACCTCAACACAAAGCCATTCAGTCTACGAGGAACTAACTGAAATACTCCTGTTTTATTTGTTCGATTTATGAATAAAGTGACAGTTTTTAAGTTTATTTTGCTAGAATGAGTCAGACTTTCTTAATTTCTCATAGTGTGGGAAAAGTATATTTAGCATGCTTGAAGCTCATCAATATGCAGCTCATATTCTGAGTGTGACAGCTAACATCTGCGTGAGACGAAGAAACAGAAATGTGAAGTGGTGGTGCTGCACTTTTCAAACATACTTGATGTAATCTTTATGACACAACCAGTTGTAGAAGAATTAAAGGACTTTCATCATTGTTCCTCCGCAATGATAAGAGTCTTTGTTTTCCTTTTGTCGTCCCTGTAACCTCTGCGAGAAACCCCGCAGGGAAAAACCACCACTAACACATTGACACTTATGCAATTGTAGAACAAGAAATGAGATTATCAATTACATTTTTCAGCAGTAGCTGAATACTTCATTTTCTCATGCGGAAATGGCTTTGTTTTCTCCTTCTTTTTAACTGCTCTTTAAGACTGAACTCTAATTATGTACATAAGCCCCCTAAGAATGATTCTCGGTGCCAGCCTGTGTTCGGTTGTTTCACCTCTTTAGACAATGTGCATGTTTGTGCCAAAGTGGCAGAAGGTTTGATAGTGTGCCGTCATTTCATCTGTCACATGCTTTGTTTGTTACTTAAGATGTTATTTGGAGATAACAGCTACTTCTAGCATGATGCATCTCAGCTTTCTTTCCATTCTGATCCTATGAGACACATACTGTATGGGTTGTTCTTGCCACTACTCCTGTTTTATCCCAGGTTGTTTACATACCTCTATTGGTCTCTGACTTGCATGCTGAATAATTTCCAAACCAGGTGTTGGACACGATATTGTCGTCATACTGTGGTTTGTGAAATGCTTTGTAATGGATTGCCTTAACTAAAGATTAATAAAATATTGACAACTTTGCCAGAATGCACAGAGTTTTCACTGTCACTGTCAGATGTAGGAGGAACAAGAAAGCAAACATGGTGACTATTATGGTAATCATAATAGTGAACATATGAATAGAAATTATGTGAATTAATACTTGCCTTCATCTGCTGTCTGTGTATTTCTTTACCTTTACAAGCATTTTGAGCAAGTATGAAACTCTTTGAACTTACTGTCTCTGTTGTCTGGAGCCTAGAATGTACAATATTTGCACCCAGCCAAAGGTGCACTAGTTCATCGCTGTGCCTCAGACACTGTGCCAAATCTAAAATAGTGATGTAATAGTTATTTCTGCATGTTCCTCAGATATCGTAACATTTGAATCTTTTACATCTCAAAAATAGATTGTGAGTGCCAACAGGTATGATAAGTAGGTTGTCTATAAGGTCTATAAAATAGGTAAAACAATTTTTACAAACTGAGGAGGACACAAAAAAATGTACATTACGAACAAGAGAAACTGGTGCCAATCTTTAGATTCAAGAGTTGGAAGTAAAATTATTTGTAAATTGAATTGTTTGTGAAACAGTTAGTGTGAAATATATATACAATATTAGTGACAGTAAAAATAATATTTTTCAAAATAATTGGCACAAAAATTGGCACAAAAAAGATAATGCCTCAACATGGTATTTCTAATTCAAACAGGATTAAAGTTGATTGAAAAAAAACTTTTGTGTTTTTGCTTTGAGCAATCACATTCTTTCTTATTTGCAAATTAACCTATTTATTTTAATAATTTATTCATAATTCATTTATTTTTAAGAAGAAAAGACGCATCTACTCATCCAAAACAAAGATGAAAGTTTATATATCACCTCCTTTTTTCTAAGTTTGTTGTTGATTGAGTATTGATTCTAAAAAGCCAGATCATTTTCCATATCATATCACCCACAAACTAACAATGAGAAATGTGACAGATTATTATCTCTTAGAAACAAAGTTCCTGTCATCTCTCAGGAGATCAGTATTACCTATTCCAAATAATGAAAAAACTAATTTTGCAATGGGGAGAACAGCTTTTTTGGATATGAGCCCTGGTGTGCAGCCATGCGACATGTACATCCTAACTTTACATCCTTGTTTAACCCTGTAAAGCACAGCACTTGTGTTTGTAAAGTAAACACATGATTTTTCTTAATTCCTGAAATGCAACAGACCAACTGTCCAAGTGTATGATTTCGTTGAGTTCATTCATCATTCAGTTCATTCAGTATTTTCATTATTTGTCAGTGCTGGGTTACATGTACATTATACATGAGCCCTGGGGATTCAATAGGTTTATTATGATTCAGCACTCATTAACTCCACATATCTATTTGCTCTCTTTTCTAAAATATTCTTCCAATGTGCCTATGTCCATGAAAACTGAGGATTTCTGGTTATGACTGTGTCAATAAGGCTTTTTGTGGATGTGACAAAGAAATAGAATCTGCTTGTAACAATGGGAAATGTCCTAGGGGGGAAATGTCACTGTGAATGAAAGCATACCCAGAACAAGTCCAGTTGACAGTCTTGCAATGGGGGAAGAACCAACACTTAAATCTTGCTCTCCTAAAGTTACTCACAAAATCCCTGGACAGAAATGGAGAGCAGGTGCAGCTGTAACTATGTTCAATGTCCACACAAGGCATGATTTAGTGCCATCTTTTGCCAGAGTTTGAAAGGACCTCACAGCATGCAGAAATAATAATCTGTCAGGGAGGACAGAGGCAGCGCACTGTGCCATAGCTTAGACAGACTCTACAGGCTTCTTCCTTTGTGCAAGGGTCGATCATTGATCTGGTGCTCTGGTTTTGCATTCACTACAGGGAGGAACTTTACTACAAGTGACTTTTTAAATGACAGAGTTGGGAAGTTCCTGAGCTGACAATTCTCCCAAAGTCCTTCGTCCAAAACCTGGTTACTGTTACTGTTGAATGCCATCCTCTTTCCCAAACCCTGCTTAGAACAAACCATTACTCTATATTATATTGTCGTTATTATTCGACACATTGCAAATCATGTTTGTTAAGACTGTGTTGATTTTACTGGTGAGATAGGGCAACTTGCCTATTGTTTATGGTTCTAAAGTATATTTTACTAAAACCATATTTTACTAAATAAAAAAGTCACATTGCCCCTTTCTCGTTTGATGGGGAGTTCAGACTCCAATTGGCCAGCCATCTCTTTTCAAGACCTTTCCAAATGTCTGCCTTACTTCCAGAGTATCTGCTCCCACTTACACAACCCCTCCTTCTTGTTGTTGTCCACCAACAGCTCCTCAGGCTGTCCCCATGGAAAGCATCAAGCCTCAAACCAGAGGTCCTATCATCCCTGTAAGGTGGGAAGATGTTATATAGTCAGTTGAAATAACGGGTCATATTTCACTCACCCAGTCTTTCTCAGTACACCATGGATCTGTTTGGACCTACCAGGCCTGTCTGTGACAGCATCTCATCCAACTCCCTTCGTGGTCTGGGGAAATTTGATGGATTCAGGGCTTTTCTGAGCCCTGAATACATCAAATTTCCGGGGTTTAATGTTACAGAGACAGAGACCATTTCATTTGATGTCCTTATCCATTGAAATCTGAAGGTCTTTTCTTCTTTTTTCAAAAAAATGAAACAGTGTGAATCACACAAAAGAACTGCTATTGTAAGATTGTTATCAAAGGATTTAGGTTTATTTGTCAGTGTAGTTGATTTAATCTACACATCTGTTCCCTTGGGAAAGTGGTATGTAACTCCCTAAGACTTGTGTTTTTCTCCCCCTAATTAAATGCTCTGCTGAGGAATCAAGATGTCCACCTGGGAAGTGGAAGACAGCAGCTGGAGGCATAAATTACCAGCCTAAGATAATACCAAAACCTCCCTTGCCCACCCACATGCTGCTTGAACAATAACCACCAACTGGCAGCCAGGAAGAAAATCAACAGCTAATGACATAGAATTACATCCTACTTATACACTGTAAGCGATTTCACAAGAATAATATACAAAAATTCTTCAAAGGAGAGTTGTGCTCAGACAAGACAAGACATGTAACAACTGATGAGATAAAATAGATATTTAAAAACCTGTAACCCAAAGGAATAGTTTTGTATTATGGGAAATAAAGACATTTTCTTCTCTGCCAAAACCTCATTAACTCATTTGTGAACACATTCTATCTTCACTCCAAACATGAGGTCTAAATCAGATTAAATCTAAATGTTATATGCTTGAATTACTGCTGATGAGGTGTTTCTTCCTTCTGAAACGAAAATAGATGAATATTAAATAAAATTTGTTGTGACTAACAAACCCATATTTTCTAGTCTAGTTCTCTCAAAACCACCTGCATGATCTCTGAAAATAGTAATAACTGTGAAATTGACAAGTTCTGGTTTCACATAATGGTAGTATAGTATTCAAGCCCTTTTTCATCAGTAATGTCACATCTCTTTGTGCTAGAATGAGACAAACGGTAACACAAAGACGGATCATTACAGATCTTAAAGTAGTCCGTGAAAAATTACAAAGCAATTTCATAACCAGAGCTAAATCATATTCAATTTTGAACCTAATCCCTGAATAGTTGCACGGTGTGTATGAGAACAGTATCATCCCTCCTTAAGAGAGTTATTAAATATATTTATTTAATAAGAAAAAACCTACAGTAATTCTTCATTTGGGCAGTGACAACGGCATATTTCTAACATAAATGAAAGAACATTGGATGAGAGGTCAATCCTCACAATGATTTAGAACTCAGGACACTGTCTGTTTTTTTATTTCCACAGCTGGAAGCAAAAGGACTTGTGCACAAGCCTTTCCCTCTCTCATCACACATCAGGATGGGCAGCAGGTTCAATGTTGACCTAAAGGATAACCGCAACCGCACATCTTCATGCATATGTGGCAGACCGTTAAAGCACATAGCCCATTGGGCAATAGTAAGGCGAGCCCTTTCACATTAGCATCCCTTGTTTTTAGAACTCTGGTCAGCTGAAAACAATTGGCTGCTAAGAACAAGCTCAAAGTGTGGGATGGCTGTAGATGCGACTCCTCATCTCTCACTCCTGTAACTACATCCTGCTCCTCTTTTGTGTAAAGCTTTCTGCTCTGCTGTTCAAAATGAACTCGGTTCACCTTAAGGTTACAACACAGGTCTTGCCTAGCAGGACAAATCTACTCTCCACCACATTTCACTTGCTCCTCTAGTACAGGCTATAAATCATCATTAGGCTACCGATGGGGAATGATATAATAAGAATGAGTGAATTTGCAGTGCACTGAAATGGAGCTGAAGAGGAGCTGTAGGTGGTTTCCCATTACCACCTATATCAAATAATGTCCTGGAGAATTGTAATCTTAGCAAAGCTGTCCACTGGAAATAATAATGATGAATCAGCTTGGTCATTGCATCAAATTCAGAGAAAATAAACACAAAAGTGCATATTTTGCTATGCAGTTGTTTAACAGAGAAAGCAGAGATATTTGATTTACAGTAACTGAGTGATAACTACAAAATATTCAGCCCTGATGAGGCAAAATTGATGGCATTGTAAAATGACAAGAACAAAAACCACAAAGTCGAGAAGAGCAGTATATCCTCTGTCTGAGAGTTCTCGCTTCTCGGGGGGGGGAGTCCACCCAGTCCTGCACATTATTACATCTGGCAGAGAGCCTAATTCAGTGTTTACTGCACACTGGAGCAGCCTGTTCCCCATAAAAATGTATTCTCATTACCAACAAAAATAACATGAAACAGAAACTGTCCGGGATATTTTTGGGGCTCTAATTTGACTTTTTTTTTCTGTGGAGAGCTTTATGCCTGCGCAAAGCATGAAAATTATGAAGGTAAATAAGCCAATCTAAATGTTGTTAACTTCCTACTCAATCAACCCATCACTGTCTAAACTGTTTCAGGATAAAACTAAAGGCATAAACTGCATCGCTTTTGTGTTTGAAAAGTGTGGCTGTAAGTTGGAGGTATTTGATTATAATTTTTTCTCCATGAAAAAATGGAGAAAATAACATATTGGGTCCTTTCATTTGTAAGGCTTGTTTGGTGGATGGGGATGGACCTTCCTTTAATTGATAAAGGTAAATCGATGTACTGTATGTCAGCCGTGATACACATTTTAGTTAAACCATCTTGATCTCTTTATATATCCAATAAATTGCTGTTCTAAAGCCAAAATGTTACACAAATGGAAAGGTTGTTACATGTCTAAGTTGTGACAGAAGCCATTAAAAGATGAATTGGTGAGATCCAGTCCTTGTTGACATGTGTCATTTAGCGATTAACTGAAAAGTGCTCACAGTTCTCTCTTTGGCCAGGCTGTCATGTCGTAAAAGGCTGCAGAGAGTTTGATTAAATGAAAGCAGATGCACGTTTCATGTAGTACCCTGATAATTCCTACGGTGCCGACAGCTGCTCTGTCTGGCGTGTGTTTTGCATGTTTGTAGTCCTCACTCAGATAACGCCCACAGTAACCTGGAGTTAGCCTCATATCTGTGAGGCTTGTGGGGAAGGAGAAGAGCAAAGTGAGGGATAAAACTTGTGTGGTGATTTGAAAGAAGCAAAAGATGCAAAGGCAGGTGGGCAGAAGAGAGAGGGAGCGTGTGAAAGTGAGGATTGCAGAGAACGAAATAGGTGGAAAATAAGTATATTAAGGAAATAAAACATCAGGAGATCCTGATCTAAGAAAGTGATGACTAGCATCTTGGATAGAGAGAGAATTCTGTGGTAAGATCTCATGTTGTTGGTGGAAAGTTGCCTGATTCAGTCTTTTCTAAAGCGAAATAATATATCAAACAAATGAGAAATTCGTAAATAGCTTGCAAAGCTAACTATTACCTGGCATGTTGACACCTCCAGTATTGAATGTGAGAGTCCCACTTCAATAATAGCTTGTGGGAGTGGGAATCTGAGAGAGTCACAAAGCTGCAGCAACATCTTGAAAAAATAATGAGTTTGGCAGCTTTTACTGCTGCGCCCCAAATCCTTTTCTGCCTTTTCCCCATTCAACAAAGCTGTTTTCTCATCCCTCTTACCCCTGCTCATCCTTGTGTATTTACAAACTCAGAGGACAGACTAGCACATACGCTGCAATATTCGCGCGTGTGTGTGTGTGTGTGTGTGTGTGTGTGTGTGTGTGTGTGTGTGTGTCGACCCCAGCACAGAGAAACACTGGCAGGGGCAACAGAAATAGCAGTAGACTGCGAGCAAAAAGATAAGAGCCTCTACTGCTGTGTGGGTGTGACGCAGCTCAGCTTCATCTCTCCGACTCTTTGCAACAGTCTGGGAAAAGGGTACTGAGAGAAATCACTACAAAAAGTGCAGAAACCAGTGGCTTTCTGAAAGTCTGGTGCCGCTCGACTGAAGTCACCTACGCTGAGCTGTGAGCTGGTGTTTCGTCTCCTACCCACTCCCGTCAGAGAGGCATTGTCTTTGAGGAGCCACCAAAGGCTGACAAAGTCAGCATTTTGAGACCGTAGAGTAAAAAACGAAACAGCAAATGAGGTCAGCACCCTGACCTTTTACCAGATTCATATCCCCATTCTTGAAATCAGGGTTTAAAAATAATGCTAATATAAGATGAATTATGGACAAAAACAGTGTAACCTGCAGCTTTTAAAACTTAAGAGTCTCCTGTTTTATTCGCTAATGAAAAATGAAAGTATCCTGCCAAGATCTCTCTCCTTGTGAATGCTGACAGTGTAGCAAGGGATTAAAAAGTTATCTGAGGTAAATCAACCCCTGTCAAGATGATCATGTTCAAGTTGAGTAAATATGAACTGCTTTATTTGAAGTCTCATCAGAGGAACAAAGGCATTGTGGGATAAAATCACAGGACGCCCCAGAAACACCAATAGTGAATATGCATGTGTCTTTGATCTAAAACACTATGCACACTTTTGACTCGAATAAGGCATGCCAGGAAAATTATTTGTCTTCCGAAAGAAGTGTCAGAGCAAAACAACAGCAGCAGTTAAAAGTTAATATGTAAAGACCTGGGAGTTATAAAAGATGAATCACAAAATGGACAGAAGCACTATTTTCAGGAAAACCTCACAGGGTTTGTGAGGTCTTGAAGATAATGTGAGATAGCCTGTGTAAATGTTAAAGCTGAAATAGAGATGGGCCTTTAAACAGTTTAATGGCCCTCAGCATAATAGGCAATCCAGCAAGGAACGAAGTGAGGAAAGTTAAGGGAGCACAGAGTCTAGCCCCATTTCTGAGTCCCATCAAGGTGTGGAGAGGGGATTTAAATCAAGCAGTTCAGTCGAGTACAGAAGGAGCAGCAAGATCAAGAGTGTTCCAATAGGTGAGCAAGTAAAAGGTTTGTTGAAAATGATGTATAAACACCCAATGGGGGCTTAACTATTAGTGAATAAATATTACTGTTAATCCTAGGTCATGAATAGTCTCGATACAATGTTTCTGTAGTAGGATACAAAACAAATAAAGGTAGAAACATCTGCAGATTCAAACCATGCTGTCTTGAGATGATGAGTGATGTCAACGGCATCCTTTTACTGGTCACACGTGTGGACAATTTCAGGATATAAATAGTATATATGAATTGTCATTCAGACTTTTAAGGATGTTGATTAGTCTATGTTATATTAATCTTAATAGAACACTTTTCAGTCTCAATCGTTAAGCTCCAAATTTACGGAGGAAACTTGAAAATGGTTGACGGCAATTTGAAAAAGTATCAGTTAAAAGTATAAAACCATCACAGATTCACATAATTTTCTTTGTAGAAAAATTATTTCTATCCAATAGTTGGTGTGAAACGTGTTGGATGCGTGTTGGTCTGTGCGGTTAAATTGGAGAAAATATTTCATTATTTTATCAGTGATGTCAAACCAGATAAACCATTTAAGTTGATTGGAGGGCCACTGAAATACAACAAAAGGCTAATGATGCAACAAGAGTGGCTCCAAAATGTTATGATTGTTGAATAAATCAGGAAAATTTTCTAAATAAATAATAAGAAAGACAATAATCAATCAGTGAATTAGAGACGACTGACACTTGACACTGATAATGGCTGTTAAAATTCAAACAGTGGCCCATATAGTTGAAAACGGAGCAACTCAGCTATTTATATACATTCATACAAATATTATACACATATATACAGTGTGTGAAATAAGATACAGGCTAGAGGCAAAACCAGCACTGAATCCTTCTCTTCTCTAGATTAAAAAAAGAAAGAAAAAGAAATAGAAACACTCAAATTGTGATTCAGTTTGTTTTCCTCCAGCTCTCCAATTATTTCTGTAAATTTGTAATTTATCACATTCATGATGAAGTAGCCAAAGTCTGTGATAATCAGATCATCATACGAATTGGAAATATTGATTTGAAGGGACAGGGAATTGCCCCAGCCACATTATTCTTGCAGCGGGCCTCGTAGGAAGAGGTCTTGGTCTTGCAGGTGGCAGTGTCCTCGTGATTTCCTCTTGAAGTAATGGTGTGTGTGAGGAATCCATTACTTGAGCCCTAATATGCTGCTGCTATGCTGTGGGGGTACGAGACACTTCATTTCCTTCCACTTCCTGGCTGTTCTGCCAGAGCTGCGTATTATTGTTTTCATCCTGTCACTGCATTTCAATGGGCACTCTCAAAAAGAATGCAAGTCTCAGTTAAATATGCAGGAATCTGGATATATAATTCCATCTCAAGTCTGGACGTGTCCTGATTACAATTCAGCCAATATCTGTAGGACAATAGTCTGACCTCCTTGCTGTCAGGATGGATTACAAATGGCAATAATCTGAGCCGCTGTATCATCAGGCTAAAGTTATCCATCCGTATATTTATATTATTTGTGTCCTCAGAGAGCAGATTCAACCCCAAAATACATAAAGGGGTGATCTTTCATCAGCATTCGTGCATAAACTTACCCATATTGCTGATACACATTTGGAAAATGCAAAATGTCTGCTGCTTTTGTGTGTAGGGTGGTAGAATTTGTCTCAATGGAAGATTTAAAATCCACACATTTTTAGTCGAGCTTTTCAGCATATCTACTTGCAAATGAAATTGTGCCATAAGGTGCCATGTGTTAGGTTTGTTTTGGGTGAATTGAGAGTAAAACAGTATTTCGACCTAAACTGACACTAGATATGAACCAAAATGTTCCCATTTAATATTTTAGGGGCATATTTTTGTGGACACTGAATGCCGGACTTCAAGGCTGAGTTGTGGAGTTGTTATTGTTACATGGAGCAGGGCTTGGACGCGTGTCATGAATGTAAACCCGTATTCTTTAGTGTGCTTTGGTGGGTTTACTAGAATAGGCCTAAAAGACCAACAGTGCTCATCAAACAGATTGGTCTGTATGCTTGCTCTGAGCATCCCCTCTTCTGACGTGCATGCTCCCATCCTGCAGGAGCTGGTCATTCATCCTTTATGAGCGCAGCGGGGAGCTGAGCAGACTCCCAGCGGCAGCACATGTAAGCCCATCATTCCACCGGCAGCGCCTCCATTACGCTGCCACACGGAGCCTGAGAGACGACTTCTCACCAAACACGTTCTCAGAGCGCGACCTAATGGGACGAATGAGTATCGGAGCCGACTGGAGATGAGGGCACAGCTGGATGTGTCTTGCCATTTGTTTAGAGATTTGCTTCTGCCCACTGTGCCGCTCTGGAGGAGTTTGGGTGTCAGGATGGTGGACGAGGATCCTGCAGGGATTCAAACTAACGGTGCGAGTTGGCTGAGAGGACAGACGTCAGCCTCTGCAGTGAGAAGGCACAGCAGGCAACCTGCATTGTGCAAAACCCCAGAATCCGTTCCCGTTTGTCCCCCCCTTCCATTATTACATTACCTTTCTATAAGATTGGGGTACAAAAAGAGATATTGCTCAAATTTGATTTCCACTTTTATTTTTTCAACAGGAATAATATTAGAAAGGGAAAATAATAAAATAAAATAAAAAACCCCAGCTCATATTCCTTAAAAAACTACTGCCATCTTGGGGATAATATTGGCATTGCAACAAGAAACGGCTTCAAATATTACACATCCTTTAACAAAGATCTGTGAGCCACCCAGTTTAAATTAACACCTTAAGGAAACACTTATGAACTAACATCTACAAATGAAGTGTCATTTACTCATGAAAAATTGACAGATAAGGTGCCTGTACTCAGTGTGCTCTGAACAGTTGGTCTGTAGTGCTGGTTTCCTTTTAACATACAAAATAAAAGAAATGTGTGTGTGAGCTAGAGCTCAGTCAGTGGATTTACATCAATATTTCCCAAATTAAAAAGGCAAAGAGTGGTTTTACAATGTTTACAGGTGAACATGAACTATGGTACATGAGACGTTGAAAAATGCACACCAAACAAAAACGCTGAGACACTCGATTGGCTTGGATTGAAATAACAGAAGGAAAGTGTTTGAAGTCAGAAGACACTTGGTTTGAGTAACACATACTCAGGTTAACGAAACATGTCGCATCTTTACAGTTCAAACTTTCTGAAGGAGACTTCCTGCATTTTGATTTTCCGTCAGAGGAACGTTTGGAGCATTTTGTTTAAAGGATTCAACAAATTAAGAGGAAATCAAGAACGAAAGCTCCATTTATCGTGTTTTTTTCCAGTTTTGTTTGAATTCCTATAATGTTGGAAGCTAACCAGGATATCCAGACCATTGGCTAATTTGACACTACAAACAGGATTACTTTAGCTGACTTGCTTTTAGACTTTTACAAATTTGGACAAACATTTGCCTAAGGTAAAGAACACAGGGGAAAGATTTTACAAACTATCATCTGAACTGGATAAGATGTTTGGCACTGTCAACACATCATTGGCATTCTGAAAAAACCAACACTGCTCCTCATGTCAACCTAAGGAGCGTATCAGCTTCTTTTGGAGTACAACACAAACACGTAAGAGCAGAAACACATTTTGAAGGCAACAGTCATATTCAACCCAGACACATCTGATGGGAAAAGGGGCATCTTCCATAAGCCTAACCCACATGTTTAGTACTTTATTTTCAGAGGGGTATAGTTATATAAAAAAAACTACTTACCACAGGGACCATTTTCGATTAAGGATTCAGTCCAAGTTGCAAGTTTAGCAACGTTCTTATGACATAATATTTTAATACCACTGATCCTATGTGAAAGCAAAACCTACAAACACCAGTTCAACCAGTCAAAATCCAAATTCAACCATTTAACTTATTGGTTCCATGAATTAAAGTGACAATAAAAAGGCAAAAAAGGAGCTCACCTGATTTACGACAAGAAAAGATTAACTATATTTTCCTTGTGCCATTTCAACATTTAGCTAAACTTCAGCTTTGGTCACAACCATTAGAACAGTAGTCTTGTTACAATAATACTTCTATGTGATGAGGACACTGATGTGAATCCCTGGTTCAAAGCACAGAGATTCAGAGAGACATTACAAAACACTGAAAGCATAAGACCTCACTCAGAATTATCTGTGGTAGAGCTTAGATGTGGAGGACGGGGCATGAGTACAGCTGACTGCTCCCCACACTAGCAAGACCAGAGCTGAGCACAACTCACTTCTGATTTAAGACAACGTGTTCTGCTGCCGGTGGAGCGGCTGCTCCTGTCCATATATGAATTAAGTATCACTGAACCGAGGATCACGTAATTCTAATGCACCTCTCTCTCTCGTCAAAATATCGTCAACAAATATTTTCTCCAATAGAGCAATGAAAGTTGTTTTCGAAGAAACTAAATAAATCTATTCCGGCAGTTTCCCACGTCAGGAGGCCAGTGGGGTACAGACTGGTCAATGGACAGCCTGGTTTTAGAAGGTTTAGATCACCAACAAATACTTGAAGGACCACAAGGAAAATTAAATAGGAATCCAATATTAAGACCATGCTTTAGGCTGCTTAAGAAAACCATTCAGAATAAAGAGGACAGGCAAAAGGGTAAAAATAAGAATTTCACATTAACTCGTTCAGACATCATCCTCGTCAGAGTCTCTGAAAGGCAAGAGTGTAAATTTTTGTATGAAGCTCTGTGGCTGAAGGTGCCTTTGGGTGAAGTCCTCCTCTGAGAACTGAAGACACATCAGAAGCCTGTTCTCGAGTTCTTCTACATGCCCCCGGAGCAGCTCAATAGAGGAGGTGGAGGACGTGATGGAGGAGCTGTCAGGGCTGCTCTGTAACGCCGCCCGTAGCTCCGAGTTTCCTTGGCTCTGATGCATCTCATTGTGCCGACTCAAGCTGTCCCCGCCTGACAGCGTGCTCCTGTTCTGCACATTTTCACATCCTTCATGCTGATCACTACTAATTTTGGCTTGAGCCTCAAAATAATTTGTCATGATCCCGATGGGCTTTAAGCAGGCCTTGGTGTTTCTAACAATCTTCATTGGAACAAAGTTGCTTTGGGTGAGTTGACTCAGTGGCACCGACTCGGCCATCACTATTTCCTCTGAGACAGTCTGGACGATGTTGAGGTTCCACAAGTCCCCAGCTCCTGGCCTCTTTTTGTCAGGGGTGAATGTCACGCTTGGGTCAATCACAATACAGTCGGATTCCTTTTCACTACCACCTATGTCCATCTCTTCCTCAGATTCATCCAAAACCAGACTATTTGCCTCCCAAGATTCATCAAACAATGTGCTACCGCCCTTCACTGGAGAATCAAACTCCACCCCTTTGGGAGGAAGAGGTCTGAAAGGTCCCCGTCTAAGGTCAGTGCTTGTTGATGAGCTGAGCTGGCTCTCGGGCATCCGCAACATGTAGTGACGGACCGATTCAGGTATAAGAATTTCACGCCACCTTTTGCGTGGCACTAAGTTCGACAAACTCCCCGGCAGACAGTTTCCTACGATGGGAACCAGGGAGGTAGGTTTAAGTGCAGAGACAAAATCTTCCAGCTCTTGGTAGGAGGAGTGGTCTGAATAGGGCACTACATGAACATTGGGGTGGAAGGAGATAAGGGGCCTGCTGGTAGGAAAAATGGCCAAAGTGGGTTGTTCTTTGTTCCACTGATGCAATGCTGTAGAAGTGATCTGTGACTGGTCCACGACACGGATACGACCGGCCCCTGGCTCAATAGTGAAGACGTCAGGCAGCTCTAGGGCTAGAAGGATCTCCATTCTCTCATAACTCACTTCGATCCATGTTTTAAACTCCATTGCCAACTCTAACAGGAGGGACTCCTTTCCCAGAGTGTACAGACCTGTAAGACAGTGTGCAGCTGGTTTCCAACAGGTTTAGATCAGAGGCAAATGTCAAAACATCTAGAGATGGCAGGATGTACAGTAGGTTATCCCAGTGGAACACTGTACTGAGCTGTATTGAACCTTTTACCAATCAGTAGCCCATGTTAATTACTGCTCTACACAACTGCTGAGCTATTCCACGAGGAGAATCTATGAGAGCTTCTGCACCTCAGCCTTGTTTATTTTGTAAAGAGAAAAAACTGTGCTCCAAATGAGCAGCAATACAAACAGACACTAAATTAAAAAAGAAACAAATGGCATTAAGCTGTCCCAGATTTTTTCAACAGAAATTCATCACTAAGGTTTACCTGTTGGTTGAAACATATCTAAATAAACAAATTAATTCTCTCCAGTGATTTTTGTTCTTTTCAGCCCCGTCAAACACACAAATGGGGGCACAGAGGAGAAGACCAGACAAACTAACGGGAGCATAAACGGCACCAGCTCACAGAGGAGCTGAGATGAAATACCTGAATAAAGTAGGCCAGTCGGATGAATAAAACATATTTGGGAGCCTCTGTGTCACTCTGTAGCACAGAGCCTCTCAGACACAACCCTTAAAGCCAATTACTTTCATACAGTAGTTTTCAGGAAAAAGGAAAAATAATACTATTTTTTCCCCTCATCAGGCCTGGCACTTTGTCAGGCGTTCACAACACTGAGCAAAACACTGTTTCCATGAAAACTCACCTATAACAACATTGTGGTCGGGGTGGCTACGAATAATCTCTTTGATTTGTTGCGTGGCTTTCTGTCTGGATGGCAAAGAGCGGTTTGGGTCACAGTTAGTGTTGTCCAGGTACAAAACATCTATAGTGGTGTTGTTCCTTAAACATGGCTCACGCAGCATTGAAGGAGTGTATCTAAAGTCACCTGAAATGAGGGAGAGTCAGAATGAGATAGTCAGCACGGTGCCATGTGGTGCTGGGAGACAATGGACATGACAAGAAAAAGAAATGAACAGGCCAGAAACATTGTTTACATGAGGGAGGAGAGACTAACCAGTGTACAAGACTGAGCCAAAGTATCCCTCAAAGAGAAACATGACAGATCCTGGACAGTGGTTAGCATCTATCAATGTGACGGTGAGCTTCTCTTTGCCGATGTCGTCCAGTGGTAGCAGATACGGCTCGCCAAGTTCTAGAGGGTGGATCCACTGTTCTTTCACCTGAGCAAGGGGGGGGGGGGGACTGATTAGCATAATAATAAACAAGTTCAAAGAGAAAGCAGAAATAAAAATGTTTTTTAAAAAAGATACAGGGAAACTCAAAGAGGAATGCCAATTTGGATTCAGGAATCAGACCACCAACCTCGCTACAATTAATATTAGACTTGAAATTTTTGTTTTTGAATAAACTTTTTTATTTGAAGTTTACTCTGTTCAAGTGAATTATGACTGGATTATAGCTTTATAACAGGTTTGATTTTTTAACTGACTTTTTCCAATTGTCTTCAGGAAATATTTTTTAATTTGGTGATGTATAAACAAAACTGAATTCAATAATTAAAATAATTATTATAGAGAAACTCAAATGTCCCCTCTATAAGGAAAAAACAAACCATAGGATAACTGAACATGTTTTGCAGTATCAGAAATACACTCAATGTTATCCATGTGCATTAAATGGGTACTTTGAGATCCTTACTAGACAGTAGACAGGGAATGAATGCAAATGTCTGAAGGTTTCTAGAATAGGCTTCACCACACTAAATGTACGAGTCGACTTATGGCTTTAACAGTAACAACAATCCAGCATTGTCAATAAAAAAAATACAGAAGTAATCAAGTGTCTTTTTCTTTATGATCAATTAGGTAAAATGTCAAATTGTTTTAAAGCTTCCCTTTATATGTTATTTCTATTAGTTTAACGTGTATTAGGACAACTGCTTTGACAAAATAAAGCCCCCCCCCTCTCACCTTCAGTTTGAGTCGGAGCAGGGTGGCGGTGGTCGGTGAGCAGTAGATGGGCCGGTTGCTCCAGGTGGAGGTGAGACCCGCCGTGTGGTCTCCGTGCATGTGGGACAGAAAGAAGAGTCGCGTACCTGGACACTTCCGCACGTACCAAAAGTCCACGGCGAGAGGCGTGTACGGGATGATTTTCCCATTGGAGGGCATTGTTCATGTCTTCAGTGGAGCTCTGTGTGGACACTGCCTCAGGTTACAGCCAACACCAAACAGCTCGTCTCCAAGCACGTAGCACCACGCAACGGACAGTCTACATGTTATTTTTTAATATGCCACACGAGGCTTAGAGATAAGTGTGGGAAAACTATATATGAGACTCCTCACTGGCCTGCAGGTAACTCTGGCAACTAGCTAACGTTACACCACGGCCCCATGTCACACTTTCCCACCACGCATTATTGTCGTGCTTCTCGAAGCACCGACTTTTCGTTTTGAAAAGCTTTTTCCCACTCCTCAAAATCACCTGCCCGAAAGTCATATTTTCATTTTTAGGATGCTTACATAACCCGCCATATCTGTTTTTGATTTGGCGTCCCTCTTCCGCCCCTCCTTCTTCATTTGTTTCGCTGTCTTTTGTTTGGCAGGTTATTTGGCATCACAGCGCCCCCTAGAGGGAAAGGTGTGCAGCGCTGCTGTCCTCTTTCTCTACTGACCGCGTGCTGCCTAAACAAGAATTACATGAAAAAACCTACAAAACCAACTAAATTAGGATACATTCAGAAAATGGTGCATCTGTTGTGTGAAGCAATTGTTCCTTTCAGATTTTATTACAGAGTATTACATTAATGACAAACTATGACTAACTAATTAATGGCAACTATTAGTACATTATTTGCAATAATGTTGTTTTAATTATTTATACCTAGGATTTAAAAAGCTGGGTCATTCACTTGAAATAAACCTTCAACTAATGTCATGTATTTGACAGTTGCCAAAAAAGCTCAATTGAGCCCAACTGTCCACAAGATGGCGGCATAAAAGAGGAAACTGGTGTTTTGCCAATTACATTATGGCAAGAAAATGGGCCTGTTTGACGTTTTATTCAACCTGATTATATCAGAAAATGATTTTTTCAGATAACTCAAGAAAAATTTCAAACTGATTTTGTACATGCTATTCTCTGTAGTGTAAAAAAAGCAGGAATGTAAAAGTTCAAATGCATAATTTGAACATTTGATGATACTATTTCTTCCCAAATCACAGGGAGACAGGATACCACGGAATGGGGGCGTTGCTATGGTGCTGACAGCAACCTTTTGTTGCACCCCACCCCCACTGTTGTGGTTACACACTGCTCACTTTCAGGATTATACCTGGGATTGCGGCACATTCCTTTTGCTATCACACAGCATGAGTCCTGTGCTCACACCTCAATGCATTGTGATCACTGCCTGCTTTATCCCCCTCTCTCCCTCTTTTTCACACACACACTGCTGAAAATCACCAAGTCTCTGAGACTACAGTGAATGTGAAGTAACACATTTGGCAGAAATTGCTATTCCTCGTTGTGAATTGGCTGAGATGTCAGGCTGATAAGTTACAGTGAACAACTGCTCTTCAGTACTGAAGTTACTGGTGAAAGTGGGTTAGCCTGAGTAAAAAATCTGCATGTAAACAAATGGAATCCCTCTTGAACTGACATTATTACCACCAATAAATGATAGAACTCTTCAATTAATGTTTGTTCAAGTCAAAATCTTCATTCACACGTGCGAGATATTGCACGTGCTCAGTGAACTCTTTTGTCGCTTTCCATATTGAGAGTGAAATCAACAGCTCTGTTTACAAGTGCCGAGCCAAATGTTGAAGAGGTCAAGAGGATGGGTCGGCTTTTCTGTCTTGTTGTTATGCAGAAAAAAAAACACACACAAAAAAAAGTGCTGTCAGTCAGTAGATGAGATGCTGTGGAAGCAGATGGTTGCACAGTCTGTGATCTGCCACTGCTGTTATTAAAGACAGCCTTTTAAATCCTCCATGTACACTTGCACTGGCTGCAGAGAGCCGTTATGACCTTTCTGACTCATGTTCTAAATTTGGTTTAATGCATGACAGTGTGTCAATTCCTTACATTTCTAACACTAGCTTTGATGACTGAATAATATGCGACATCTTATCAAAGGCTCTGTTTTCTCTCTGTTCGAGCAGAGTTATTTATTGATCCGTAGGGAAAAAAGCGCATCTTTACTCTGTCCATTTATCAGAATTAACAAATTTGTTCAGTGAGAGGCGGAGGCTTCTTCTGCTTTATATCTCCCTCGGGATGATGCAGCAGTGCTGAAAACAAATCCCTGCGCATGTGAGCATGAGGAAAGCCTAGAATATTTTTAGGAGGTCCTGGTAGCAAACACTCATTCACAGTTTGGCAGACACTCTCATTCATGCCATCTGCGTTAATCCGTTTTTCTTTATGTGGCTTGCTTTCCTCCGCCCTCCCTCTGTAGTCATCTCAGTTTGCTCTCTTATATCTCTTCTGCCATCCCAGTCGAGAACTCTCCTTTAGTCTTCTTTACGCTTCTACACAATGGCTGCTTTCTCCTCAGTCAGTCCAGAGTGCCCCCTTTTCTACACTGCTTTAGCAGCAGAAGTATCAAAGGTTGAGAGGCTTCAATCTCCTCAGCTGCAAGCCACGATAAGGCACTGCGCTTTGGATTATAACAGCCCGGTCATTAACCCGTTCAGCTGCTTCGATTAGTTTGTGAGACTTGAGTGAGCAGAGTGGTGAGGCACATCTGGTGAGGATCCCACACGAACAAATAAAAGCTTTAACATCACAGCTTGTGTCTATGGCAGTTTGTTTGTGGCTTCTGGAGATAGTGATGTTTGTTTTCCTGGAGGGCCCAGATTGTTTCAGGTTTTTCTTGGTATGATGCAGGGATGGAGAAATCATCGGTAAAGAGAGCTGAAAGCTTTCGCTACTGTTGCAATCCTAATAAGCATCATAAGAGCTGAAGGGGTGGGCTGGAGACGGTCATTAATTCTCTCCATCTATACACGGTGACTGGTTCCATATCAATTTATCAGGGAGTCTTTCATGAAAACAGATGCAACGTGGTTTCCTGAAAGAGAGAGTAAACAAATGGATATTAATATTCAACCTTCATGTCATGGAAGAATAACAGCTACATGAATATTACCAACAAAACATGCCGTTCCACCTCTGTGTTGTACTGACTGATGGTGCCTCTGCTTGAATGTGAAAAAACAAAGTATCTAACATTATGTGCTGTCATAAAACTCTGGATCAAGGTTGGGTTATGTAAAGGAAATATAAGGAAAATAGGTAATATAATAAACAAACCAATCCAAATATGCTTTTTTTATTTGTATCTGGAGCCAGCAAATTTGTTCAACCTCATATCTGGTCAAAAAAGGTAACAGTACAAAGATGAGAAATGGATTTTAGATCTCAGGTGTCAATTTTTGAGGCAGTTTTCTCGTAGACGATGGGTTTCGTCAGAAATAACCCCTTTTATGTCCTCTGTGTTTACAACAGCTTACAAAATGGGCTGACAGCTCCTCTTAAATCGGCTTTCAACAACAACAAGCCGGAAAAATCGACATTTTCCAGGTGAAGTTTCTTCGTGTGCATCATCACGTTGATCGAGATTTCAGATAAAATGCTTAATTTCAAGGGTTCTGTTTACAGTGGGTTTGTTAGACGATATCAACTGTCTGCTCATAGAAACTCTGATGTTATGTCGTAATTTATTTTTTCACTCTGAGCAGATGTCACTGAACTAAAAAGCCTGTATTTATGCCAACGGCATACCCTGAACACTAGATTTAATAAAGAGTGATGAATAATTGATCGGAAAGGTCTGTTTCCCACAGTTCTGCCATATGCTTTTGTGTATTAATGTGAATGATTAATTGTGCCTTTGCTCCTGATGTAGTAAAGAGCTCCCTCGTGCACGCAGCGCCACAAAGGACTGTTTTACGCCAAAGAAGAACTCGGTTATTTAACAGTTTTATGGCACCCACGAGGCTGTAATGGGACATTACTGTGGGTGCTGCTTTCTCATTTCACACATTTGAAGTGATACCGTTCAATGGGTATTGGCTGGGGAAATCCTTTGACAGAGATGGTGTAGCACGTTTTACTGGTTAGTCGCCTAAAGGAGCCTTAAAGGGAAATGGTGGTGAGAAACAGTAGTAAAATGAGGGTAACCTTCTTCATGCTAATCACACTCTGGCTGTTGGAGCAGACAAACGTCAGTATGTTGCTTTGCCAGTAATGAGGCACCAAGTCGCGTGCAGCAGTGCACGGGCACGCACACACAAATGCACGTGCACACAAAAGCAAAGCGAGCATGAAGGTCAGTCGAGCATGTTAATGTGATGTGAGTATTCCTGTAAGAGCAGCTTAGTCCACAATTTGTAACACTGGGAAAAAAAAAAAACACAGGTTGGTGAACATTCCAGCGTCAGTGTGTCAACAAGGCTTGTTGTGAAGCTTCACCAGCTGCACTATCATCCAGCGCGTGAGCCTTTCTAGTTCACACCTCTGTGAATTTACATCTGATTTACACCAGGATATATGGCAGCTCTTTTCATATAGAACTGCTAAACAATCATTACAACATCTCTAAAATAATAATTTCACCTGAATAAAATCAAGCAGTCATTTTGCAAGTGCAGTAATGAGCTGTGAAACCTGGAATTATTGAACTGATTTTTAACCTCTGAGTCTCTGGAGAAGGTATTTATTCCACATGTCCTGTCACATAAGTGATGAATGTGACCTTTTTCTTTGCCAGGTTTGCAATCACTTAAAAGCAAATTCAGTGAATATAAAAATGAGATTGGTGCCACTCACTATGATAGCGTTTTGGAACGCCCATGATATGCATGTGTTATATTAAATGTTCTATACTTTAAATCTAGAACAGTCAAATCATTTAGTGCACATGAATTTATCACGTGGATCACACAGTTCTGTTTCATTTTATGGGTTACCTCATGGATCAGTAGATGGGACGGTGAGGTAAAATGAAAGATAAATGTTCTCTGGATTATGTCTCTCTTGGCTTTCTGGCTAGCTCTCCACTACCCACTTGTACGAAGTTTTGGATCGACTGAGTGCAGCAGAAAATGGTTGAAATTATTTATGTAGTTCCAGTTGAGCTGAGATAAAAGAAACTTTTATGGCATCTCTCCCGGATGTCTCTCCCAGGATGCCTCTATCCTTGTTCACTTTTCTTCAGATCTTTTTGTTTGTATGCAATCTTTTTTATTTCGCTTCAGGGTTAATAATTTATTTTTGTTTCTCAAAGATGGTTTTATTCTTAATATCTTGTGTACATTGTCACGATGCATACACAATTCACTGGGAGTGTGGATGGTTGAAGCTTAAACTCAACTAAATGAGGGAAAGCTTTTTTGAGCCAAGATTTTGAATTTATTTGGGGGAGACTTACAGTTTGTGGTCTTTGAAGCTGAAGCATTTTTTTAAATAAAGCAGAGAAAAGAAGCGGGAAAATGGGCAAAAACAAGGTCAATTGGAACAGTTCTTTTTTTGGATATTGCTTCTCTGTGTAGAATGATGTCCATTAAACTGATGGAATTGAAACTAAGCCCATAGTTTACATTCACATGCATTTTAAAAGAGCCAGATGTGTGTTCATAAACAGAAAAGAATCAATGTAAAATAGCCAAACGCCTCCACCACAGAGAATGGCTAAAAAGAAGCTTTTTTATGTCATCTCTCCCTCTGTGCCCACCAGCAACATGTCAGAATATAAAACGTACAGCTCAGCATAGTTTACAACCAATGTGAACTGAGGTGAACCAGCACACACATTATGGAAGACTAGAAAAGCTTATACATATGCAGGCATCTATTTTTTAGGACTTGACAGTGTTCGGACTTGAACTCAATGCGGTGAAGTGACCGTTTAACTCTATGGTCATTTTAATGCTTTGTTAGTGGCGTGGTTGAACTGGACTCACCTAATTTGAGAGGTTTTTCCAATTTAAGCTGCATTTATTGACAATGACCAATACCACAGAATTTTAATTCTGTTAGTTTACAACGCCTGTCTAGTTTTCAGACAACCTCATCCAACATTAAAGCTGGATGACACATTACAGATGTCTTTAAATGAAGTGGACAAACTCTAAATGCATTATAAAACTTGAATATTTTTTCTTGTAGGTTAAATTGCAAACGATTGCAATACTCTGTATGTCCAATAAATTGTAAAGTCAGTCTGTCATCACCCATCTTTCAGCTCCAGTTCACAAAACTCTAAAATAAAATGTTGTACCGTTCATGTGCAAGACAACTCCAGACAATCCCATTGTAGTCATATTGCTGAAAATGTATGCAGAAGAATGGCTTCAAATACAGAGGCTTAACAGCATACATTCATTTATATTCTTCATATCTGTGTTAACAGACCTCAGCAAATGGATTTAAGTAAGAAAAAAGGAAATTCCACTGAGGAATTGTAGCACTCATTTGTTTGACAACACAACAGCAGAGCAGGTTAAGAAGTAAGAGAAACCGCACTCTGTATTCTTTATTAGGATGAAGAGTCAGTGTTTTGAGAAGATTAGGCAAAAGTAGATAAATGTATAGTCAAAAGTCAATAATGACTTTAGCTTGCAACCATTCAAGCAATTTCGACTCAATAATACATTTAGACTTGTTACATAATAATACATAAAACATACAGGATGAGGATTAGAAAAATGATCATAATTAAAACTGAATAAAGGAGGGCACACAATGATAAAACTGGGGGCAAAATCGAGATACATTTTAAAGCATTAATTAAACCATCAAACTGATCACGTATGCAATTAAACTATTTCTTTCAAATCAGTGCAGGCATTTTTATCACCTTTGAGTATATAACATGAATTGCTGGTTTCTTTAGTCACCAGCTGATTAATGGAGGGATCACTCTCCTTCTCTTTACAGCTCCTTTCTTTGGTTCAACATTTCCTGAGGGAATTGTGTCTCTTTTCACTGAAAATGACATTTTTAAACCATTAAGAATGACTGATGAAGACGCCTCAAGCTTTATATGCGTGCCAGTCACACATGCTACATGTTACACAAGGCATTAGCTATAATAGTTGAGAAATAATTGATTTTGAAGTTTAGACAGAGCTTATTCACAAAGCCATGGCAGCCATTTAATTTCTGGTTAGGTATGAAGTTATTATTCAGATCTTGACCTACATTGGCTCGGCATCCTGACTGTCGCTTAATCAGGAGACATCCAGTTGTTTGCATCGTAAATTCAGAAAAGCTTTTGATTTACATTCATTTTGCCATCGGTTGTGTCAGCTGACCCTTTGGAAAATCAAACTGTCAGTTTGATGTTCTGTGTAGTTTTGTGTTTTGTACAGGGGTGAAATATTAATATCTTCAGAGGCCACATGGCTCAAAGTGTTAACAAATGATGCCTGTTTTCCTCACAGGGGACTGCAGCAAAGAGCTGATATAGATTACACAAATAGTCACTTGCTAAAATTAGATCTTGCAAAACAGTTGGTCTTGAGTGTAGTAGCGTGAAAGTACAGTTTTCAATTAGACCCATTTGCCAAATTAATTTGCAGCTTTTATCAGAAGTGAACCATTCACAAGCACAGAAAATAGGACATGCAGCTCTTTCGTTTCCCCGCCTTAAATGTACCGCGTCAGCAAAAGAAACTGCCTGAGTGAGACAAACCAAGACAATTGTTAGTATGTTTTCAAATCTTTGATTTTGATGCCAGTTGTAAGCATTGTAAGCAGAGCTCTCATTGCCTTTTTATGAGGCCGACTTGGTGGAGTTACTTTGGCAGAGTGCTGAACGCCTAAGAACTGCTGGAGTGAATTAATTTAAAACAGGATTCAGACACTGGCACTAGATATTTTTAGTATCTTCCCATGCAGAGGCTGCAGGGACTGAACGTCCAGAGATGAAGCACGAAGAGGTGAAAGCAAAATCTGTCCAGGGGCCATCACTGCTTTCTGGTAAAAGCCCAGGTCGAAGAAGTTGGAGTTTTATTTTTTCTTTTGTTTTGGTTCACTGTCCCACTTAGATATGTTAATCTATATCAAGAATATGAATTAAATTAGTAGAGCCATGTTCTTAATAGAATCTACCTTCACACCTCACGCTGTGATTATCTTGTTCAGTACTAATCAGTAGCTTAAAAGCCTTATCATGTGTTTATTCGGATAAATGACCTAGTATACCTGCAGGTGACACTCTGTACAAATGAGCAGCCACTCTCAGTGTAACATATACTGGTAGATGTGGCTGTTCATTTTGCCAAAGAAAGATAAGCGCACTGAACAGGGAGAGAAATGCAGTTCACAAACTCAGCTCCTCAGCTCTTTCAAAAGGCTCTTAACCTTATCTCTGTCCATGCTGGTTTGACATCCACTGAGGCAGTTGTAATGTCGACAGAGACCGAAAGCTGTGTGAAAACACAAAGAGCCTAAAGCAAGTTTTTCGATTAAAGGTTATTCATATTGAAGGAGGTTTAAAGAAATGTTTTTCACCTGATTACTTGACATTATCATGTATCTCTCAGATTTGAATCTTGTAGCACCTGAAAAGAACAAGTGCTTGCACAATTAAAGTCCCAAAAAGGAGTACCCTCAGGTGCATTTTGCAATTGTGTCGAATCCAAAATCTGACTCTGCTTTCATCTTTTCCTTGCGGGCAGATTTTTTTTCTAAAAAAAAAATGAACAGAAACACTAAGAAAGCGAAAAGACTGTGGGACAATATAGCCAAAAGTCAGTCTTTTGGCTATATTTTGCCCCCTTTATGTGTCAGTGTTTTATTTAGATAGACTTTTTGTCATGGAGTTATAGATTTTTAGACTAACATTGAACCTCCTCACATAGATTTTGCACTCAAGTCTTTGCTAACCTTGAATATCCTCGTCATTTTGATGTGTCAGACTCATAGACTGACTAGACTCTGACCTGCCAGCCATCGATTTCACGAATGTGAGATGCAATTCAATACTCTGCCTCCTCCCATTGTCATGCCAGCCTTTCTTGTTGACGGTGGACTATTTTGAGAGCAACATGAGTTGGCATTTATAATTCATGTGATTAAGATACTATACGAGTATTTATTTAGTGTAAAGATTTTTCCTGCAGTGCTGCTCCGTAGTTTGTACAGGATTTTGTTACAACAAAGAACTGAAAATATGCTTTGTACTTTGTACCAACCATTTCCTCTGCAGCAAACTCAATGCAGTACATCAACTTTTATAGTAGCAACTTTTGAAACAACCTCTGCAACTACCAGTTGCCCCGTTGGTCATGACAGCTGTACAGGTGTAAAAAGGGCCAGAAAGAGGTGAAGGCATGCTGTCAGTCCCCACGTGTCTTTCAACCTTAAAGCAGAGACAGTAACAACGTGTTGTATCGTGACACAAAATGCTTTCAGCCTGGCCAGACAAGTGTTCCATTGAAGCAAGCCAGCCAGGTGAGTGGAGCCATTAGAGGAGGAAGGGGAGATGGAAAGCACTAATTTAAAAAGACAGCATAAAAGTAGGACTGCAAGATGTCATGACGGGATGGGATGATTGTCAAAGGGATGGTGTACGAATATAACTGAAACTCCTCGATATTTAAAGCCACTCTTGGAAATTACTGGCATCATTATGTCACTTCTTTGCTGTAAGCAAAATAGTGCAAACTGTCTGACATTATACAACGTAAAGGAGCCCCAGAAGCTCTCAAGGTGGGCTTTAAATTTTTAATGTGATGTTACTCTGATATTATAACTTCTAAATTAATACTTCATGCGTATTTCTCTTTTGGTATACACAGTATTAACAGATTTATAGTATGAGAAATCCCTCTGAGTGGTTTTTATGTCATTGTCAATATCAACGATCAAGCAGAGATAGGGCAGACTGAAGGGCCCCCTGTGTTGACCCACAGCACCTAACTCAAATTTGCTTTTCTTTCAAACAGATCTCTTCATCGCAGTTTATATGAATCTCCAAACATTGCTGCCAGAATTGAAGTATGTGTTTGCATGATTCAGTTAACACTGTGTGTGGGCTAAAGGCTGTGAACCTGCTGCACATAGCATAGCTGGAACAAAGATAGCAGAACAGTCAAAAGAGTTGTGAGTCCTGCTGTGATGTGTGTAGGTCTTCGTGGGTTGCCTCCACATTCCAGCTTGCTTCTTTATGCAAACGGAAAACATCAGACGACATGTCCAAAAAGCACCAGCTGAATTAAAAAAGCAGAGGAATGGTAAGACCCACTCACCCACTGGCACCCACTTAACTTGTGGCATAACATAACAGGAATATATTAACAGAGAAGAAATGAAAGGGCACACATTACCATAGCATGCGGAATAATGTGATCATTTCAAATAGAAATTCTCCCAAGACACATAGGATTACTTCCAAGATCACTTTAAACTGGAATGTCATGTTGGAGAGTGACTGTCAGCATGGTGGTTGAACTCTGTCATCTTTGATTGTGATCTGGTTGAAGTAGCGCTTAGCCCCCAGTTGAGAGCACACTTGATTTTTGCTCTACAACCTCCATCTAATTGGCAGCGCCCTCATGCCAGCATGACGCACATACTATGGCAGCATCAGGGGAAAAGATAAAGCATGGGGCTGATGGAAGGTGTAAAAGCCTGTCTGTGGGGGGCTGGTGTGAGCAGCAATGTGCTGCGTGAAAAAAGATGAAGGATGGTTTTAAGCAGAGCAGCTCTTGACATGAGCAAAGATCAACTGTGAAATGTAGAGAACAGAGGTGGATGAATAAAAGAGTAAATGTGCATTTGATCATGTACAAGATTCAACATTCAACTGCTTTGCATATGACATAAATGTCTATCAGCACATCATTTCTTTCCTCTTATGCTTTTTCTAACTTTGCAGAGGAGAACTGCCATCGAAGCAAATCACTGTGCCAGACCAGCAAATATACAGCCAAATGAATTATTCTAATCAATTATTTTTACTGTAGAAAATGGAGTTCACTGCTCAAACCACTAACCATCAAATTGATAGACGACAGCTAATGCTCCTGAGCTACAGTCGCCCCAAACACTAAATAGTTCTATGTTTCCCAAACTTCAGTTGCCTAAACTGGATCAGAAAAATATGAGTGTAAAAATCAATAGTGTTATCCTCACTGTGCTGCCCTTAACAATGATGGAGGGCAGAGTTAAAAACTTTTACTGCCGGTTTTTAGGACCAACGGTAAAATCTGGGCTCCAGCAACTTTAAAGAAACTCTCACACTGTCACAGTGGCAGGTAAATCACAGACCAACCAAAATATTCCAACATCACAGAAACAAAACATTTGACCTGACTTTACTTACTTTTTAGCTGCTTTGAGTGGAATTTAACCTTTATTCAATGTGTTGTATTATAAGTAAGTAATCTATATTGCGATTATTATATTGCTATTATTGCTATATATTATACTATATTATATTATATTGCTCTTGGTTTTCTTGACTCATACTACACAGCACCATAGTTTAACTCATGGTTACCGCACCAATTGAAAAGCTGCACTGAGATGCATCCGTTTCTTTTAAAGATAAACATCTGTATTTTTCTCTTCGGTTGTAGCTTTAAGGTTTTCCATTTGAACCGCACTTTTAGTCATCCAATTTATATATAATTTAACAGGTTTTTCCTGTCAAGTTCATTCCTTTGGAGCCTTTCAGTAGCCTCTCTAGACCCTCACTGGAGTATAACCAGGAATAGGGCTTGAGAGTGCTGCAGATTAGGATTCAAGATAAAGTATTCCCACAAGAAATCTCTGGTTGAGTGTGATATATGCTCATTTTGACCTTTGGGTTTGGAACACCAGAGACTACACCACTGGTGAAGCTCCATTAAAACTGTTAGCAGCATTTAGAAGCTTTACAGTTCAGTGGAATCTTTGAGAATAATTTTAATATCCTGCATTTTTAAAAGAGGTTAAAAGTGCCAAGTGGCGAATTTTTTTAAATGTATATGCTCAGAACTTGCTTAATGGTGTTGCATTATATTTAATCAAGTTCTCCATTATTTTTTCCTCCTTTTGATCCATACAGTGAATGCTCGCTGAATATAAGTCAAGCTAGCATAAAATTCTTTATTTTTTTAAATGAGTATCAATAATAAAACTACAAATTTGCTAGCATATTTATCATGTAGACTCTTTATTCATTGTTAACTAAAAAGGTCATAGATAAGAGGTTTTAGACTAAAATATCAACTTAATGGTGGTACTGTGCCTGTCTCTATTGACTAGTAAGCTTTTTTTTTTGTTTGTTTAAAGACAGAAAGTGTCTTATGGAAAATAGTTCAAAGAAGAAAAAAGGAGATGGACCTTTCTGACATCTTGCTTAGCCAGAATGGTTCCAAAATCTGATCCCCAGCTAAATGAAACTCTCTGTTTTGGCTCATTTCTATTAAAGTAAATACATTTGAATTCTTCCAAATACACCCAGCATTTCAGCCTTCAGGATTTTATGAGCCACCACACTGGGCTGTGTAAATATGGGCTGTGTTCTTGAAGACCATAAAAAATATTTTATTACTTTCAGTGGACAGTTTATATTGTGAGTTAATTGACCAGAGTTACACGATTTGGCAGAAAGATGCAACTGTTAAATGCTCTGGTATATCTGGGCAATCACTGGGTTTAACCTGTGTTTGCTTTCTCGTCCCACTGAGTTTGTTTGTGAGAGGTTATATGATACGAGTCATCAGTATGCAGAGAAAGCAGGTTTCCGATGTCCTGTCCTTGGACAAAGACCCAGACACCTTACTAGATGCTTTAAAGAAAATTGATAAAGGACCTTGGGATGTGTTATTCATGTATATCTATGGTGAGGTCATAAAAGACACTTTAAAACCAAAGGCCATTGTAGCTTGTAAACCGTGACTTAGATATAGCACAAAGGAGAGGCAAAAACGCACTCCTCCGCACACATATGATGTAAGAGCTGGATTTCAGAGGTTGACGTTAACGCTGAGGCAGCCTGTGCAGACTTGACCACATGTCAGAATCTCGGCAGTTCCCTTAACAACACTGAGATTATCTGGATTCCAGTATCATCAAATCTGTGTGGGAGCACTGTGTGCACTTGTGTGTTTGACTTTTATCTTTTGTTTTACTTTTCCTTTTTGTTTGCACCCTCATCTGTCATAAACCATTTGATACGAATCCTGCTGAGGCAATCTCATTCCTCCTTGCAAGGCTTTCCTCAGTCTGCCACGCCACGGAGATTTTTATGAAGGATAATAACAAAATGGATGAGGGCAATATATAACATGCTATGTCGTGGTCTGTAGTTTCATATCAGATGAGCGTACAATTGTGAAGGACAGACCACCATGGCAGAAATATGGTTTAAAATACTTTTGTGCTAGAAAATAGAAAGATGAATGAAGGAATAGAGACATAAATCAACTTATTTCATTGTGTAAAAAAGGCCAGATGTGTCCACCTCAGGCTCTGCAAAGACACTAAATTGATTCCATCCAACAATATCAAAGTTCAGTCCAGTTCAGCGAATGAGTTAAGGATTCAAGGATTCAATTTAGAACGCAATCATGAAATCTATATCTTTTTCTTTTTAACTGGGCATAAAATTTGATGAAACCTCAAATGATGACCTCAAATTTCAATACTGAATGCTGACCTGAAGGCAAAGCTACACGTCGAATGGGAGTCATTATGTGAACAGACTTTACCTATTTTTAGATGGTCTATATAAACACGCACATATGGTCTGTATCAGGCTGATATAGAAAATCAGTCAGCTTTTCATAATCTTGCTACATGAAGATATGTAAACATAATCATGATCCAAACATGACAACAAAAATGATTTCAAACAAGTTCTAAAGTTAAAAAGACCAAATCGATAATTTTTTCATACCCTTATATGTGACCTATTAAACCATCTGTGAAGTATGGCGCCCTATAAGGGGCAGGAGGGAAAAGGATTCTTTTAATTATTCATATGTGTAGGATATGCTCAGGATCAACTTATCATAACAGTCTTTCTCTTCTCGTCTAAAGTTTTGTTCGTTCAATAGCAAGGCTGCTCTTCTACAATAATCAAACGCAAATGCAAGTTGTGCTTTCCACATTTAGGGGCTTATTCTATGACAGTAGTTTTAAGTTGTTCAGACTGTCTTACGCAGAACTTACTGGGGGGCGTTTTGTGGGTAAGGCAGACAGTGTCCTAATTTTTAATGACCAAAAAAAATGGGGCAAATATTTTTCATTGCACTGTCTATGTGTTACTGTCTGTAGGAATACCTCCAGTCCACAGTTACCCCTCTGTGCCTTAATGTGTCATCATAATATGACATGTCATTCACTTTATATGGGACCTCAAAATAAGCATGGGTTAATATGCAAGATCTTTCTTCTATGCTGTTGAGCCAAATGAAGGACCCTTTTCATTAGTAGAACACATCGCTCCCAGGGATATTACCCTGAAATTTACAACTCTCGATAAGTTTCAAAAGACTAAGCATCAACAGTTAACAGTTTTGACTTAAAACAATGACAGCCCCGTGTTAAATATGATTAGCTCTATGTTTGTTTTCATTTATTTGTTCTTAAAAACTAAACAAAAAGGGCTTTTGCACTAACCCCAGGTATAATACAGGGATCAGTTAGGCAAGCACAGTGTTGGGCGCAGTCAAAGTGTTCAAAGTAGAAGCTGATGTTTCATCACCTTTAGTAGTTTTTCATAAATGAAATAATGCACAGAAGATATTTTAAACTGTGAAAAGCCTCACCTTCAATATTTGTTCGTGATCTTTACATTTGTCATGAGACAACTGTCATGTTCACCTGCAAGTATTCCGCTGCCCCCCCATTTGATATATTTCATATATGATAGTACATAGCCTCAGGTTGCAGCTCTGCAGGTTGCAGTTCTGTCATACAGAATCAATTCTTACACATGAATATGCTAATAGAGGAGGAAAGTGCTACTGGGGGTTTCGCAGTCCTGTAACACCTCAGCTTCAGTAGCTCTGAGTCAGTCAGCAGTTTGTGCACTGCCAGCATTGACAGTAACTCCTCTGAGGGCAGAAGTGTCCTTAATGAATTCAGCCAATCTTTGTGGTGACTGATAAGCTCTCTCCAGCCATGTCCATGGAATTATTTCTGCCCAAAAATCTTAGATGGTGCATTTGAACTTTGAAATAAATGTTACTCATTCTTACACTCACTCGCCAGTGCCTGGTGCTCTTTTCACGCATCCATAGTCTATCAGGTTTTTAATGATCAACGCCCCCTGATTAGAGGTATTGATCCATGAGGCCCACCTACTCACTTAATTTATAGTCACAAACATTAGTCTCACCATGACATGGTTTTCCCGGGTGTAAAACATCTCAGTTGTTAGCAGATGTTGCTTAGTGGACTGGTTAAAAGACTTTGAGGCCAATGAAATGCTCGCAGGGTGGTGCCAAAGTGGTGTTGTCTGTTTTGTCTGGGTGTCTGCCTCTGCCTCCTAGCTCCCTACAACAACCGCATGACTGATGCAGTCACACACGCTTAAAAATGTAGCAGCTCACGCGCCGATATCTGTTGCTCTAGGTACCGGAATGAATTCCCAAGCGGGAGGTGAGTGATGATGAATGCATCCATCAGTGGATAAGGAATGCATTTTGCCTCAAAGCACACACTTAATGACCTGGGCTCCATCATCAGGGTCACCGGGTCAGGAAGTAGAAGAATTTCATGTCAAAACTGGGAGCTGTGAAGCAGTCTTTATGTGGAGCTCAAAATGCTTTGTGACAGCTACCAAGAAGAGCGTACAAGGCCGTGAACTAATCAGCTAAATTGATGCCTATCAAGTGTTGACTATGGAAGACGAACGAAGAGAGACTGTAAAGCAGATTTTATTTTTGAATTTATGATGGTGGAATTATGGCTGAATAGATGGAGACTAGTTTAATGAGTTTAGGTGGAAAGATGGATGTAATTTGGCCCATGGATGAAGAATAGGAGGGTGAATGGGTCCAAGGAGTAAAGGATGGATACATGGAGAAAATGAAGATGGATGATGAGGGATCTATGGAAAGATGAATAGCTAGGTGATCGACTTAATGAATCTATAGATCTCCAATCTTGAAGATGAATGTATCGGTTAGACAATTTACAAATTAAGTGACGGAAGGAAGGCGGGCTGGATATAATACGACAGCAATCAGAGAAACATCTTGTGCAGCATCTATGAACTGTTGTAAGAAGGCCAAGACGGTACAAGTTTCAGTTTTCCCAATTAAGGTGTTCTTAGTTTTTAAGTTTGTAACACCCGTTTAATTTCAGTCAATCAAATCTGACCAGAGGTTTTTCCCATTTAGATGCAGAACACAACCACCGCTCTGATTACCTTGACAAATCAGTCATGATTCAAAAGACAGACTCAAATAGGCCTTCCTCATTCTCCCCTGAATATTAGCTCATCCTCATCTGTCACTGGGAGTTTGTTCCCTCCCCCACTGCCAGACGTTCTCACACCGCAGAAGTCTGTTTCCTGATGCTTTCCAACTCATGCACAATATTAGAATTCCTGCTTTTATTTATCTATTGTCTTTCTTTGCCCCCCCTTCCATGTGTACACAGGCCATTCTCCAACAGGCTCTCTGTAATGCCATATCTGTAAACAGTTTACTTCACCTGTAATATTGAAATGCTTACAAGAAATGGCAGATGTCCACAGAGCAAAGGTACATCTCAGTAATAAACTCCTCAAGTCTCGGATGGCAGAAAAATAACTCAGGGTGTTGAGAGGCCACAGGCATTCAGAAATTAATCTCTGGTCTGTTTTTCAGGGAGTGCAAACAGGTTTACTGTGCAATAAAATGGTGACAGAGAAGGAGTGTGCATTTGAGTAAAACAATTCCCACAGCAACACCACCTCTATTTTGGGAAACATAAGGGTTTTTATTTATTTTTTTCATGAATTAAAGATCACTGTGTTTTCGTCCCTAAGGCTGTGAAATCTTAATGAGACACACAAAAGAGTATTGGATTCTGGAGTAACTCCTCATGAACTGTGCCTGCCAACATGACAAATGGTTCTTACGTACTGAGATTTGTCTATGCCAAGACAGTAAAGGTAAGGAAATGCGCCTTTCCAGCAGTGTTCACATAATCTGCTGAATATTGTCAAAAGCCTCAGAAGACCTGCCTATGGTGACTTTCTTACACATCTTCGTCTGCAAATCCTTATCACAAAATTCTCACGTCTGACAGGTCATGAAAGGATACCATGTAGCTGTGGGTTGTGTAGGATCACATGCTAGGTGAATGTATTAGACCCAACAACTCGCCCAGGGCTGTTGGTGGTGAGTTTTGTTTCAAGGATATTGGTGGTAACTCGTCTCCTTTCCATACAGCCACAAAACAAATAAGCAAACAATGCAGATAAGTAGATTAAATTCAGTTTCAATTACAAGAACGGAGCAATACAAACATTTCTTTGTGAAAAGCAAATCATAGCACACCCTTTGGTGGAATAATTCTAAATTCAGATAAACACATATTTAAAACACAATTCCAACAGTTTTACCATTGTGATGGTTGAATTCATTAGAGGGTTGTCTTAGTATTATATAGACAGCTTTTAATGTCTAACAACTGTGAAATTCAAGCAATTGTTAATCAATTTTTTTTTATTCATCCAAGAAGTACTTTACAAACTTAAACTCTTATGCTTAAGAATATCACAGTTGTTTCCACAAGTTGCTGGCAAGTGTTCACAGATTTCACAGGTTTATCTGAATGTTGATGTTATGTACGGACCATATTCCTATTACAAAGAGACCTTGAGGGTCAACGAATCAATCCTTTTTTTTCGTTTTTTTCTGCTCTGAATGACACAAATATAAGTTGCAAAGTGTTTTTTTGAAAAATGTGGTTGCATAGAAAATTTGCTATAATTAAGATACCAAGCAGTAGAGGGTCACAAGGTGGTGAAAATCAATAGGTGCTCTTTTGTTATAGTAATGAAAATCCTGCAAAAAGAGTGTACGACATTGGGGGTAATGATTTTGAAAATTAAATCTGTTTTCATCAAAGGAAAAGAAATAGATTAACCAAGGCAGCAACACAACCTCTTAGCCAGAACCCATTTAAGTAACAGTGGGCTGCTTGCCTTTTGGCACAGAGGCAGTTTTGTGAATCAATGCAACATGAAACGGGCTCTATTGCTTGGAAAAAAAAGCTGTGATGAATCATGCATTACAGAGGATATGAAGAATAAGACCGACACTGACGCACAAACATCAGAGAAATCCACAGGAACGAGACTCTGAGTCTGCGCAGAGTCTATAGTCTATGTTTGCTATGAAGTATTATTTCCAAATTTGTCAGAGTGTGACTTCTGGTTTGTTATGCATGATAGACCTGGGTGTACACAGTCCCAGCACAATTTCATTGTGTGATTACTTGCATAATGAAAATGACCTGTAAGAATTTAATCAGTTTTTTACAAGCTCTGTGTACGTCATATTGCAGTGTCTTGATACATCCTTTGATAGAGATTGGTTTGATTTTTTAATCTTATTCTTGCACTATTGGCTCTTGGCAGCTCACAAAGTCAGACATCAGACTTAAAAGCTGGACCATATCCTGCTGTCCCACAGAGAACATAAACTACATGTGACCCAATCATCTCTATTATGCCAGAAGATGCTTTTCAAAGTATCATCATCAAATACATTGAAAGCTGATAAATACACAAAAGGCATTCTCACTCATACTGTAGGTCCATGCTCGCAACTCAAATTTATGTCTCTTTTCTGCTTCTCTATCTAACAATATTCTCTCTGCCTTTCACTGATCCTTCTTTGCTATTTTTTTGCTGAGGCAAATAAGATGAGCTTGCTTTTTTCTCTTAAAACTATGATTGTGTCGTTGTCATTTTACTCTTCACACTTTTTCTTAATATAAATCTATGTAACTCTATGGTGTGAGACTGGTAGATGCTGTAACACGTGTAGATGGCATTAACATGCAGTAGTATTCTGATGATCACAAATGTTAAAAAATTGGACATTTGCAGGGAGCAGCTGATTGAAAGAAGTACATAAATGTTTCATGTGCAAGCTGTGAGGGATGTTGCTGCTTTTACAGCGCACCCTGTTACAGTTATGAATCATTAAAGGAGAACAAATTCAGACAAAGACGACTGGATGCTCCTTCTTACAATCCAATATTCATTCCATAGTCTGCCAAAGGAGGACGTGGAACTTCTCATAAATCACTCATTTTATTGGCTTTGGGTTTGCTATCGTGAACATGGACTCACAGTGGCTAATTTAATATATATAAAAAGTACCTAAATAACCAGCGCAATATCTGTGCTGTTAGGAAACAAGAACAATTTTAGATTGCCATTCTATGTTTTTTCCCCACAGATGTAAACCCAGCTGTGCCATAATGCTGAAAAGGACAAGGTAAAAAAGCAAAAAAAAAACAGCTGTGGGAGCAGCTGAGAACTTTCAAACCCAAACTGCTCGTCAGTTGGCAAACATAGACTGATTATCAAAGATGACAACATGAATCACATATTCAGCCTTGATATTTTGACAGCAGCACAAAGGCATGCTCAATGCCTTCGGTTTCTTTTTTTTATGTTTAGACAGATGGAGCGGCAAACTGTGGGAGATACAGCAGGGCTTTAAAGAGGTGCAGTATTTTCTGCAGCATAATCTTGTTTTGGGTCTGGTGTTGGATGACAGAGAAGCTTTTCTACCCAGAGGGGCTCATTTATGGCGTCATTGGTTTGAGTTGCGCTTGCTTTGCTGGAGCAGACCACCTCCACCAATTCAGTGTCCTGCAACACACACTTTAACACGCGATGACGCAATAACATGTAGTAGTTTCCCCACTCTACTCTCACAGAGGATGGTCGGTAATGAATGTATAACTGATCTGAAATGCTGAGTGTCATTAAAAAATCAAACTCCTCTCTACGAGATGAGTGATCACAATACGAAAGGGAATTATTCGGGATGAGCTTGCAAACACAGCATTAACTGTCCAGCAGTTCCTCATTTGTTTCTCAGGAAATATGCAAATTTATTTGCTCTCTTTCTTTGACGTAACTATTTTTTAAGTCTTTCGAAGGCACACTTATCCTAAGTGTGCTAAAAAAAACACATGATTCTGTTTGTACATTTGTGTGTTTTTTTACACTAGTTTTGAACTAATACATTCTTGTTTTTTTAATCTGGATTATCAATATCATATATTGTATCCGAATGATTTTTACCTGGGACTGTCAGTTATTTTGCGTGTAAATGAATGCATGCTCACAGTGAGGTTCGGTCAAACAAATCATTTATTTTTTTGAGCTTTGAATTAATGAATTAACAGATAATAAATGTATGATTTTTGTGCACCTGTTCATCTGGGTAGTCATAAAAAAATGATGAAGGAAGGTTAGGAGTTTGAAGGGGGAGGAGGTTATGGCGATGGCGCTTTGTAAAGATCTCTCCAATGGTAGACATTACTGTAGTCTCTATAACTACTGCTCCCGGCAATTTGCAGTCACGTCCCATTAGTGTTCATAATGGCTGGCCAGAGGGCTGTCTTCATATCCTTTGACGACAAATTTGTGTTCAGTTGCTCTCTCTCAGATTTCTCTGTGTTCTCTTTCACGGTGATACATAACCAGGCGCTGTACATGCTCTACAGCATGAAATGCCCTGCAGCTGATGAAATCTGTGGTAGTGCAGGTTGGGTCTGAGTGAGCTGAACAGTGTCAGAATGATTAGGCCACGTTTGAGAGAATGCAGTTTCATCTGGCATATCATTTCATTCTCCCTCTACTCTAAAACTGGTTGTATGTAAAAAAGAATCACATCTTACAATGGGTCTCTGTAAATCTCAGATTACTTTCTGATGCCATAAAATACACGTTTGCTGCTTTTCAGGAGATCCTCTCTTATCAGTTAGATTTTCAGAAAAGGCTTTAGTGATTTTACTGTTGTAGCCACTATTTGGAAACCTTATTAGCATCATCAAGACAGAAAAATGTGTTTATAAAAACATAAAAACTACTTTAGATTTGTACTCTTTTTCTTCAAAATGATTCTATGACCACAATATCAGGTGGTCACGCTTCCATGTCAGAGAGTAGTATCTATGAACTGTGCTTTGAGGGCAAATTACACTAATGAACTGGTGATTGATAAGGTGGTCTTGTTCATCTTTGCTTGTCTTTGATCATGCTGTGTTATGTATCATTACACCCAAAGATCCATGTATGGATTGGCTCGGTTTTGCACATAACCAGCCATCTCAGGTCACCTCAAAAGATGGTATTGTTCCTTTTTTGGCTACATTCAGAAAGGCTTGAAAACACATTTGCAGTCCTGTGATCACCAGAAATCAGACTACACTGTAGGTTTCCATGGAGGATAGCAGCTCACAATGTGTTTGTTTTGTGTTTGTAGTAGAGAAATTTCTCAGCATTCTCATAGGCAAATTAGATAGATGGAAAAGCTTTTGAAGAAACATCCGACTGGACAGTAAAGGTGATGTCTTTTAAACAGAAAGTAAGTTGCGTAATAAAACAGGAAACAAATATTGTATGTAAATCAGTGTATGTAAATGGGTATTCACACCAAAGAAAGAACTGTGTGTTTATTCTGTATCCTATGTGCACCTTGGGATTCACTCACTAAGTTAACTTGAAAAACATTTGTATAATGGTCCACCTGAAGCAGAGTAATTTGCATGAAATATGTAGCACATCTAAATGACTTGTCAAAACTGTCATCTGTCATGCCATTTTTAAAAGCAAGGTTTCCCTGTGTTTTATGCCAGTTGTTTTCCATAGTATTTTATAGGAATTTGCATTTCCAGTCTGTTTGAAGTCTCTGGTTAAACGAATGAGTGCCTTTTAAAAAAAGTTTTCCATCTTCACGGGTTAGACTTGTTTTGTTAATCAACGTTGGATTTGGTCATCAAAATGACCTGTATATAGATTTAGATCCTTACACACCCTGACCTTAACCTAACTTTATGGTTTTGAATGGTTTAATTCAAAGCAGCCTTTCAAAACCCTGAGTGTTCTTCAGAACATTCACACCTCTATGCGCTGAAAACAGGGATTTTTTTCATTGAAGTTTACTCCTGAACACATTCTATAAACAGAGCTTATGAATAAACTCCAAAATCTAATATTCTTACTCTTGTTGCCCTCAACTCCATAACTAAGTTTTATTTCGTTTGTGGGTATTGCAGTCAACAGAGGCTGTGCCAGTTATTAAATATAAGGCTCACTTGCTTTTTCTACCCACAGTGCGGATTTAATCAGTGTAGGCCTAAAGGTTTGAGTTTAGTTTATGATGACCTGGTCACATTTTCTGACCAGTTTAGAAAAAAATATCTTCCAAGGCTATTACAGATAAATTAGAATCTGCAGGTTTTGATGAGATACTCTGATATTTTACAAATGTATGACTGAAGAAGCCTGAAAACAGCATAACAGGGCACAAATTCACAAGAAAGTAAAAGGTAGGAAAGCATTCCAGTTCCCTGCCTGACTGCGTGCTGTTTTGATGTGTATTCCAGCCAGACCATCTCTCAGTTGTCAAGGTGACCACCAGCTTAATTTTATTTTGTTGAAACATGATCCCAAATCCAGGTCACAAGGATGATGTTCGATTTAATAACATTAAATGCATGGGATCTGCATGTGAATAATGTAACATTTCAATCTTTAAAATCACATGTTCAATGCTATAAATATATTTCCCCTGACAAAGTGAAGTCTGGCTCTGTGGATGGCAGCTAAAAGCATCAGTTGTTATTACAGGCTGCAGTAATATTCTGTGTAAGACATTGGTGTGCTCAAGTACATTTACTATGGAGTACAGAGGTCATTTGAGTCATCTCATTAGTCTGTGAAACCTACTACATACAAGCCTCACTCTTTTTATTTCCTGATGGTGCCAGTCTTCTTTGAAACTGTTGAACTGCTCTCCTGTTAGAATATCTGCCTGATAAGGTGAGATCAAAAGTGCTCCTTGGTCTGGTTCAGTGTTAAGGCTTCAGTTCATTAAAGAAGCTTTTTAATGACTGAGCAATATTATTTTAGCACACATCAGCACACAAAAGGAATTCATGATAATGTTCGTGGGTCATTGCTTTGTTCTTTATCCAAACATTTGATCATTTTCTTCTTCATCAGAGTAAAACTGTTGATGTGCTTCTAAAGCTGCTGTGGTGTCACCCACCACTTTAGTTTCCATCTGCTATTACCTCTTGTGTAAAGTCTATTTTAAAAAAAGACGTGGGCATCACCAGTTAACACCTACCTTTTTTTACTTTAAAAAAGTAGACCACAACTATTGATGCACTTCCTGTTCACTTGCTTACTTCTTGTAAATACTCTGCGGTCAAAAAACCAACTTATCAAAAGCTTAAAAGAAGATTAAACACTCCTTTCAACATGACTAGTTTATCATTTTGTCATCTATCTAAAAGAAGCCTTATGAATAATAAAACTGATGAGAGGCGACTTACACATCTGCCAAGTACCCTAAGCATTAAAATGATTCATGCCAACAGGAAGACAAGCTGATACGGTAACAGCAATACACTCCCATGAAGCTATTTCCTATATTCACATTGTGATTAGAAGATAGCAGTAAAAGGCCAGGACCTGAGATGTCAGTTTCATAATGAACTGCGGCCAGTACCTGAGGAGGGATTCGTAATTTACTTTGTGGCACCACATCAAGCACCAACAACCATTTACGGTTTGTTTTTTTAAAGAGACCTTCACCATATCACCTAGTGGGAGTTGCAAAAGAGGCCCAAGGTAAAAAATATTTTTGCTATTTGTGGCTATCAAAATGTCTGATCATTTGTGAAATGCAGTACTGTAAGACATTCATAAGCTGTACATGAGTGCAGGGCTTGGGTGAAAATGTGTAACTGATGTTACACAACACACCTGTAAGTAGAACCAAAGAATGAAAAAAAAGGAAAAAAGAGAAAGAAAGAAAACAAAATCATAAAACACATATCTCTCTCATGTCTTCTTTACTATTATCAAATCTAAAGACAGTTTATCTGAGAGAGATGCAGATAAGGTAGTTCATGCATTTCTTAACACAGAACCCCACATTTCTTTAGGTTTAGGTGACAATGTGTAAAATATATTTTTTTTATCTCTTTTCTGATTCCTGTTGTCTCAGAATTGAAAATTAAAAAAGGGACGTACGCCGGAACCTGTAACCCTGTTTAAAATGCCAGAGTGGCTATCACAAGAGGAACAAGAAAAAGTGAACTGTCTGAAAAAATTTTTTTTTTTCAAATCTGAGGACACTTGAAAAAGCAGCCTGATAAACTGCCATAAAAGCTGCGATTCATTCTGAGTGTGGCTGCTTCTTAGAAACTATGTACAATGCTTTTCCTTCAGGTAGTTCTTTCTCTCATTCGGCTTTGAAACTGTAATATATGGAAATAGATGGAAATGGAAATATCAAAAAAACATTTTGAAGCAGAAAACATTGGAGGTTTCAATTTTATCTATCCACATTTTGAAAAGCAGGTGATTTTCTCCTCAGTTGGCTCCACGGAAACTTGGATAGTTGGTTCCCAAACTTTAGAATTTTATTAAACTTTATAACACCGTCCGCATCAAAGTTTTTTTTTTTTTTTAACAGGGAAAAGTGCACTGAACTGCAGAGTCTGTCTCGTAAAACTGAAGCTCACTCCACTTCACTGGTCACACATCCCCCAATGGAAAAATCTGACAAACGTTTACTGAGGCATTTCCTTGGTCGTTGATGCTTCTGAACTCTTTGTCTTCATATTTTTTGTACTGCTCCTCTATTCAAGTCCGTGAAAGTTATTGATAACATGAAAAGTCAAACCATTTATAAGTCCACAGTACATAGAGGACAATGTTTCTATTGTGTTATCATCATTGAAACTGAGTTATGAGGTCTGGTTAAACAGCAGATTGCTGTCACAGTGTGTCACTAACTTTTTCGGAGCATTATTTCTACTTGAAACTTAACGCTTGACTTTGGCAGATGTTGATTAATAAAATTTCATTCAGTCTCACTTGTAAAAAATATGACTTAGTCCCCATATTTTCTTTTCTTTGGCTTGTGAACCGACAACAACATTTGATGTGGGCTTGAAGAAACTAAATGTGGGAGATGCAGCCTCATTTAGGGTGCCGATACCGCTGATTCCACAATGATTTCTCATGCATGATAACCTGGCTCATTAAACTTAATGGTGCCAGTTGCTGCAAAGACACAAAAAGACAACAAAGACCATATGGCTGCTGGTTTCTTCTGCCTGCGTTGGCTGAACTCTGAAACTCATGCTGAAAACTTCCAGCTGTGACTGACAGTGTCTTCACACCCCCTTACACCTGCTCCCTCTACCATCGCTGTCTCTCAAAATAAATAGTGGCTACAGTATTACAGTGCCAATTGTAATCTGATACCCAAGACTTTCACAAGCCTTCTCCTGTAATCCATGTGCACAGTGCACCATCTGTGATTCCTACATATTCAGTGCATCCTGCCCGGACCCGCCATCCCTACACATGCTGTAGGCTGACCTTTTAACCTTAGTGAGATAGGCATGCTTCCTGTTATTTTGACTCCTCAGTGTTTGCAGTGCTACCTCTCTGTGTTCATTGTGTTTCCAGAGTAAACAACACGGTTATGTGCCATTCAGGTCATTTGGTCGAAATAGATGCAAAGTTTCTAAAATGGTTGGTTTCCATCCTAGTTTGTACAGTACAAGCACTGTAAGTTTGAAGGTGTCTTTTTATCTTAAAGAAACAGAACCTGTAGCAGGCTACTTCAGGCTCTATTTCTGTTTGTATCAAAGGTAAAGATTTGAATAAATATAATAAACTGGGGAAAAAAAGTCAATTTTGTTCATGTGTCTCAATTTTTCCCCAACCACTGTTAATTCATTCCAGTCTCCTGGATTAGTGACAACATTTCCAGTAGCTCTACTAATTTTTTCAGTTTTTTCCCCTCCTTTTCCCCTCACCAGAGTTACCCAACAGCGTGGCTCTCAGGTCCAATCAGATCTATGAGCAACTGATCAAGCCTCATTAACGTTTACAAGCTGGGAAAAGTGCGTGCACAGCGTTACGCGGAAAGGTGAAGCCTGAATACAAACCACCTCCGCTGCACCACACAGAGATTGTCCCGCAAAAAGCTATATTAGATTGAGTCTACATGTGGAAAGAATCTGATCCACCCACCAATAGAAATAGATCTGTGCCTACTGAGACTGGCAGGTCTAGATGATCCCGGTGGCGTTTGCGTAACGATATGCAAATCTATTCGTGGTCAAAAACGCAACTAAACTAGTGTCTGTTCTGTGTATAGTAGCACCGTGTTACAGAACCCAGAACGCTCGGATACACTCGCTCTTGTATTTTCTCCATCACATGTGGTTTCTCGGCAGGGGGAGAGGAAGGGGGAGGAAGAGAGAGACTTCGCGGCCACTGGCGCAGGACCTGCTGAACTGAACACTTTTCACCCAGAAGCATATTTTAAGTGTTAAAACCTGCTGTTCACAACTAGGCTGACTAATCCGAGGCGTCATTTTTTTGAAGAAATCGAAGAGCTTGGAGAGGATGCTGAGTTTACGAGAAGCAGGTGCATTGTGCCAAGTGGAGGAGGCGCAGGGACCAGAGCAGGACCATGCCGCATGCTCCAGACGAAAACTCATCTGTTTAAGCTGCTGCTTATTGCGCTTTTTCGTCTTAAATTGACGGATTGTTCGTTAACAGCATGCATCTCGTAACTAAGAGGATGGAGATGCCATGGAACTGACGGACGCGCTGCGCTTTTGGGCAACATTGTAGAGACTGGAGAGAAAACAAGCATCAAGGACTTCTTTGTTGGCTTCTCACACGGCTGCTACACTGAATTTAATTCTCAAGGAGATCCACAAATCGTCTGCAAGCATGACCGAAGCACCTTTTACGGCGAAGTCCCTCTACATTGGGATGGAGATGCTAATCGCGGTCGCCTCCGTGGTCGGGAACGTGATGGTGGTTTGGGCGGTGAAAATTAATAAATCCCTGCGAGACACCACGTTTTGTTTCATCGTTTCTTTGGCTTTGGCGGACATTGCAGTGGGGGCACTCGTCATTCCTTTGGCCATTACCATTAGCATCGGACTCCAAACTCATTTCTACAGCTGCCTGCTCGTGGCGTGCACAGTGTTGGTGCTGACGCAAAGTTCAATCCTGGCTCTTCTGGCCATCGCGATTGACCGGTACCTCAGGGTCAAGATACCCACCAGGTAACGTTTTCTCAAAAACACATGCTGAGACCAGCGTTTTTATAGTGTCATCAATATTAGTTTGACGTCTGAAATTGATCGGGATGTGGATCAAATGCTGTTTAGTTCAGCATCTGTCTCTCTAAGTGTGGATCTTTAGATGGGTCTCGATTGCCTCCCCGGGATATTATTTAGTTTCTGCATGCAGCTTTGGCTCACAGGACAGATAAAAGAAAAAAATCTGTGCATCTGTAATAAATGGGTCTTCTGTATTGGACACAAAAAGTGTTCAAATTTGGTTACAATGATAGTAAGTCTGCTCTTTGTAAATGCACAGGCACGTGGTTAATAAAGCTGAAGCAAAAGCCACAGTACTCAGTGTGGTGAGAACCTGATAAGATAAGCCACTTTTAGTCAGACAGTGGAATTTGTTGGAACACAAGAGCTTTTGTCTAAGACTGACCTTTCGACATGTTAATAAAACTACAAGGTTGCGGGGGTTGTCGCTAATTCACTCCTTATTTTTGGAAAGATTGTGAGGGAGCAGAGATTTCAAAATCAATTTAACACTATAACGTGTTTTCTCGAGAGGAATGAGAATGGCTGGCGATGCTTATCTTTTTTCCCTCCATCGCTCAGATTAGAATCTCTCCTCTTTTGTGCAGACAGATTTGCAGTGCTCTATATTGCACCTGCTCTTCTGACATAAACCTAATTTAACCCACGTCACGTAATCAATACTAATCCAACACATGATACTTGGCAGTGTCAGGTCTAAATATTAGGGTCCATCTCAGCTCCAGGCTACCCTTCAGCAAAGGTCGTGTTGTTATGTGGACATTTCCTGTGCAGTAACAACATCAGACACAGTAGATATCAACTAATGCTCATCTGAAAGTGATCCACTCACTGACCTGCATTCTTTCTAACATGGACTCTGATTGGATTTTGAGGGCTCCTAGATCACTTACTGGCTTATATCTACCACATTAGGCAGTGAAAGGCAGCAATCTGCACCAGAACGTAGACAGTTTGTACTTTGCCATAGAAGACATGTCTTTGTTTCTACTAGTGGCCACTAAACTGGAGAGAAATTTAAGATAATTTTAGGAATTCATTGTCAGTGATGCATGAAAGACTTTGCTGGTAAAGTGTACAGAGAACTATCTCTTACTATGACTAGCAAGTAACTCTTTTTAGAAAGGGGATCAGGGGCTTGTAGTTTAAATCATTTTTGTAAATCACATAATTTTTTCAGTCCAGTTAAGGACGCTGAAAAACAAAGGATAGTAGCTACGGTTCATGCTAGTACTTTGAGGAAAAATGCTAACGTGAAGCTTGTGCCTGCAGGTACAAGCGAGTGGTTACCCCTCGGCGAGCCGGCCTGGCAGTGGTGATATGCTGGACAGTGGCTTTCATTGTGGGGCTCACACCGATGTTAGGCTGGAACAATCTGAGGCGCCTCCAGCAGAACGACCCCAACAACACGGACCTTATTATAACATGCCAGTTCGAAAACGTCATCAGCATGGACTACATGGTCTACTTCAACTTTTTCGGATGGGTGCTGCCACCTCTGCTGTTCATGCTGGTGATTTATGCTGAGATCTTTTACATGATCCACAAGCAGCTTAACAATAAGAAACTTAATACCAGCCACTCAGACCCCAACAAATACTATGACAAAGAGCTAAATCTTGCTAAATCTCTAGCACTGGTCCTTTTCCTCTTTGCAATCAGCTGGCTCCCCCTTCACATCATTAACTGCATCACACTCTTCTGCCCCGGGTGCAAAACGCCAATAGTTCTCCTCTATGTCGCCATCCTGCTCACACATGGCAACTCCGCCGTCAACCCAATCGTCTACGCTTTCCGCATAAAGAAGTTCCGCTCAGCCTTCCAGAAAATCTGGCAGCAGTACTTCTGCTGCAAGGACACACCAGCGCTGGACTTCCAACACAGTGACAGAAAAGAGGTGCCCAATCTGGTACCGCTGCAGCCTACTCCAATCCCATCTACTCAGATAGAAAACCTTAAATCAAACTTACAGCAGCCTCCACCAGAACCTCCAGAGGAGCAGAAGACCAAAACACCGCAGGAAGCCAATGAACATCCGCCTTCACTGGAGCACAACGCAGTCTAAGCAAAGGATTAGAGCTAATGGATCCAGAGGTAATGGTCAGTGCAAAAGCAGAAGCATTAACTGCTACAGAGGACTACAGTATTTTGGTGGAGTTGGCAAGAGTTCACTGGAAATGAATGAACTTTCCTCAGGTGGAATGTGTTTACTCAAGGTTTATAAGAGAGCAAAAATAGATAAATAAAAAGCAGAGAGAGGTTTTAGATAAACTTGCAATAAAAGAAGTCCATTTAACTGTGTTTTATCTTAGTAAAAGACTGAAAACATTAAGCTTTAACTGTCTTATTCAGTATGGTGAAACATTTGGAGTGAACTCTACAAAATGTGCAATATAAGTTATTGTGGCGGTGCAGTATACGATTCTTAAAAAGTTACAACTTGCCTGGACATTAATACATCAAATAGAGCAGGGTAATCCCACTACTGTAATGCTGTGTGTGTGTGTTTAAAATGACAGTGGCAAAATAATATGAATGTAATAATGTAAATATGAGACTGTTGCAGCGCAGCTGCGAATGGTCATTTCTTCTTCAGGGTCATAATTGCACAACAACGTTTAAAGGAAGAAGTACAAATGGGGAGATTTTTTTATCAGCAACATGCCGCAGAGAACGTTTTATAATCTCTTTTGTCTATTCACCAGACCTCAGGCCCTCTGTGATCTCACAGCAGTTTCCATTGCAGAGAAAGGAATGGAAAAAGAAATAAGTACATGGTGGCATCGGGAAGATTGAAGATTTTAGAGGCTACATGCAAGAATCGTGTAGCAGCTACTCATAGGAGGCAAACCCAGCATGCACTCACAGTTCTTCTTTGTCTAGGTAATGGTGAGTTTTTTCCAAGTGACAGCAACACAAAACCACAACAAACTGTGGCTTCTATGGCCTTATAAACTATTTTGACTCATATGGGCTGCACTCCAACTGACCTAGAAATGACAACCTTAAGATTGTGACCATTTATTACCCTGTAAATTTGTATTATGCTAATCTGTCATTGATCTGTAGGTTAATGGCAAACTAATGTAAAAAGTGGCTTTCACTTAAACTCACTTTATGGGAATGTAACATAATTTGTTTTGTCCTTTGTAAAGACTAATGAGTTTGGGCCAAAACACTTGACTGATGTTCTAGATTCTGTGACAATCTCTCGTGTAAGGTGAAGACATCTTAGACAACTACGTCAAACGTCTCACGTGTTGGGAAACCTTAACACCGTCAACTGTATTGTCAGTTGAATTTGTAAAGAAATACACAAACAGATATACCTCCAAAAGGGAAAAGATGAAAAAAAAGTATACTATTGATGTGTTTTCTGTACATAATGCCACTTAAAGCCTATATTTATCATTCCCATTCCATTAGAATAGTGGAATACACATTCATTTGTGATGATTTCAATAGTATCATGAAAGATTTCTGATGCAAATGTTGAAGATATGTGACTAGATTCTTGCTAAATTATATTCTACCCTTGTTTCCTTAAAATTGTGGTTATAAACTAAAGCTAATTTGTACAAGCAGATATGATTTGAGGGCACAATCATGCAGATCTGTTTTCTTCCATCATATGTTAGGCAGCTGCCTTAATTACAAGCTGCAAATTAGTGATACCACACATACAAAATCTGGCTTTACTGTAAATTATGGTTTATCACTGATTGCTGCATTATCGAAAAATTCATAGTTATGTGTTTGTAACAAAAGCACTATTGTTGAGATAGAAAACTGATCTTGATATCATGCGTAAATCATTATTCACCATCTAACAAAAAGCACAATTGTAGCTGAGCCATAATAAAAGTGCATTATCAACGTTTGGGTGTTATCCACACTATCAGGTGTCAAAGTCTGCATTTTATGACGTAATATCTGTACGCATCTGGAATATGTGTTTGCAGTGCTTGTATTACTCCAATCAAAGGCTGTTAATTATGGTCAAAGGTAAGCCTTAGACCATAATCATTCACACTGTAAAGAACCACAGAAATTGAACTTGTCTGAACTTATCAACTTAAAAAATCAGGACCATGGATCAATTAATGTTTTACAAATTATACGCCTATGAATACGTTTCTCTGAAGTTTGCTGTTTACTGTACATACAAGGTTGAGCATTTTAGCTTTCTTCTATTGTTTTTTATTTTTTGGCTTTCTGGTCTTGTTTTGCTGATTTCAGATCAAATAAACCAGGCCTATTTATAGTAAAAAGATTAGTTACGGTGTTCTGCATATGTAGTGTGAAAAAAAGTATCTTACTGCGGGAAGCTGTATCAAATGTAAAAACAGATATAGTGAACAATATAAAATCGGTTAATGAAGAGGACACAATTTTTCAGTATTGTGTTTACATTTACATACAGAGACTAAGCAACTGCTCATTTTTTTCAAACCGTTGTGAATTATTTTTTCATTTTTGTTACTGTTCATACCTCTTGCTGTGACTTCAGTTCCTGAGTTGTACTATTTAAGCAATCAACTATTCTAAATCCTGAATTTTGTATTTGTACCAATAATGTGGCACAATGGTGCAGAGTGGCTCTTAGATAATGCTCAAGAGTTGTCATAACTCTGACAACCCACTTCCCTTCTGAAAATATTAACTCATTTGATATGTGGAAACGTGTGAAATTCCACACCATAATCCAAGTCAGGACTGCTCACTGTGCTGTGTCTGCAAGGTCTCCTGACTTGCTGTCAACTAATCCTTTTTCTTCCTCACTCTGAGATATAATTCAGAATCCACACAAAGGACAATGCCTCCTTTTTCTAAGTAATCAAGTGGGCCAGAGAGCTTTTATGAATCAATAATGTTTTTCACATTGTATATCTATTTCAGTCTCACGTACTATTTTTATGCTGGGTTCCATTACAAGATTACATTTGAAGTGGAAGGTGTTTTAAGATAAGAACAAGCAAGGAAAGAAAATACAAAAGATGTGGGCTTCCAGCGAGACAGCTGAGGTGACCTATGAAGGACCGTGGGGCTTATATACTATAGGTGTTGGCAACACATTCTGAGGGAAAGGAGGAGAGTTATAACACTTTTCCTACTGTCTCTCTACAGTCAAACTATATGAAAATACAAGAACATCAACTTAGATTATGTATCATAATAGTTTATATAAAAGACTGAATGGACCAGTGAATGTTTGGGAAAAAAACAAATAAAAGCTGTGTTAATAATGTGGCTAATTTATGTCCAGCCAATGAAACGAAGGGGGTTCAGGGACCCCAACACTTCTGAACATGCCTTTAATGTGGATCATTATTTACCTGGTTGGTTAGTTTTGTTTCATGTCTTTGCTAAACTAACACACCCTTTCCAATCCTCCATACTCCCAGCAGCTCAAACAGGGCGTATGCTGACTGGTTAAAAAGCATGGTGTATTTATATCCCCGTAAAAAGCTTTTCATTAAAAATAGAGGAACGGTTTGATCTACCTGAGCTCTGATCATACAGGCATCATGAATAAGCAAATGTTGTGCGCCCCTGGTGCTGCCGCACAACAGGAAACCCAGTTCCTTGTCAGACCTTTTTTTTTTTTTTTTTTACCATTGCAACATCTGTCACTGGGAACAGCTGTAATTTAGACATCTGGGATATGAGATGGGGACAACAACTGTATGAAGCTTCCCATGCTCCAGTAGTGTTAAACACTAGAGCAGTGAACATGATCATCCTTCACATAAGATAATTGTTGGCTTTGTTCAACATGTACGAGTTCCCAGGGAAGCAATCAGTCATAAAAAACAAGGCCACCATTTCGCTATGCGAGCATCTGTGTCGGGCACAGTGGGAAAAATCGGAGCAAGAGCAACTATTCCAGGTTGGCTGATGAGAGACTGCAGCCAAAGTGATAAGCCTGTAAATAAGAAGTTGGGGGAAAAGTGGCAGATTGAAATTGGCAGCAGATGGGAAATTTGCATTTAATTGCTGAACACCGCCAATGGATTTTGTAATGAAAACTCTGATCGATGGCTCTTCACAGTCCAGTAGAAATGGTTTCAGCAGACCTCCTGACCCTCAGAGAATTTGCAGTAGGGTATCCCAGCATTGGTGTGGATAGCTTTAATAAAAAAACACATTGGGAAACAATTATTTATGTCCCCTGTTAATCAATTATTCAACAAGCAGTCTTACTTAATTAGAACAACATAAATATTTAACATTTTTGAAAGAAAAATGGCTGTCTTTAGATTCATCTTGAAGCATAGAAGTACTATTGTAAATTCTAAGGTAGAGCAGCTTTATGTTTGAACCCAAAGTGAAGAAATGGTGCAGTAAATTGCTCTCAGGATTTGATTTAAAATGAAGCTTTTATGGATCAGACTGGGCTGTGATGATTTGCTGCTTTATTAGATGTATAAATTCACTTTCTTGAGTAAATGAGAGCTTTTTTTCATCGGCTGTATGATGCTGTCAAGGTCTTATGCTGCATTTTCTCACTTAGCACCAATTCCCTGTACTAGAGTTCTATTTCTCCCTTTATTTTGCCCTCATTGACTGTTCTTGTGACACAGTGCCACCTGCTGGTAAATACTCTTTTATGTTTAGCAGGACAGCAACTGAGAGGTGCTGAGGGAAGCTAATATTGATCTGGCTCAAATCCAGCTTCTGCAGCCTGTTATTAAAAATCTTTTATGGCAGCTCTACACATGAGCATGGCTCTGTGACAGGAGCTAATGAACATCACAAAGGGGCTATCTATAATTAAATCACAGTGTGTGAAAAAATGAGTTAAAACCAAAACTTATGACTCAAACCCTATTACACACAATGAAAAAAGTCCCTTTGGAAGAATTTCTCTGTACCTCTGTGTGATTTAGGCACCTCGTTTCTAGCATTCTTATTTAGTGCTGATGTAGCTGTACTGTTGTTTTATACTTTACTTCAGAATAAAAACTAAATGAAGAATTTGAGCTGCGAAAGAACCCATAACACAAGACAAAAACATTGTGTATCATGGGTTTTGATCATAAACAGCATTTTTTTATTGCTTTTTAGTTAGCAGCTGTATCAACCATTTGTCTATCTCAAAAAGATCCTACAGGTACGAATCACAAAATGTTCCCCCATCCACACCAGATCACCAACAACCCGTCAAAGTGTCCAAAATATCATTCCTTCTCTCTTCAGAATGTCAAAGTAATGTGGTTACAGTAGGGATGAATGGTTGTAGTCCATCGTCTGGATTGTTTTCCCTGCTTCACTCTCAGAGTAATTTAAATTGGGTTACCAAAGTTTTGTTTGAGATTATATCATGCTGGATTGTTTTGCCTTCCTCCTCAATGACCGCTTCAGGGTCACCAGCAGATGCGTAACCAAAAACAGTAATGTCTCGGCCGAGGTTGTTTTGGTTCATTACAGGAAAACGATGCAAAGTGTGCACAACAACTAGGCCTTTGTCCCGGAGGAGCATGCTTTATTTATCTAAAGCCGTTTCAGTTCAAACCTCAGCAACCCCACATATGGGAACAGCAACCTCAGAGCCCGACAAACACACATCAGAGGGAGGGACAGCTGCCTGCCTCAACAAGTCTGCACAAAAGTGTGCCGAGCAAGCTGAAGTGCTGAGCCTGACTCACTTCCAAACTGCTATCAGCTGCTTGTCTAATATCTTGGAGGGGAAATTCCCGTCCATTTCCCGGTTTTCTGAAACAGTGGTTGGAACAAACTTGCTGAATAGGCTGACATTACTTTAAACCGGGATTAATAGGTCAAATTGCCTTTTTTTGTTGGTGTTCACTAATCCTTGTTTTGTCTGTAGTAGCTTTTGAAAACAACTCTTTAAGGGGTTACGAAGGCGTAGTTGCACACGTAGTTAAACAAGCTATTATAATATGTGGTGAAATCAGAGCTCCCACGGCAGCCATTGGTGTCACTTCTTGTGGCTGTCCTCTGGATGGTACCCACCCATAAAAGCTAGTGCTTATGACAGACAGTAATTTGCTTTTAATGGTGCTGGAGAAAGATGCCTGTCCATAAAATCAACACGAACCCGCCTGCCTAGACTTGTCCTATCCTGACAATAGACACAGTCCACCCTCGTGCATGGCGCTCAGCCAAACCTGTCTGTCCTTTGTTACTGATATTACCTAATTGCATTAGCTCACACAGATTGACTATCGCTCCAAAGTAATAGCTCTCTTGGGCTGCAAGATGGCTATGATGGTTGAAGTACAAAATCCACTCTTTTCTGCTACCGGTTGTTGACATTTATTTCTTTGCTCAAAGTGTCTTCCTTCATATTATTCTTTGGTGTGAAATTCACTCCACTATGTCCGTAGATCCAGTTGCTATACCACTTATTCATAGTAGGGTACACACAGCAGGGCACAGCCTGGACCGGTCCATCCCAGTCACGCCATTATCCAGATGTGTGACTAATGCACACAACATGGTATGTTTGTTACTTGAAACCCCAAATTACACCACAAATCAATAATGATGGGACAATCAAGATGTATCAACGCAAAACTGTTGCACAACGTCTGTGCACATGCAGCCATGTCTTCTGAGAACTCATGTACTATGAGCTCATATCCTGTTTCCCTCATATAACATTAGTGTGACCTAATCTTGTGGAGTACCTGAGGAAGTTGACAAAGTGTTTTGCTGCTGCCTCCAAACAGCTGATGCACCTAATTTTTTGGGACACATCATTCTGACAATATTCTGCTAACATGAGACATAGGAGGTCACTTTTTAAGGCTTAATCAAAATGTTTGAGGTTTTCATTTCAGGCTAGTTGAGACAAAACCATTGTGCCGTAAATGTCTTTTTTCCCTCCGTCTAATTCATTTTTTTTATGTTCCCCTTTTTTCAACACGTCGGCTTGTGAGTCCGAATGTTGGTCAGTAAGTCAGAAATACTCCCAGAAGTGACTAATTGTCTGGATGTGATAAAGCGACCTGTTAAGCAGAAGTACCTTTGTAGTCTCTTGTTCCAGGGAAACATGAGTCAAAGTTGTTGCTTGTTGTGCTCCTACTGCTCCGATATGATGACTGTTTGAAATTGTTTGGCCACTGCTTGAAGTTCATTCATGGAATGGAAAACCATTTGCAGACAAGCCATCTTACAAATGACACTGAATGGGTTAGAGGTTGAATAGATGGTGTCTGCTCTGACAGTTGTTTATTTGGATTAGCTTCAGGCTTTGCCAGTTGCCTTGTTGGATGTGCTTGAAATATTACATATAAGTGTATACAGTATCATGACACATTAAAACGGGTTTGAAATATTCCAGGACAACATTTCCTGTCATACTGAAGAGAGTAAAATAGAACAATTAAAAATAAAACAAATGGGGGCTATTTCTGAAAAATGTTTAGTTGGGTATAAAAACAAAACTGTTCCCCAAATAACTGCAAGGCACAGCAGACTCAGCAAACCCTGGTAAAGTACCTGGAACATGGAGATGGGGTAACATTTCCTCCACATCAAATCCACTGGCGACCCTAAGTGTTGCAAAGTCTCAGAGTCCCACCACAAAATCAACAAACCAGCCATCATAAAACACAACATAAGTGAAAGAGGAAGCCAGCCAAGAGCCACTTCAGCTGCACCAGGCAGGAATAATGTACTTTGTAGCTATAACCGCCTGCTAGAAGCATACCATAAGACATAAACAGTGGTCTTGATTAGCACTCTGAATCTAAATGGGGCATTCCACAGTTAGGGACAAGATTGTGCAACTTGATATACAGAGCTGAACTAAAAACACTGGATCTAGGTCAACAAAATATAAATTAGGGCAAGACACAAGTTTTAGTGAAGTATTCTACTTAATCTCAGGGTTCAGCATTCAATCAGATTTTTTTCCCAAAGCACAACTGACCTTAAAATGCCAACCTCCAGATCATGCCTCAGATACGAAGCGGCCTCTTTTGCTTAGGTGTAAATTTTTTGCAGGTCAAAGGGAATACACAGAGATGTGAGGAATGACAATCTGTCATATAGGTGGATACCTGCATTGTAAAAACATTGCCTACGCAAGCAGTGTGGGTCTCATTGGTCTAGGCTGATATTGTCCAGGCTTATCCTGCTGTGACTGAGGGGAATTTGGGGGAAAATGCCATGTAGAAATGTGTATTTTTCATGGTTCCCTGCCAGACATTATTTTGGGAGCAAAGTGGTAAAACCAAGTTAAATGTGGTGTTTGTTAAAATGAATGGAGCCATGTTCATTAAAGCTTTGACGCCATGTCAAATCAGAGGCAGATGTTTCCAAAACAGGAGGAGGTGCCACACAGAAATGTAACTAAGCTTAGGACTGTGTGTAAACTAAAAAGGCTACAAATTAAAGAGAGGCAGTGTTCATTTGATTTTACATACATACATGGTAAAAATGTATATATAAATATATATATATACATGTATGTGTATAAATACATACATGATGGGGGGAAAATGACATCACTTCTGAGACATTTCTACAGTAATTTACTATTCAAGATGAAGGATATGAGCCAAATTGTGTGACTCATCAACCACGCTTTCTTGAGAGCAACAGGCCTTTAACTTCACATCTCCTCTTCGGTGGTAGGTTTTGCAGAAAACATCTGTGACCATATAGGGCCATTCAGAAGAAGAATGATTGGACACATCCAACGTGTCCAATCATTGTTTATGTTCCTGCATCTAAGAACGGATTGAGGCAAGTAGGCAAACACAGCTGCGCGGGAAGAAAGGATGTCAGCAATTAAAAAAAAAGTCCCCCATCCACAGCTTTGACCATTCATGTGGGGTGAGAATGAGTCGGGACATACCAGCTTAGACACATCTGCCCACCTTGATTCTCACTCAGCCCCAAAATATCAACATTTAGCCTCCACCCTGAGGAAACCACATATTGCTGATATACAGATTCTTCTGTTGGCTGTTCTTTGTGATATGAAGTTAATCAATATCAGTTATGTATGTGTACTTAACAAATCGCAATAAATGTCATGAATCATTTATGAGTGAGAGAAACAGAGCAGTATGTTGTTCTTTGTAGGAAAAACACAACAAAGATATGGTGTAATTCCAAAAGCAGCATGTAAGTCATTACCTTGGAATTGGGCAATTTTGGGGATGGAGTCATGTTGCATCAGTAAATATAGGGAAGATAAAGCAGGAAGTTGCCAAGAATCTGGCCTAATAATGATGATGAAATTAATGATACAAAGAGTAGGAACAAGATTATTCTGGCTGAGCTATTACTGCAAAAAAATAAAACAAAAGGTGGCCACTTGATCAGACCAACGATTTATCATTAAGATTAATAAATAGGTTGATCAAAACTAATCCCAGAACAAACCCAGACGTTTTTTTTTCTCTTGATGCCCTACTTTTACAAAACAGGAACCAAATTTCTATTAATAAAAAACAAGGAAGACTATTTTACTTTTTTACATTGAGTTAAAAAAAAAAGAGACCTTGTCTGGCAAGGTCTCATGATAACTTTGCTCTGTAACAACACCAATAAATGATGGGTGAAATTCCTGAAATTAAAAGAATGACAAAAAATCATTCTGATCTTGCAGATATGTTTATCTTCTCTTGTTTTTATTTCCTATACTGTTTTTCTACTACTTTAGTGTCAATTTGAGTGGCAAGCTGTTAAAATAATTAGTGGTGTAATTGGTTTGTGGTTTTTTCAGTTAGCAAGCATTATTTCAAAAACATGATTTTAAAACACTGTCTTTGTTCACACAGTACCACACCTCATTTATTTGAAATATTGCCAAAGAAGAATTCAACTAGCTTACCACACATTAGCCCTTAGGTAAAGTTATGCATGTATGTTTTGGAAATTCCCCATGTCCACTCAACCCATGCAGCTTGTCAACATTTGAGAATAAGGACTGAGGTCTGTGTAGGCGGGAGCAAGTTTAAGTGACTAAGACTCTGTGCTGCATAAATACAAGGTCCGCAACCCCAACCAGAAGCACAACAGAGACTGACAACAACCAGGACTGCCAGTCAAAACAAAGAAAGAAGCCATCGCTGAGAGAGAAACACTGCTGACCCTCAGATAATCACTTTTTTCACTGAACGAGAGCTTGCTAACTGCAAACTCTTTGTGAATATTTTTGTTATATTTTGTCTTTGTCTACAGCGATTCTCAACATGAGATCCTGTACTTTAGCTGTGTGTCTATTTTTGGGGATAAGCCTGCAGGATGGATGGAGCCTGCCCCTCAAGTCGGTTTTTGTCACCTTTCCAGGAGACATAATCAAAAACATGACTGATATGGAGCTGGCAGAGGTGAGTAGCAGATGGTTCTTTTTTCTTGATTTACTGAAATTTCCCAAACAAAATCCAACAGATCTGCTGGGAGAGCTACTTGCCTGAAGAGATATTCATTTCACCCTATAAATTAAAATGTTTGCTTTCTAAATGTGAGCCAGAAAAGGTTTGGTGACAAACCATTGGTGTGATTAAACACAAGGACAATTTCTAGTTTAGTTTTTCCAAACTTACTTAGACCGTTTTAATGGCATCCAGTGAGACGCTGCAGTGGTTTCACAGATGTGGTTTTTCATGTGCTTTCCCAGAGTTATTTAAACAAGTTTGGCTACATGGACACGACACGCCGCAGTGGTTTCCAGTCTATGGTGTCCACCGAAAAGGCGCTGAAGAGGATGCAGAGGCAGCTTGGGCTGAGTGAGACTGGTGAGCTGGATAAGCCAACACTGGATGCCATGAGACAGCCTCGCTGTGGCGTTCCTGATGTGGCCAACTATAAAACCTTCGACGGGGACCTCAAATGGGACCATAATGATGTTACTTATAGGTGAGTAAATAAAATGGCCTGCACTCAACATGGGAGGAAAGGAGCACTATAAAGAATATTTATGAATTTCTAACAAGACTCATCCAGCACATATTTTCACTTGCAATGCCATTTATTTGTCATACTGTTTTCCTACACAGGGTCCTAAACTATTCTCCGGACATGGATAGCGCTCTGATTGATGATGCCTTTGCCAGAGCCTTCAAGGTTTGGAGTGGTGTGACACCCCTGACCTTTACCCGCCTGTTTGACGGCACTGCTGACATCATGATATCGTTTGGGAAAGCTGGTAAATGTCTTGGCTGGATGGTCATTTAATTTTTCATTGGTATTTTTCCAAATCAGTGTCGCACAGTAGAAACTTTACTCCCTGCTGAACAGAGCTCTGAATTCAAACACTCATCAGAAATGTCATGTTGTGTTTAGACCATGGAGATCCATACCCATTTGATGGCAAGGATGGTCTTCTGGCTCATGCCTATCCACCCGGTGAGGGTGTGCAGGGAGACGCCCACTTTGATGATGATGAGTACTGGACTCTGGGAAAGGGAGCAGGTAATCACACATTTAACATCACATGGACTCCCCCTATTGTTCACTTTAGAGAATGCATTAAATACGAGCTCTTCTCTTGCCCTCCATCAGTCGTGAAGACTCACTATGGAAACGCAGAGGGTGCCCTGTGTCACTTCCCCTTCACTTTTGAGGGTAAATCTTACACCACCTGCACCACTGACGGTCGGTCAGACAACCTGCCATGGTGTGCTACCACAGATGACTATGCCCGGGACCAGAAATACGGCTTCTGTCCAAGTGAACGTAAGCTTGATAGTTTAATCAACAAAGCAAACTACAAATCAGAAGTTGACAAAAGTGTGACTCACTTGTTGCCACTGTGGATTCTTCCCCTGACAGTTCTGTTCACAATTGGAGGAAACGCAGACGGAGCTCCATGTGTCTTCCCCTTCAAATTCCTGGATGAGGAATATGACAGCTGTACCACGGAGGGCCGCAGTGACGGCTACCGCTGGTGTGCCACAACCAGCAGCTTTGACAGTGATAAGAAATATGGATTCTGTCCCAGTCGTGGTGAGAAAAGAAAAAATACAGCATAGAAACTCAGCAGAGTGCTGACACAGCTTGTTAGTTTAACTGTCGCTGTTATGTCTCTGTCTTTCAAGACACTGCTGTAATCGGAGGAAACTCTGAGGGAGACCCCTGCCACTTCCCCTTCGTGTTCCTGGGAAAGGAATACAACTCGTGTACAAGTGAGGGGAGAGGAGATGGCAAGTTGTGGTGTGCTACCACCGACAACTATGACGATGACAAGAAATGGGGCTTCTGTCCAGACCAGGGTAAGTGAATTCACTCTGAAAACAAAGAGTAACAGAAGGTGAAAATACAATTGGATTTGCATATGCTGTTATTACGCATGTATAACATTTTCCCCCTGTGTGTTTCAGGTTACAGTCTGTTCTTAGTGGCAGCCCATGAATTTGGACATGCCCTCGGCCTGGATCATTCCAGCATTAGAGAGGCTCTTATGTACCCCATGTACAGCTATGTGGAGGACTTCTCCCTGCATGAAGATGACATTGAGGGCATTCAGTATCTCTATGGTAAGGTCATGCAACAATATTTTACCTTGCTAAACCATGAATTTGTATATATATATATATTCATATTAAACATTTTTGATCTATCAATTTTTTTCAGGAAGTAAAACAGGTCCTAATCCCACTGGCCCTCAGCCCACCCCTCCCACCACCACTCCCAGCCCTGACACTGAAACCACCACAGCTACCGTGGATCCAACCAAAGACGCCTGCATGTTGACCAAATTTGACACCATCACTGTAATTGCAGGAGAACTTCATTTCTTCAAAGACGGGTGAGAAAACCACTCGCCCTAATCTCGTGTCTTGTCTTGCTTGTCTTCTTTACTAAATGAATCCTATGCTGACTTGATCATTTTCCATATCCATCAACAGACATTTCTGGAGGATGTCCAGCAGCGGGGACGCAGGGCTAAAGGGGCCCTTTTCTATTTCTGGGAGATGGCCAGCCCTACCCGCTGTCATTGACGCTGCTTTTGAGGACATTTTGACAAAGAAATTGTACTTCTTCTCAGGTAAAGTAACCTTTTATCAGTGTTAAGCAGTCCACTGCGGCATAAACTAGAGTAGAAATGGTTGTTCATAATAGTTGTTTGTTTTTTTTTATCTAAAGGAACCAGATTCTGGGTGTACACTGGGCAAAACGTTGTGGGTCCACGTGGCATTGAGAAGCTTGGCCTGCCCAGTAGCATTCAGAAAGTTGAGGGAGCGCTGCAAAGAGGAAAGGGCAAAGTGCTGCTCTTCAGTGGGGAGAACTTCTGGAGGCAAGTTTATTCACTTGAAATGTTCAACAATGCTGCAGAAACACAAAGCAAACTATGTAATAATGGAGCAAGCATAAGGTTTGCAGTCAATGATGTAATGTTTTTCTGTTTGATTTCCGATAAACACAGGTTGGACGTCAAAGTCCAGAATATCGATAGAGGCTACCCCAGATACACTGACACTGTGTTTGGTGGAGTACCTAATGATGCTCATGATGTATTCCAGTACAAAGGTAAGTAAAATCAATTCCAAAGCGCAATGAAAAAAAATCTGTAAACAGCAGCGTAACTGTTAAACATTTCTATGAATTCACTTCAAAACATGTCATTCTCGTCTAGGTCACATCTACTTCTGCAGAGATCGTTTCTACTGGAGGATGAATTCCCGCAGGCAGATTGACCGCGTTGGCTATGTAAAATACGACCTGCTGAAATGTGCAGATGGATCTGGCACTAGCTACTGAGAAAAAGTACAGATGAGCAGGAAATTTTCTTTAATGTGGTAGCAGTCACCTTTCTCTATGTGCAGGTGCCTTGGAAAGTGCCTTGCAGTGTTTGTGTAGAGCGTCTAAAGTTTGATTTTTGTGCTTTCTGAGATGTGAAGGGTTAGGCCTCATTGATGTTGGCTAATTGTAATACATATAGGACTGGTCTAGATATAAATCAAAGGCCTAGCAGAAGAAATAGTATCGTTTGGCACTGCTTTGCTCTCAGTCTGATTATCTGTGAACTGATGGTTACCATAACCACCACTTAAATAAGTGCCAACTGGATTCAACTCCAGGTTTGCTAAGTAATTTCTATGTCTGACAGGCTCAGACTCTCAGCAGTATTGGATTATTTTGGTATTTATAGTATTATCTGACATTAATATTATTTGTTATTGGTGTTTCAAGCTTTTATGTTTTGTACAACAATATGTTTGTTTTTTTCTGAAAATGGCTTAATAGCCAAATATTTGCACTGGAAGACAATGCATGTCTCCTTCTTGGAAATTATTTATGAGATAAATAATTTTGTAAAAAAGCCTGAACTTTCAATGCAATAAAAATTGAGTGAGAACAACCAATATCTGTCAACTGTCTCAATTATCCATCATAATACTTGTATAGATCAATATAAACTAAAGCTGGTGAGCATTACAGAAACACATTTTTTTCTGTGGAGGCACATGCTACAGCAATAGTCTTTTGTTTTATTCCACTCCATTCTGATGGTTAATGTATCAAAATGTATTATTACTTTTGGAATCCCTTCATTAACGATTCGGGGGAAACAGATGGTTCATTTTGTTTTTATTAAGTGGTTCTACAAAAACAGACACCAATGAAGCTATTACATGCTCGTTAATGGATGAGTAAATCATATCACAATGTTGATAAAAATAGAAATAATTCCACCCACTGAAGTGTTTTATAGAGAAATAATAAAATGGTCTTATTTTACCATTTAAAAAAGGGAGGGTTAAAGTTACGGCCATTGATTGGATGGCATGAAAATAGAAAAAAAACAAAAAAACATATATAAAATAATATCGGAGGCAAAATTAATATGTGTAAATATGGATTTGAATGAACTCTTGCAAAATTGCTGGATTTTTAAAAACATAATTTAAATAATTTTGACTAGAGTAAGAATCATCATTCTGGATTTTTAAAAAGTAATGCAGAGGAACATTTATGAGGAGCATCTGCTGAATAAAATCCCACATTATGAAAAAAAATATACATATAGAAACAAAATAAACCAATAGACTTTTGATTTATCAATAACATTTATTACTAAACTAAAAAATTAAATATATTTGCAAATTATATCACCATTAACCTATTAGAATTCTCTTTGTATCACTTCTAAATCTCTACGTCTTCAATTGCAACGCTGTGTAAATATCGAATGTGTAACCGATTTAAAGTGGCAAATAAGCAGTTTGGATTTTGTCACAAGCTTTACGGGACGTTGATACCCTGAACTCCTGTCGTGCATTTTCACCCTGCATTATACCTAATATTACTCCGCACAATACTGGGTAATACGTCCTCCTCTAAAAACAATAGTCCACGTAATAAAAATTATCACCTTTTTACCCGCATCTAACAGTGCTACTTCACTTAGCATAGACACAGTTTAAAACACTAATCTATCTGTCGTGGTTGGGAGAAAAACACACCATTTGAAACAAAAAATATAAATAAGATCCGGTTGGTCGGACAGGAAGTAAGGAAAGACTCATGGCGCCCGACTAGAAAGAACCAACAATTATCGGTTCCAAATTAGTCTTCTATTTAGCGCCTCTACGCTTAAGGATACGCTTCTCTTCGATTAAACACGGTAAGAAAACGGAGCAGCGATTCTGATGGCAGGAGAGAAATTGTTTTAATTTTCTTCAGGGAGAGTATTTGGGCGTTCTTTTGCCGCTGAGGCCCTCGAGGTCCCCAGGCCAGGAGAGCTTACAGAATGCCTGAGTGGAAAAGAGCGATGTCTGGTGTAAAATGGCGACCCAGTGCAGGCAGGATAAAGGGCAGCTAGGCCTAGATCAAACGGCTTAATGCGACAGTTAAACCACATACATGTTGCTCTGACCGGCTTTGAGCCCATTGTGTCTGACTTCTTATGTCGTCAGTTATGTTTACTCCTGTTAAATGTCGTCCAGCCGCAAACTATTGTGTTAAAAATGTAGAATTTGTGTTTTAGGCGCATTTATATTAGAAGGCATTGAAAATGCTGCTAAACCCGCATGATGCTAACGAGCTAACTGTCCTGATTATCGTATGCTATTATTCCAAGGTAACATAATGCCCAATATTTTCACGATAGATCATTAAGACCAAAACTAATTGTTATTTTATTTCTATTATGACGTTTAAGAAATGCTCTTGGAGTTTAACGTTGGTAAGAAGAACGGCAAATAAACATTGGCAACTCGAATCTAAAACAGATTAAAACCCGATAAAAATAAACAGTTAAAATCAGTCAACATTATGGAGTGACCAAACAGTAATATGCCAAATATCTACAACTAGTCAGGTGAAATATTTGCAACGAATTTAGTACGTTATATTTGTAAACCTACATCAAGGTAATGTATTTAAACTGGTGCAAGTCTTTTATAGACTTAACATAATTTAGCAAGCAGTGCACAGATCAGGTTGCCCCCTTACATAGTAATATAACTGGGATTTTAAAGAACGGCAACATTATAATGGAGGTAAATACCACTGATGAATGCATGTATTTTTCATACATGTGCTCAAAGACCGCAAGTCAAACCAAGTTGAGTTTGTAGTTATACTTGCAATTGATTCAAGAAACCAAAACTCTGTTTCTATTGCCTCTCCACTTGTAAGTAAGGTCAGGAATATCGTGCGGCTAAAATTTGTGAATAAAATGTCACATTATGTTCATGCACTTTAAGCAGTTTGATTATAATGAAAACATAATGAGCCAAATGAGCTAAACAATGTTGAAGTATTTAGACCTCAGGGTAATATCTGTATTGCATTCACATCATGTTTCCATTGGAGTAAAAAACTCATGAAAAAAATCATGTCATTGTAGAGCAAAATGATTTAAGGATTTCAAACGACAACCAAGCTCCCAACACGATTATATATAAACTGTAAAAGTACTATCAAAGTCTGTTCAGTAGTAAAATAAAAACTGTGAGAATGGCAGGAACAAAAATAAAAATAACTTTACATTAGAGAATGCCTTTGAGTGAACAAAAAAATATGTTTTGCACGATGCCAAAGGTCCTATGTACACTTGCGCCATCTTATGCTTGCAGTTTCATCCACTCAACTGATTAAGATCTGTTTAAAATCTTAATTCCTACGAACACCTTTAACATCAATTAAAAAAAAACAGCGGTGGCAAACTTACACAGTTAAGATGTGTAGATCTTAATGCCACAAACTTGCACTAAAGTGTTAAAGATTATACTTTTGGTCTTGACATAATGTTTCATTTTTGGGGATAGTTATGGATTCAGAGGAGAATGAGGTGGAGAGCAGCAGTGATGCAGGCCCTTCAGGAATGGAGGAGCCATCTGAAAGCGGCATGGGAATGGAGTCATCGGAGGCCATGTCTGCAGACAGCAGCGATGCTGCTGCTTCTCATGCACAGGCCCCAGAGTCAGACTGTCACGTGGGCCAGAGCTCAGAGGGAGTTGTGGTAACTTTATTCCATTCTTTTAACTTTTTTTGTAATAAAAAATTAAATGGCAATATATTTGGACCCATAGAGGTTTGTGTTCATTATGTTCATGTCTCTTTCCAGGTATTTATCCCAGAAACCAGCTCCAGTACAGATGTTAGAGTGTCCTCAGTTCATCTTCCAGACTCTTCCTCGGTGGCCCAGTCCACCAGCGTGTCCAGTGTCTCCACAGTGACTCAGTCGGTGCTGGTGTCTGAGTCAGCCCAGGTGCTGGTCCATTCCAGCGCCGTGTCTGAGGGAGCCATGATGGTTTCTGACTCCACTGCCTCCACCTCGTCCGATTTGGGTTCAGCCATCGACAAGATCATAGAATCCACTATCGGTCCTGATATCATGAATGGTAGTTTTATAGATATTCTACATACGTGTTCATTTATATACATATGAACTGGCCACAGTCGTGGGAAATTGACAACTTGATTTCTTTTAAGGGTGCATAGCTGTTACAAGTGCAGAGGATGGAGGAGCAGAGACTACCCAGTATCTGATATTACAAGGGCCAGACGATGGTAAATGAGTTGTTACTGCTGACATAAATCCTTCAGCACGTTTTGAAAAAGTTGGCGTGTGAATCCCTTTGATGAAATCTGTGCTTGTCTGGTGCAGGAGCTCCTATGGTAGCACAGATGTCTTCCTCTGCCCTGTCCAACCGTGTTGCCGTAGAAGCTCTCGCTGAAGGTCCCACATCCACCTGTTTCGACCAAGGAGACCTACATGGCATTCCTGAACCAGACCAGCCTGACGACCAGCCTGGACACTCCGGTTATCCAGAGGACAGCAGCAGTCAGCCTGACCAGCCCCAACACTCCCATCCCTCCCAATACATGGAGTGCAGCGCAGACGGCCCCGACCAGACCGAGGAGTCCTCTTCTTCCTACGTGGAGTGCTCAGGAGAGGAACCTGACCAGACTCGCTCCCAGTCAGGCTTCGCTGACTACAGTGGAAGTAACAGTGACCATGACCTGCCAGGATATGTGGAGTGCAGTGGAGCTGACTCAAATCCCACCAGCCGAAGCCACTACGTGGTGGAGTGCAGCACGGGGTATCTGGAGTGTGCAGTGGACGATGGAGAGCAGCCACATCATTCACGCAGCTACATTGACAGCAGTGCAGACCACCGGACCCAGACGGGCCGTCAGTATATGACCGAATATGGGGCAGAATGTGTTGCAGCTGCAGATTCGGAGCAGCCTGGCTGTTCCCAGTACCGAGCAAGAGACGACGATGAGGACGATGAGCAGAACCAGGATCCAGATCAGCCGCAGCACTCTCAACAACAGCCTCAGCATTCCTGTTACACAGAGAACAGCAACGGCCCTGAGGCCTCCGTCTATGCTGATGACAGTTCCTCATCCGACCACCCGCTGGCTGACACAGCCGGGTCAGGGGGGCTTCCTGAGGCAATGGAATGCAGTGAAAGCCAGACAGGGCTGTACATCAGCAGCAGTGGCACCTATACCTCCAATCCAGAACCCGAACTGGCCCAGCAGAGCTCCTCCAGCCAAGAGGAGCCCCAAGGTTCCCAGGACGAACCCAAGCCGGCAAGGGACATGGAGACATCAAGTGTCACTGTGGGCTCTGGAGACCAACCGCCAAACCTTGCTGAATTAGAGGAGATGATGGAAGTTGTGATTGTGCAGCAGTTCAAGTGTAAGATGTGCCCATATAAGAGTGCCTCCAAAGAGACGCTCATCAACCACATGCGAGACAAACACTTCAAACCTGCAGGTGAGATATTGACCATTTCTCAGGGTGATAAATCAAACAGCCGACTATTTCCGGTCATTTTTTATATTAATTTTTCTAATCAGGGGAAATGCCCAAGAAGCGTAAGCGTGGACGACCTCCTAAAAGTGAAACACTAGCCCGTCAAAAAGCACAGAGGGAGGAGGCAGAACAGAGGAAGGCGGCAGAGGTGAAAACTGCTGAGCCCAAACAAGCTGCAGAAGAGGAGGATGATATTGTGGATGCTGGAGCCATCGATGATCCTGAAGGTTAGCGAACTAAACGGTATTTTAATACCCACATAGTTTACCCCGTGTTGTTTCTCAAGTCAATCAATTTACATTTGACCCTCACACTGGGCCCTGTTTTTCTCCAGAGGATAGTGACTACAACCCCGCAGATCCAGATTACAAAGGGAGGCCACCGGTTGTGAAGAAACAAGCTACTCCAATCTCCTCCTCCTCGCATGGGCGCCCTCGACGAAAGGTCGGGCGTCCAAGGAAGTACTGTGTTTCAGACGAGGGCTATGGCAGCAAGGGTGGGTTTTCAGCACAACAGCAAAACAAAAGAAGAAAAATGTCGAACTTTCAGTGGCAGGGGCTTCATTCTTCTTAAAATCCTTTCATTACAGAAGCAGAAAGCGTTGCTAAGGGGCCAAGGGTTAGCACGGATGCAAGTTTATCCGAAGAAGCAAGCTCTTCTGGTTTAGGCAACGGTCCAGCGACAATAACTGATGGAGAAACAGCCGAGGCAACTATAAGCCAGTCAGACTCCGAGAACAAAGACCCCTCATCCAATTCACAGGCAGAGGAGGAATTCTTCCCGAGGAAGCGTGGCAGACCATCCAAGCGCTTCTTACGGAAGAAATATAAAAAGTATATAAATCGAAAGTAAGTCTCCGATAATTCCAGTTTTGTCATGAGTGGTATAAAAAAGATTTTATCCCACAGTAATAGCTTCTTTGTGCCATACTCCAGCCGCTACTATAAATCTCTCAAACCACTCTTGAGACCTCACAACTGCTGGATCTGCGGCTCACGTTTCCTCACTCAAGAGGATTTGCGCTTCCACGTGGATTCTCATGAAGGCAGCGACCCAGAGCTTTTTAAATGCCTGCAGTGCAACTACCACTGCAAGCGCTGGTCTTCACTCAAGGTATGAAAATATTAAATAAGTCACAACATTTCTATTAACCTTTACATGCAGTTTTTCCCAGTGCTCTAAAAGTCACCTTGCTTGGTTTTGCAGGAACACATGTTCAATCATGAGGGCACAAAGCCATTTAAATGTGATGAGTGTGACTACACCAGTGTATATAAGAAAGATGTTATCCGACACTCAGCAGTCCACAACAAAGAGAAGTCAGTATCTCATGTGACATATTTTAAAACGGTCTTGTGGGATGTGATGCTGCAATAGTCATGACTAATTATTTCCTCTCTATATCTTACAGGAAAAGAAAGACAGAGGTGGTAAGATTTGAATTTTGTCCATTCGAATGCATTCCTATATACTTATTACACATTTATAATGCAAGGTTAGTTGTATGACAACCACCTGCCACAAAATGGGTTAAAAGTAAAAACCAAAGCCGGCCATTTCTGTTGAGGCTGCTTTTGTCTTTTGGGATGGATTCTGTCCTTAGCCAACATGGTTCACTCTGGTTCATGTTGCTTTAGGCACCAAAAGTGTCAGAGTTCCCCTGCCCTTTGTGCAGCAGGGTGTATCCTATGCAAAAGAGACTGACCCAGCACATGAAAACCCACAGTTCAGAGAAACCACACATGTGTGATAAGGTCAGTAAACAAAATAAAATAAAATAAAGCAATCGCAGCCATCATTGATTTTCTGCCTGTTTACTAAATGTCTTGTTTGTGATCCCTCTTTGTCTTTAAGTGTGGGAAATCCTTCAAAAAGCGGTACACATTCAAAATGCACTTACTGACCCACATCCAGAGTCTTGGTGAAAACAAGTCAGTGCTGAAAACTTCCCTTTTTTCATATACTTGTTCGTTTTTTTTCAGAAATATAAAACTAATAGAAAGATACATTTGATTATATGTAAGTTGCTAATGCCATTTTTTATGTGGGTTTGCCAGGTTCAAGTGTGAGTTTTGTGACTATACTTGTGAAAACAAGAAGCTGCTGCTCAACCATCAGCTGTCGCATACCAACGATAGACCCTTCAAGTGTGATTACTGTAAATATTCCACTTCCAAAGAGGAGTTCCTGGTCTCCCATCTAGCCATCAAACACACAGGTCAGTGTGTCCGGAAAGGTATAATAGCTTATTTCAGTGGACCATAGTTATAAACCTCTAGCTCCTTCATGTACATTATGTCACCTGTATATCTCTCTTTAGGGGAGAAGCCCTTTTCCTGTGACATGTGTCACTTCATGACCAAGCACAGGAAGAACCTGCGTCTTCATGTACAGTGTCGCCATCCTGAGACTTTTGAGGAGTGGTCCGTGGCTCACCCTGAAGAGCCTGTGCGGAGAAGACGAAAACCCTTCTTCACTCTGCAGCAGATTGAAGAACTTAAACAACCACAGGACGACACCCAGGGTCTTCAGAACACTGTAGTGAGTCTTTCATGTCATTCAGTCCAGGGCTAGATGCAATAAGGCTTTATCATGTACTGTGTTTTTTTAGCATTAGGATGAGGTGTCCAATAACCTTTTTTTTTCTCCATCGTTTCATCAGGTCACTGTGGATTCTGCGACACTACAAGCAATGCAGAGTTTGGAAAATGCCTCCGTTTCCCAAGATGAGTTGGGAAACACCACTATTATCTATGAACAAGGTGAGATAGGTTATTGTGAAACATGTTTTTATACCTTTTCTATATATTCATGATTTATTTTGTAATGTCTCTTGAGTAATTTGAAACTTTCTTTAATTTTGTCCTTAGCTGAATCCAGTGATCTGACAGCTCAAAATGCCTTGGATCTACTTCTGAATATGAGCAATGCTCGGGAACTAGTTGGGAACTCCTTACAGGTTAATCAGAAATTCAGCTCTACATAATGCATGTCAGCGATATTAACATGGCAGTGCTTAAATTTAGAAAAATGGATTCCTCACCTCAGGTGGCAGTGCTGAAGTCAGATGGGAAAACAGTGGAAAAGGGAGCACTGAGTGCAGCGTCAGGCCAGGCCCAAAAGATCGTGACCTTCCATGTGTCTGAGAACGGTGAGACGGTTCTACAGGAGGCTTATGAAGCAGCCACCTCTGAAACTGGAGAGCTGACGCACATTGCCATTGAAGCCTATGAGGAGGGAGGAGAATACAGTATGGTGGAGCATCCCAGTGGAGAGATTGATAGTCCCGAATTCAGGTAACATAGCAGAGACAATCTACTTATCCCTGTTTGGAATATTTACCCTAGAACCAGGTGGAGATTAATCAGACAACAAGTCGACATATTAACTTCTTGCATGATCTCTCATCAGTCTCTTTTTCTTATTGAAATGATTGAATGCAGCAACAGTGAGAACAGCCCATCCCAGGCTTTAGAGGTCTCTGGGTCAGAGAGCGTCAAAAGTGAAAAGTTCTATCTTACTTCAGCTCTGGCTGACGGTGTATTGCAACAAGTGGAGGTAACGATAACCTGTACTTTCTAATTGTTTTTCACAGAGGCGTACTTCTCGGCCTCTCTGGTAACAGTGCTGTTTGTTTTTCATCAGCTGAGCAGCGATTCCCCAAGTTCCCCTTCAGCGGTGAGCTCTCCCAGTGTCAGCACCAAAAGGTTTTCCTGTCGAATCTGCATGGAGTCTTTCCATGGACGCTCTGACATGGAGAACCACAAGAGGGCACACTTGGATGCAAACACTTTCAAGTGCCCTGACTGTGAGTTCACATCCACCTCCTGGCCCGAGGTCAAGGTGAGTCTCACAGTGACAGTTCCAAGAATTCTCCTGTAACTTTTTCATGCCACAGTTTTGGTGAAATAGCAGGAGAAAATATTAGTTTGGAACGGCTCAAATATTTTAGTTCGATGGCAATTTAAAAAAGCCACACCTCTTCATGTTTTTTTCTCCCTTTTCTCTGATCTTTGCTCTCCTCAGACTCACATGGGCCTGCATTCTTATCTACGTCCTCATAAGTGTCCAAATTGCAGCTTTGCTTCAAAGAACAAGAAGGACCTGCGCAGACACATGATGACCCACACCAACGAGAAACCTTTCGCTTGCAAACTTTGTGGGCAAAGGTTGGAGCATAATAGCACATTTCTAGATTTAGACATGCGAGGCTCTCAACAACTGTTAATGCTGCTGTTTCTGCGTTTTTTTAAACTCAGATTTAACAGAAATGGCCATTTGAAGTTCCACATGGAGCGTCTCCACAACCAGGATCATCCCGCTCGAAAAAACCGTGCAGGCACATCTCAGCAAACCATTATTGTCAACAGTGATGAAGAGGCCTTGGCTACACTTCAGTGTAAGGGACGCAGGGCTCCTCCAATGGTGGAACTGCAGCTATGTGTGGGCTGAAAAACATTGAATAATACCTGGTATTAGGGTGTTGAACGATGCGTGACGTGTCTTTTTGTTTGTGTGACACAGCATTACAGGGACATCAGACTGTGATCACACCAGAGAGACTGCAGGCCCTGGGGCAAGATCACATTATTGTTGCTCAAGAACAGGCGTTATCAGACCAGGTAACATCACTCATTTTATATACAACATGTTGGGTTTCTTTTCTCTGATCACTTCTCATTTACTGGGCCAACACTGCACTTTATGAAAATGTGTCAATCAGGAGGAAGGTACATACATCCAGCAGATAACCACTATAGATGGGCAGACTGTTCAGCACCTGATGACTGGAGATAACCAGGTGACTGAGGTAGGTCCCGGGCCGTTGTTTAGTCCAAAAGGCTGTAGTCTGTTGAACCACAACTAATATAAACATGAAAGCAAATGTAAAAAAATAAATAAAAAAGAGTCCTAAACTATTCAACAAGCATAAAACACACCAGGCGTCTTTCCCTCTGTTCCTCTTTTCACCTATCTTGTGCTAACATTTTGCACAACGTTGCATAAGTTTTTTCATTGTAGAAGAACTTTAAAACCCTTTTTTTGCTCTTGGATCCCCCCCAGTCTTTATAAGCTATTTTAAGATTAAACTTAAACTAAGCATTTATATTCTCATTCAAATTAAGTCATTATAATTTTGCTCGCCTTTATGACTCCCTGTTTCTGAATTCTTCTGTTTCAGGTCCAGTACATCATTTCACAGGATGGAGTAACGCATGTTCTTCCTCAAGAGTATGTAGTTGTAGCTGATGGTAACCACATACAGGTAAGTTTATTTTTTCACATTTAAGGTATCCTACCTTTGCTGATAGAATTATTTGGTTATTGATGATACAAATGTATTTTCTCTAAATGTCTTACAGATGCCAGATGGACAGATCATTCAATATGAGCATGATCAACAGGTAAGATGGAGATTAATGATCCCAAATACAGTTAGACACAGTTGGACTAAACTGTGTATAGTGAGATATGAGGGTTGTTTTTTATTTTGTTGCGTCAAACGATTATTTATCTTTGTAGATTGCTGTAAGTCACGATGGTCAGATCCAGTACCTGCCTGTTAGATCAGACCAGCAGATCATAAATCCTGAAGACCTGGAGGCTGCTGCCCACTCTGCTGTCACAGGTTAGCTCTGCCTGCCATCTTATACTTTGTGTGGCTTTTTTATTGTTCATTTAAAGTTATAAAGTTATAACTGACTTTAAACTCAAAGTCAGTTTGACTTCAACTGACTTTGAGTTATAACCGCAGCATCCACGCAACAAATCACACTGAGAGTTGTTTCTTTTGCACTCGCAGCTGTAGCAGACGCAGCTATGACGCAAACCCAGACAGTCTACGCTGAAGCAACGCCCGAACAGCTGGAACAGCTGCAGCAGCAAGGCATCCACTATGATGTCATTACTTTCACCAATGACTAGCGGGACAATTGGAAACCACCATGAGCTTGTAGAACAGTGACCTCAGCTTACATGTGCATCCATGCGTTTAGCTAGCCGGACAAACACCGTACCTCCTGCACAGCATCATCTGCTCCTGGCAGCTGCATTATACAAGATCAACAGCTTTTATAATTCAGATTATTGCACTTATTCCTGTGACCCTTGCAGAGCTAATTCGAGCAACATCTGTCTGCTCTATCTTCATTAAAACTGCATTTATGTGCCTCAACTGCTTCTACTTGCAAGACAATATTATCAGTAAAAAATGCAATGGCTACCATGTTTTAGAAAATGTTGGATACCCTAGTTTTGTGGCAGAATGAAATGAAAAGGGAGTGTTTATTTTTGATTTGTTATAAGTTATCTTTCATGTTAGCTTGCTGTAACATGTTTTTTGAACATTGCTGTACATAAATTTTGCCTTCTGTTATATTATGGACAAAAGTGAGTACAAAGTGTATTATAAGTCAAAAGCTTTCACCAAATAAATCGCTTTGTGTATATACATGCATGTACTGCTTAAAGTATCCATACATTTTTGGTTGTTTTCCTAGCTGGTGAGTCATTCTAAGGATGTTTTTCCATAACAGTTTCCAAAGGCAGATAGCAAATCTACATAAACCTGTTTTAAGGTCAAAACAGAAATGTTATTGTCCTTTTTTCACAAGATGCTAAGAAAAGGGGGAAAGTATATGCTGTAATGTTGATAAAGGAGCGAAAGCATAATGGAAAAATAAAAATAAAAAGGTGACAAACATCATTAGACACGAGCATTACCCACTGAAACAAAGTGAAACTATTCCAGTTGGCTTTTTACAGTCTCACAGTTTTAAAATGGTTTTGGGTTCCATTACTGCCCATGATTTGGTGGGCTTTCCCTGTTTAAGATGCAACTTTTATGATGTATGCTTCGTAAAGACTGTGGAGCAACATGGTGCTAGTAAAGATAACGTATGCATGTATTAGAAACAGCACAGCTCTACAATGAAAAAGTCTGAGTACAAAAATGACCTGCCTTTAAGCTGCGACCTGCAAAGAGCTGAACAACATGAAAAAGGAGAAAAAAACAAATCAGCTGCTGAGATTCAACATGCTAAACAGCTCCAGAATTTCTGGGAGTGGGATTGTGGGGGGGCCTTTCTTCTGTCTGTATCTTGAAAAAGTATTATTAGAAAAAGGCAACATGTGCTGTCAAAGAGGCCAAAAATAGACAAGATCCAAAATGTGTTCAGATATTTCTCAGAGAGGCGCCAGCCGTATGAGGAACATGCCTTTTTTGTCCTCTCGCTGATCAACCAATGACTTCCTTTTGTTTCCACTAAGAAAAGAAGAGGAAAGGACAAGGAGTTCCCTAAATTTTTCAAACAGGAGTTTAAACTGCCAACTTGTGCTAAGAGTGCGTGCGGAAGACTGAAGATGAAATTATCCTTTGTTCTTATTCTTTTGCTAAGTAGGGCTGACTCAAAACGAGCTATTTTCTGTTTCTCATTTGCTTGCAAGAACAAAAACAATGTTTGTCTTCCAGATGTTCTTCGTTTAAAAGGACAGCATGACGACCAGGAGCTCCATCAACACATTTTGCTGAGACTCTCCTTCCCTCCGCTCTACAACAGCTACAACAAATTTTGCTGCAAACTGTACCCTGGAGGATGTTACAAGCTGCTGGACAGCGCTGGGTATATCTGCGATCTCCTGAGAGGAAGAGTGAAAAAAACAGAGAAAGATGGGTGCATTGAGTTTGAAATATTAAATGTGCAGTTTGTGGATGCAGGATATTATAGATGTGGGGTTTTGGGAGCCCAAACCCGAATCTATAGTGACTACTATTTTGAGGTTTTTGGTAAGTATTCTTTACTTTCCCATCATGTTAGGAAAACTGCATTCTGGTGGTGATTAAATGTAGCCTTTATTTAAGATGACAAGATACTCTTGAGTTCTGTTAGAGCTAAATTCACAGAGGAGTGATTTAAGTGGTCTGACAATTTGCAGAAGCTCCAGATCACCACAGACGCTTTGAGCCGTCACCGGCACCAACAATCAAAACCACAAACAGCTCCACACTGCCCACCGAACCTGCTCTGTCCCAGGATCACACTGACGGCAGCAGGTCTTCACTCCCCAGATGATCATTTGTATCGCTCACTGTTCTAATGATTTCTGGAAGAAGGAAGTGAGAGGTTAATCAGAATGTCCTGTCCTGTCTCTTTTTTAGAGCTCCCTGGAGTTTCAGTCTGCCTCTGGCTGCCGTTGTGTCTGTTACAGTGATGATTTTTGTCTCTGCTGTCGTCGGGACTGTTTGCTTCAGAGTCAAAGCAAAGAGTAAACAGTTGGGTAAGCAGTTTTCTTAAACTGTCTCAAGTACAGACTTTATGCCAGCACTTCTGACATTAACAAATTGTAACTCATTTCAGAGCAGATAATCAATGTGGCATTTTGTTGTTTTTCTGTCTTGTTTTGTAGAAACATACGGAGAAACTCTGCGCGAGTCAGTAAGACAAGAAGCTCTGGTAGGCACAAAAAGGGGTCATGCAGTGTCCGTGACTCATGGTCAGGCCATGGTTGAGTTTCAGACTTCCTCTACAATGCCGTCTGGTGAAAAAGTTTATCTCTTGTAGGACACACACAGCATAATCTACACAACAGTGGATTTTGGAGCTCACTTGGAACCGGAGGATGCCTATGCAAACCTGAGGATGCACAAAACTCCAGCAGATGTTCCTGACATGGACAATGCTGGGACGGTGGTGTACTCCACTCTTGCAGTCCAGCAATAAAAAGGAATCCAGCTTGTAGACTCTAAGACATGGTCAGCTTTATTCCTTATGCCTCTGTGTTATGGGGAGAGTTCTCAAATGTCACTTTGAGGATCTTCAAAGCAATATCAGGCCATGAAACATAAAGTTATCTGACTTGATTTATTGACAATATTTGAAATGGGATTTATTACACAATTTGTTTATAATTTGTAGTTTGCAAGAAAAAAATTCAATTGCAACAATTGTAAATAAATCTGCTGTCATGTCATGGGCAATGGATTTGTACTTTCAATGGCTTTGAGAATTTAAGCATTTTCCAAACTAGTTTTATTGAAGTGCGGCAGACTTGCCAGATCATGTCATAAGGTTATCTAATCATCAGTGTTTGGTCTTATCTTAATCTTTCACATTACAAAGTCAGCGTCAGCTTGGCTCTACTGTTCTGAGAACCGCTCGATATCCTCTTAGCCCGTCTCATTCAGGACAAAAAAACGGTATTTTTATATTTCTAACATATCCATTGAAGGGCAATGCCCTCTTGCCAGCAAATGAAGGAACAGACTTGACTGATTCTTATTTCTGTGACATTTCAGTACAACATAAATGAGCTCTGTCCGGCATGAATTCTGACACAGCTCTGTAAAAACTTGGACCAGAGATCATGCCATAATATAAAAAGTAGTACAACTACAGCCAAAACACAGATGCAGATCAATGTCAAAATGATTGGCAAGGACATATCCGGATAAAATTGGGAAAATGTAAAGAAAAGCTAATTGTTACTCACACATTTCAGATAGCAACAGCTTATAGCAATTAAAAGATATTAAAAAAAAGTGCAGCACACTGGCTTTTCTACTACACTCTTATTTTCTCATAATGCATGTACGTTTTTTAAAACTAACTCACCCCATGGCCCCTTCAAGAAAAGTAAAAAGAGAACAAAGATTTCAAGATTCCTCTGGGAGGGGCTGCCATTACCCTCATGGGTTCCATCCCAGTCAGAACAGTGCCGTGTCGATATTTCCTCCCCTACTTCATACATGATGCTTTATTCTTTAGCATTTATCTCGCTGTCCTTCCTTTATTGTACACACAGCAAAGCCATAACAAAATCAGCTGAACACATCTTACACTTGAAGAAAAGTCAGCCCCCCCCCTCTGAGGAACCAGTCTGGGTTGTCTGGGCATTGTTGTCATTAGTTGTCATTTACTTTTTTTCTCTCTCTCAGCAGGTACCTCTGGCCTGGTTCCTCATTCCTGTCCACCAAAAATCTTTTTAAACAATAAAATTTATATAAAAAAAGATGTATTAAAAAAATGAACAAAATTAAAAATAAATCAACTTTTTTATCCGCCACATCCGACTGTCCAAATTCAAATGAACAAACATTACGATCCTGTAACGGCTCCATAATCTACCGAAAGATTCCACAAACCTTTGAAGGAGTCGATAAACTTCTCCTGGAGGAACCCTTTGTCTCTTTGTGCCTTAATGTGCTCCAGTGCATCCTGCACCGGAGTCAGCGGCCCGTCCAGGGGTTCTTCTTCTTCTGCAAAGAGTTCAAAAGCCAGAAAAATCACAACAGGCACGATTCAATATTTACACATAATCCTCAAAGTCTACCGCCTTGTCTGACAAACATACCGCTCATTTGAGATAAAATATCTGAATCCTCACTTTCCTCCTCAGCATTTCCGGAGCTGTTCTGCTCAGCATCAGGCTCCAGTTTATCTTGAAAAAAAAATAAAAATTTTTTTTATTGATTTTCATAAACAAATAAACTGCTGTGCCCTGAGGAGGACTCTTACCCTCGAGCTCTAGCTCCTCCAGGGAGTTTCCTTCCAATCTTTCCAGGGAACCTTTCTCCATCGCCAGAAGAAGCTTTGAGATTTTGGAGAGCTCGGCGGCGGCCTCGGGGGACTGGTAGTATTCCCGATCGGCCCGGACGTCGCGGCCCAGCAGCTTGGCGAGCTGACCGAGCTCGTCGCTTTTTGTGTAACGTAGTGCTGCACGGTGGTTTCAAGTCGGACATATTTAAAGGTAACACAAAATACAGTGATTTAGATCCTGTAATGTCATAAACATCTACACGTAGACGCCGCGTTGAGACATTGGCCAGACTGAAAAATCAGGCTATAGAAACGTATATGCAAACATTATATTGGCGACATGCAGCGATACGCCGACAGACACCAACAGCCCAGTTTGGGATGGATTGCGAAATCAGAGGTTCAGCTTGGCTCCTTGCTGCCGCACATCACGTTTCAGCCCGTATTTCAACAGAAAATGTGCAATTTCAGCGATTTTGACAATTAAAATTATCGTAATTAGTCATACATAAAGATCGGCGGACAAATAATAATATGTCATCGTATGTTTTGTCTTGTGAGGATGACCGCACGTCCCATAAATATATATACACA